>CM073764.1:118675096-119078151 GCA_037127475.1 Arma custos | reverse complement strand
AGAGAGAGAGGGAGGGGGAGAGAGGGGGAGAGAGAGGGAGGGGGAGAGGGGGAGAGAGAGAGAGAGAGGGAGGGGGGGAGAGGGGGAGAGAGAGAGAGGGAGGGGGAGAGAGAGAGAGAGAGAGAGAGAGAGAGAGAGAGAGAGAGAGAGAGAGAGAGAGAGAGAGGAGAGAGAGAGAGAGAGAGAGAGAGAGTGAGAGAGAAAGAGAGAGAGTAAGAGAGAAAGAGAGAAGAAAACACTTTATTGAAGCATTTACAATCTGCCTCTTGTGGGCAATAAATAATGGTGCTATGTAATATGGTAACTAGAAAAAATAAAATCAAGAGGAATCAAAGGCGCAATTAAAGACAGGAAATGCTTGTCATATTTCGGTCTCGACATTGCTTGCGTCTTTTGTCCTCAAATCTAAAAATCAGAACACATAAAAATCATCATCCTTCTAACGGTTCTTTAAGTGAAAACGCCACGTTACTGCTGAAAGATGAACTTAAGGTATTATCGAATAAGGGTGTTGCATAGAATATTCAATCCGCGAAAGGTTGAAACCACTGTTATTAGGAAAAGCACAACGTGGAATTGCGAGCATGCACCTTATTAATATTTTAGAAGTGATAGCGTCGCTTTTAAGGTTGTAGGCTAGAGTAACGAAACCATCACTCAGAGATTATATGCAATCAATAAGCGCTGAAAGAGCTAGAACATTTAGTAGGGTAAACCGAGGTATAGGTGGGAGGATTACATTAAAATCTTATGGATTTGTGTTCAGGTTGTAATACGTGCACGTAAAAAATTATCCTTATATACTATAATTATTAAGGCTATTTTTACTGTCCTGATGCTAAACAAATATTACAATATCCGTTGCGTATTTTACTGCAAATTGGAAGAAATTTCTGACAAAACCAATTTCGAGATATTTTCCCATTCCGTTTTCGCTATCTAGATTGCCTTTTAAATCAGCCATACCGTTATTGTGTTCCTCATAAAACAGGTATTAGCCGGAGACAGCAATAAAGATGCCTTGGACACTATGAGTTGAGGCCTAACCTGCCAGGAATCACGTGGTCCGACGTACGCATTCCACGCACAGCCGACTTTCTACTCCACTTGTAGTTCTTCCCTTAATCGCCACAACGTGCGAGCTACGTAATCTTTTCCGCTTTGCTTTCTTTAGAGGACTTTTTATTTTATTTTAGTAGATCACGTTGCGGAATCGACAGTAATATTAATTTAGCAGCATTCCAGAACAGGAACCAGTCTCAATAAATATATTTTTATTTTCGTATTTAAAACGAGAGACAGGTATTGGACAGGTAACAGCTGATCTAAAGTTCAAGATCACTGAAGCAGTTGCAAGGTCCGAGGCTTTACGACTCATATATTCAACAACATGTCTCCGTATTACTAAAACAAACATTTTTCTATAAACATGTATATTAACCAGTTCTATAAAATAAACTTATCATTTAGTATTTAGTAAGACATTTAGATTTACTAGTATACCCTAGTGAAAACTCTAGCTTATGACATGATGATATTTTTATTAATAAAAACGACAACGGGTTATTCACAATTCTATTTGAGAGGCAACCTGTGGTGTAGTGGTTAGCATGGCAACCTACTGTACTCGTTTTTCATTCTCGCAGCCCGGCTACTGGCCAAAGGATTTCTTAAAAGCGGGTAAAAAATTTGTGATTAAGCCGCTCTTCAGAAGGGAAGGAAACTTGGGGTCCAGAATCTGTAAGGTGTCATGTTCTCTTTAAAGATTAAACCTGGACAGAAAAAATTAAGAGCTCCCACTGCAACATCGACCGATTAGCCATAGCAGCATAAGGTGACGTTAAATGAACAAACAAACAACAATTTTATTTGGCTATTAACATTTATTTTACTAAATAATTTAATATAATGCGAGACCCTTTTTTTTTTCTTAAACATTATATTATATTTTTTAAATTTTGTTTGAATTAATAATGCCTCAAATGAACGAGAAATCAAGTAGTAGTTTTGGATATCAAGAGCTAAGCTGGGGATGGCTTAAAGAGGAATGCCATAAATAGTATTAACCTTGTTATCAGTGTGTAAGGCTAACAATATACAACAAAATATAAAATACAAAATAAAAAAACTAAATTGTGATTTTTTTTTTGTTAATAAAAATAAAATGAATTCCGTACGTTGTAATATTGCATGTCTATTTCTGCTCATGAACGCACTGTATTGAGAAAACAGTAAACAAAAACAAACTGACCTATCATTCCGCTCCATGACCTATGATAAGATCCACGTACGTTGACAAGAAATGCATAGATATGAAAATATTTGAGATTACAGATCGGCGAAGTAGAAAAACGTTGTAGTCAGCAGAATGCTCTGTTTGTACTTACAAGCATAAATGCCTGTGTCATTGCTGCATCGAAGCAGGTGTTCGCAGCACGAACGGAACAATTTTGTTTCGTTGCTACATCTGAATATTATACATTACAAAAAGTACACTGGCAATAACATAGCTAAAAGCATAAAAATTTATCAACAAAAGAACGAAAAATAAAATTTAGCTCAGGTAAATAACAGTAAGCAGCTCAAAAATCGAATTTATGAAATTAAAAATTAATTATTTAACAAAAAAAAATTAACAAGCAATTGAATGGCAAAATATTTATCAACGGTGAAAACAGAATTATAATTGCATAATATTCCGTTGTAAGAAAGCAAATGATTTTATTTTAAGTTAGAGAAGAATTGGTCGACTGTATCTTCTAATTTAAGGAAGAAATAGTTGGGGGTGCAGTCAATCAAAACACCAAAATAAGCAAAACTTATTTATTATGTGCCGACGTTTCGGCCTACAATGTAGGTCATCTTCAGGGCTAAGAGAGAGAAACAAACAGAAATATATAAAAAAAACGTAGCAGTAACAAAAATATATAAAGTGGTACAGGAGTGAAAATAAAAATAGTGACTAGATATGATGAAATAGTGAATAGATATATGATAAATAAGAAAGAATATAAGACTGGTTACAGAATATAATAAACTTAAAATAGTGATAGATAAAAATAAAATTGTAGATGATGAACAGAAATTCTAATGGTGACAGATATAATAATACAAGAATAGGAATATAAAAAAAAGAAAATACATGTCAAGAAAGGATAAAATGTAAACAATAATATAAAGGGAAAGAAAAATGAGGAGGTAAACGGAAAGATACAAAAAGAGAAGATTAAAATATAGAAAAAGGGGGGTTGAGTATGAAGGATTTAGAAAAAACTAGTTTAGGCTGTGCGTTGATCCGTCAGTCAGTCATTCAGGACAAAGCATTTAATATGTATAGATACAAATAATTACTTACAAAATTATTTTAAAAACCTATGAAAATATCGTTTCAATGACAAACGTTATGCACAGAGATGGTTTGTCCTTGATCACGCTCACCGCAAAGTTTCCCCCCAAATTAAGGTACCCACTTTATAAAGACTGGGTGAGCCCTAGGAGGATCTGCAGGCTGTTAATACACTAAATACATCACCTGTCACCGCTGGATGTGAATCCGCGATCATCTGCACAACACAGCGCTCTACCACTGAGCTAATAATGGGATAAAAACTTAGAAAAAGCTTTTTTATAGAACAGCTGTATATAATATTAGTAGAACAATTAAGCTGCATTCGAGCTATCTTTTCATGCATTATCATATATTTCCATACGCTATTTACCTGAACAATGCTACCTTAAAGATGATTTTGTAAACACTCAGGAACGTTAGTCTACTATCACGGACTGGTACATTCGAAAGAGCAACAATGTTGTTGCAAATACTACTTTGTTGTTTTTAGCAGAGTTACTTTCACTGCCGGTGTTAGTGCGCGACGTGTTGTTTGCAACATCTCGTCCGAGCAGTCATGGACCTGCTGTTTATCCTTACTGTAGGAACCAACCACATATTTAGAGAACAGTTTCCTCAAAACATTTCGTGTTATTATTCAGTCGTAGCGAACAGAAGTAGAAGTAATAATATTTATCATTTAGGTGGCAAGTTTGTTTTCCTAAACTAGTTTGTTTTTCCATTAAGAACAAACAAATTATAAAACCAAACAGCACCTCTTGATCTTACATTTCTTAGAATACATTTTTAAATTTGAAATAGGATCTAAATCATTATTCAACCATCATCTGCCAACATGAGGTTTATGATTATTTACTAAATTATATATTAATATCATATATATAGGTAGTCTTACTAATATTATAAATGTGAAAGTTTGTATGTTTGTCTCTCTTTCACGCAAAAACTACTGAATGGATTTGGATGAAACTTTACAGTAATATAGGTTATACAGCAGAATAACACATAGGCTATAGCAAGCGCGGCTTTAGGAGGGGCTCGTGCCCCCCTCCCCCGCCGACAGTTTTTTAAGTACTGTGGAGAATCCATTATAGTACATAAATAAAGGAAAATCACATGATAATTGTGGTTAAAATAACAGAAAGAACAGGAGTGAAACTATTTGTTTTGATATCCTACGAATATTATAAATGCGAATGTTTGTTACTCATTCACGCAAAAACTACTGAACGGATTTGGATGAAACTTATTGAATAAAATAGGTTATACATCATAGGCTACATCAAGGGCAGATTTATGTGGGGTCACGTGGGCATGTCCCCCCCCCCGTTATAGTACATAATTAAAGACAAATCAGGAACTTAGCCTCTTGAAATTTGTAGATAGGTTCTTTGTATAGTTTAAGAAAGAAATTTGGATAATTCCACCCCAAGGGTTTCCCTTTTAATATAATGGGGGTTCAAAGGTTGTAGAGAATCCGTCAGTTTTGAAGTTAGACATCTGAAATTATGGATGTACGAGTAACTTTTATTTAAAAAAAAATAATTAAATTATTTATTTAAAATGATCTTTCACGAAACTTTATGTGGCAGGCCGAATTCCACGCGAGCGAAGCCGCGGGCATAAGCTAGTTATTTAATAAGTGTTTGTTCTATTAACTCGTAATATTGAGCATTTATTTGTTTACTTTTTAAACATTGTATCTATAATTTATTTCATTTTATCTTCCAAATATAATCACAATTTATGTATGCATATATCTTCAGACTACATGGTCGAATTTCGTCTAAAATAAGTTCCTTGTACTAGGAAGCGGAATCATTTCATGCTCGTAGTGCGTGAGTAGCTAAGTAAGGCATTCGCTTGAAAAGGAGTTATTGCATATTATATATGTTGTAATTCCATATTAGATAGTACCTCTATTTCAAAACAAATATTTAGAGAATGACCCGAGAACACTTCCGTCAATACAATGTTGGAAAAAAAATTAACTACTCATTCGCCGGGGTGCAGATATATACGTAAATTACAAAATTAACAAATCTTAGGTAAGCAATAAAAAACCTAGTTTGGAGAAAAATAGACGGGCATCAACCCCCCTGCCCATCACGAGCGCTGAAGATGATCTGCAATATGCGTCGAAACGTTGGCATACCAATAAAAGGTCCTTCCTATATAAGAGAATTTTCCTGACCTCTACCCGGACCATTTTCTTCCTCATAAGATAATTCTTGTTTAGTTTTTTTACGTTCATTCAATTTTTTGTACCACTCATTATTATTTTTTTAATTTAATCAATCTTCCTTAGTCTTTCCACTAACTTTCCACCAACTATCCTTGGTCTTTCTGTCCTTACAGATGTGCCATTAAGTAATCATTGAATGGTTGAAACATTTTTTAAAATGAAATTTTTAACCCGACAGGATATCAGGAAAACTAACAGCTGCTCAGGCACTCTTATTTCATTAGCAAGCCTATGTTGAGATAACAAAAGCGAGATAAATTCTGCTCCAGATAGCACCGATTCCCCCAAATACGTGCCAAATTATAAAAATGATATTTCTAATATGGGATAGTTGTTCCTCGCAGTTGAGGGAGAAATCACTATTATCTAGTATCGGCTGCATATTAACTCCTGCTAACTTTTTTATTTTAACATTAAACTTAGTTTTTTTGTTTTCTCTAATAAAGAAAAGCATTAACATTTTTCCAGTCCAACACCTATATCTATACCTAAGACTGACCGTATACAGTTAGTTACCTAGAGAACCCAGACACGGTTGGCAGACGACTTCTTGGCCCTTCTAATAATAGCAAGAAGACCAATTGATCCTTAACCCCGCAGAGGCAGGACGCAGCCCACTCTCTTCCGATTCAGGACATCTTCCAACAGCTCCTGAGGGAGCATCGAAGAAGGACCCTATTGAGTTTTCTTAGCAGGGTTATTTAATGTGAACACAACAGGACTTTACTCCTATTATATAAATTAGTGGCTTTGATGAAAAATATAATTGCGAGTACAACTATGAGTAAATGAAGTAAGTATATTTGTCAGGCCATCATAATTTGAACTTAATACTTAAAAAACGATTACAACGAAAATCCTTAGGTGCTGGGTTCAGGACATAGTAGAGATTGCACAGTTTCTTAGACAACGGTTATTCAGGTACGTGATTTGTGTACACGTTCAAACGCTTGGATTTCCCTCTATTAGTTTAGTTTTATTGGCGTTCCAACTAGCCAGAGCAGAGCTCCATGCCTCTCGATCCATCCTGTCCTCTCCCTACAGACCTCGACCAGCCATCTCCTCCTGGACTCCCTCCATCAACCTGCATCTGGACCGACCACGTCCTCTCCTTCCTGGTGGAACCCAATCCAGGACAGGTTCGGCCAACATTCTCTTCACTATCTTAGGCGGCATGCTCTGTTTTTTTTATTTGTTAATATAACCACATCTATCCTCCTCTAATTCCTCCTTTTGATCTGAGTGAACCCCAGGTGGTTAATCCCAAAGGGTCCAACCGTGGCTGTTGGAGCTGCATTTAAACCCGGGATCTTCACCATAACAACTCAGCAGAACACATTGAGTTACCTCGCTCCCTATTAATAAAATATAATATTTAAAAACTTATATAATGGTTTAGATATTCCTATTTGGTTATTAAAAAACGATTTAGTAAATTTTCTAGATTTTTCCATTAGACTTAGGGGTTTCTTTCAACTTTTTATAAGCTGAGTGAGCCACAGGAGTGTAGAAGGGTATATATATAACTTATATCAGCATATAAATATATTGTGGACTTTGTTTAAGTGAGAAAGTCACCTATATAAAAAATAACACCGAATTCTATCGATAGTATTGAACAGTTAAGGATGGACAGTTATCGAGATCTGCACGGACACGGATGACCGACGCGGCAAACGTTCTCAGGGCGAGGAGGAAAAACGTGATACTTGCGATAATTTTAGCGAAACATTTGCTGTAACGTTCCGAGTGTATGGTCCTTGAAATCGATTGTGTCCGACAATTTTGACGCTATTTTACTCTCGGAGAAAGAAAATAAAAACTATTCAATTTTGTTTTTATGTTGACCCACAAATTCAAGTTCTTGGTCACTTATGTTATACATCCGTCTATTTCCCTACCGTTACGAGATTTACTGTCAACATACTAGCTGTCGTGGCAGTACAAGTAGGAGAGGTAACTGTCACCGGATCACCGGCAGAGGAAGATAATTTATTTTTTTAATTATGTTTCTATTGAGATAAAGATCGAGTATTACAGCGAGTTATTAACTCAACTGATCTAAATTTAGCAATATTAAACCGTTCTCGAAATATACAGCGATAGTTTTTCTTGTATTCTCAAATAGGGATAAAATTATATTTAGTTTAGTATCCCGGCAGGTGACCCTAGGATTTTTTAAAAGGGAGTAAAAAATCCTTAGTTACGCCGTCCTTCGGAAGGGACGTTAAACGGGGGTCCCGAGCCTGTACGATGCCAGGTACTCGTTAAAAATCCCTATCCTAATTAAACCTGGATAGGCAAAATTTAGAGCTCCCACTGTAGCATCGTCCGATTAGCCATAGCAGCAAAAAGTGACGTTAAATAAACAAACAAACAAACAATATTTAGTTTATTTTTATATTTGAAGGAGCAGGATGGCTCAGTGGTAGAGCACTGAGTTACCATGCAAAAAATCAAGGTTCAAATCCCTGCTGCTGGCAAGACTTTAATTTAATCTGTTAGTGGCCGGATGTCTAGAACCTTCCTGGGGCTCACTCAGCCTCTATAAGGTGGGTGGTCTTTTGGACACTTATATTTATTTTTTCATTAGCTAATATTATATTATATTACTCCGCTTAAGTAAATATTTCCTGATAACCCTCCGAGGCGTCTCAAAAGAAGATGGCGTCGAGACCATCTACTATAGAACTTTATTGGAGTGCTACCGATGGGTAGTTTCTCCACAAGTGTTTTTCATGTCATATTGTACATATTGGCAGATTTACTTATTATAGTTGTAAATATCAATAAATTAAATTTAAAAAAAAGTAAATATTTGACAGCTTTATTTTAAGTGTTAAATAATCGGTGAGGTTTGATGGCTTACTTTAAAAGTTATTTATTTAACAATAAATATGTTAAAATAACTTTAAAAAAATCATATTACATAGAAACTTTTATTTAAAAGGAATAATTTTGCTTAGGTGAGCTTGCCTTGTAGCGCGCTGAGTTGCTGAGTTGAAGGACCGGGAATTTTGACTGTAGCCAATACATTACCTAATCTGTTAACAGGCACGGACCTTGTGAGATCAACAGACCCTCCTGGGGCTCCCCAAGTCCCTGTTAAGTGAGTACCTTTAATTAGGGGGGGGCTCAATCCGGCGGTTGAGCGTGATTTAGGACGAAACAGATCCCTACACGACCGTTGTCCAAGAAACGGTACAATCTTACCATGTACTGAACCCCATAGCTTACCTTTACGGGTTGTTGTGGTGCAGGTTTTTTGGACATAGTACGTTGGCTATTAACATGGCAACCTTAATTTAGTTCGCAGCACTTACAAGTTATGAGTTAGCTGCGAGGCCAAACCATTGGACAATGGTTAATTCGGCGGTAACTTCAGTTGGGGACTAATTCATGGAGTTCATGGCACATGCTAATAAACAAAAACAATCATACATATTCTAATATCAACAAAGATTACGAGATACAACAGCGGAACCAATGTCAAAGAGAACAAAAAAGTTAATTAGAAAAGGAAATACAAAAGATTCCACATGCCGTTGATCGAAAATACCTTCTTCTTCCTTTGTGGAAGTAGAATTCAAACTGTCTAAGCAAACAAAAAATAAGAAGAAGATAGTTTGTTAAATTAAGCCAAAATTTAAAAATTTCTCTCACGATTTTTGAAACCGGAATGTGATAATCTTGGACCACATAAATGCCAATTATTCCGGTGATATTTAGAAAAATGCCTTAAGTTTTTATTTTTAAAACATTAAAAAACAAAAATAAAAGTATATGAGAACATTTTTTATAGTTATTTATAGGATGATTCTGTTCTGTAACTTTTTTAATTAAACAATTTTTAATTCTAGAACTTAATTTTTTTTTTTTTTGTTCGTCTCTAAGGCATATTTTTACTCCTTTTTATTGCAAAAATGAAAGACCGAATGATTTTCCTATAGCTTCAAAATATCGAGAATGAAAATCAAATTTTAAGTACTAACATCAAATAATTTTGGTAGAGATTCTTCGGAAAAATATTAAGTTAATTTATGAATTGATGTTCAATTATCCATCGATTAATTAATTTGATTCATTTGAGATGACACGGTATTGAGTATTAATGAGCACAGAATTAGCGATAAACTGTGAATTTTCTCTGGACTGCAAGTTATATTCTACGAATGATGAAATAGGTTCAAGAGGATTCATATTAATACGAAAATTGTTTAATATAATTTATATTAATGAACACTGTTATAATGGAATCAGCCTAATATCGATTACTAATATTTTTACATATTAAAATATTTTGTTAACAAATAATAACGCTATCTTTGCCCCGAAGCCACTGATGGAAGGAACGGATCCAGAAAGAGCGAACTGTACCCCAGTGGCACAGATACCACAGGCAGTCGTTGCGACCATTGGAGGTAACATAGCGTGGAATAGGAACACTACTACGGTCATCAAGTTCTTTCGATGGCTCAGGATGGCAGCTTCCAGGAGGCCAACGGTCCTTCGGCGATAGCCAACGGTCAACCCGTATCCTTCTGGATCATCCAAATCAGTCTATGCTTTCTGGAGTGGCTGGAGAAAGTCATGGTTCGTAGAGCTTCTTCGTTTAATGTATACATATATGTATTTGTGTTAATTGGCAAGCTGATATTTTATTTTTTATATTTACCAATTAATGAATGTATTAAAATAATTAAAGAATATTTAATGAATTCAAATAAGAATTAAATCCAAACAAATTTGATTTCAATAGCTTCATAAAAGATGAGTACAATTCATAGCAATAAAAATAAATAAATAATATTGATAGCATTGGTTGTTATAGCGCAGTTAGTTTTTTTATTTTTCATAAGGAGTTATTTAAAATTATTGTTACGGCTGGTCTCGTAATTCCTAAAGCAGAATTTAAAAAAAATCACTTGACCCACCGCAGCGAGCAGAGGTCAATAGCTATGTTTTAACTAAAACAGCAATAATAAAATTACAATAAAACCCTGGCTTTTACTGAAAATGATCCTTAGGACTTTGTAAATATCTTGAGCTATTTTTAGGAGTCAAACATGAGATAAATAATAATTCCGGATGTATTAAGAATTTTATGGTTGAATTTAAAAAAAATTAATACTGAACAGGACTAATGCTAGTGCACGTCAATAGATAGTACAAATCTGAAGTTGTACAATCCATCTTAAAAATCCAAAGGTTTTAGTATCGTTACCGCAGGTTCTCACTTCAAGTTGTCGCAAGTTTTGACTTTTCATGGCCTTATTTATCTTCTTAATATTTTCGAAAATGAAAATAATATTACAAAAAATAAAATTTTACTGACTGTATATATAGAAGAACCGACTTATATCATCAGCATCTATACTTCGATACCTTTGTTGAAACCTTCATTTGTTGATGAAATGATGACCAAAATATACAAAATACAAATTCCCCATAATTAATTAATTAAACTCCTTTTTTAATATTAAAATTCACGGTTATTTTTATTTTCGACAATATTAAAAAGAACAAAAAAGTTAAAACTTGTTGAACTGATAACAATTCTTTATTTATATCCTCTTCTTCTTTCGCTACCTATTTTGTGCCATTTAGCGTAGAGGGGCCTCAATCCATTGGAGCCATTTATTTATTTCTCAACTGATAATAAAATAAGATCATCAATTTCATCATTGGTCCAATTTTTCCTAAATATTACAAACCAACTGAAGAGTTAATCAAACCTACCAAAAACATGTGGAATTTGAAAAACAACAGGAAACCTAAACAAGAGACCTGCAGGGTCTGATGTTCAGTACATGATAGATACTATACTGATTCTTTGGGCAAAGGTGGTGCAAGGATGTGACGTCCTAGATCACGCTCAACCGCCAGATTTCCCCCTTTTTTTGCGTACCCACTTTATAGAGAATCTAGATCCCTAGGACCCATCTTCGGCCTCTAACATATGATATAAAAGTCTGCAAGTGAGAGTGATTTCAGAGAGAACTTCAGCACGGCAACTCAGTGTTCTACCACTGAGCCACTCCGCTCCCTCCAAGTCAGCATTAAAACTGATAATAAATACGAAACGATTAGCGGAAACTAAAAACACCGGAAATAGATAAGCGATGGCAAGATGTATGAACGGCAACTTTACAGGTTGTGAAAGTTGGCTAAACTGTTTCCCTCAAGTTGGCCAATCTGATTCCTTCTTAAACGGCTGCAGCGGAAGGAATAAAAAACTCTAAACGGAAACGAAGACTTGCGTAACTTTTGGGTCGGCTAAAGTGCAGCGCTCACTCAGTCGAGGTCGGGAATACCGAGCACTTTCTCTCGATCCGGTCAGCGGAGGCAATATATATCTAATAGGAAATAATTCGAGTAATAAAATAAAAAGTCGATATCGACCAATCACAAGCCGGTATACTAAGGACCGGATGTGATAAGAAAAAATAAATTCCTTTTACGTTTCATTAATTTATTAAAATCAGATTCACTTCTGCGCTTGTGCATTAATTGAACCTTACGAAATATCCTGCTCATTGAGAAATAATAAAAGCACACGACTTGTTTCTTAATTAAGAATTTTAATCGCAATATATTGAAATAATATAATTTAAAATTCTTCCGATTTCAGGGATAATGAAAACAGAAAATATTTTAATCTGAAGAAGATATTACAAAACATAAATCTTACAATATTTAATTTATTTTTTGAAAATTACTTTTACTTTCAAAAGTCTCCTCTACACTTACAGCCACATAGAAATAATACAACTAATAACAGTAATAAAAGTAAATAAAATATATTATTTTAATCATAACAAGGAAAAAAATAAATTAAAATGAGTATTTGCACGAGGTATTCTCAACACAAATAGCCTCCGTATTACCCACTCAAAATTGTTACAGATATTTTCTATGTATACTTTAAAATTCGTTTTTGCCATTTTCGCAGCGAGTATACTCTTATTCTAGTATAATAGGTTATCTACTCATATATAAAAAAAACGAACACAAGCTAATATCAGTTTAGTGCCCAACTGTAATATGCCTCATATAATTATCGAAAAGGGACACTGAACTCAAGTACGAATTAAAATGATGGAATAACGACTTGACATTTTTTGCTGCATATCCTATATTGAGAAAAATAATAAAATCCCAACAACAGAATAACTGTAAACTGCAATTATAAAATTTGAGCAACGAGCAGTAGAAATAAATGAATATTTATATAATTTGTAAAATGGGCGTTGGTCCGCCGCTAGGTCTACTGTACCCTACTTGTACCTATACTTTTATTATGAGCCACAAATTTTATTATTTTATTATTATTTATAATTTAATTGTGGTTATCGCGATATAAGATTCTTGTCCTTCACTTGGCCTCCACATCTTTAGGAGTATTGGCCAAGAATAAGCGTAGCAAGGAGTCGATGACATCTAACAGGCCAACACATTCTACGATTATTCGGAGAGAAGTGGGGAAAAAAATGTGAAAACGTTGAGAATGTGTCAGAATGTGGCAGCCAGTTTCCTGAAATCACGTGTGACCCAGAAAGCACCTCTCGCTTCCTCCGATATTGGAGGAATCTGCTATTCAACAGGCAGTTCGAGGAGAGACTTTCGATGGCCTGTCCGTTTTCTGCGAACTATCGAGAGTATAAAGAGTGCGTCATCAAGTTAGAAGAAATCGAAAGTAAATTAAGAAAGTTGGCGGAGAATGATATCTTTTAAAAGATGATTGAAGAAAAGAAAGAAGCGATGGTGAAGATAAAGGATTGGTTCCATGCTGAGTAGCCTGTTCCTTACAGCTGTAGCCTAGTCATGAGAGCTTAGTTTACAGTCACTCAAAGAGGTAAGTATCCATACAGTCTCTGGGTATACATCATAAAACATAGTCTCAGATTAAGCTGTGAAGAAGGTTTCAGTATGGCCAGCGAAAAGTCAGCAAAGAATTTGACTACACGGTGAAAACCAGAAGAAACACGTGATGAATGTATTTAACTATATTAATACAACTTAATATCATAATAATAATATGATATGTAATATCATATAACTTTCCGTAATATTCTGTAATAATATTTGTTATATTATTTCTTATCTTAATTTAATTACGTTGGTTTATTACTAATTATTAATATTTTAATTTTCTTTATCCATTTTCCCTTAACCGATTATATTTGCATTGGCTCTTTTATTTTTACCAGATAATTAATAATAATTAATGAGCCAAGTACTTCTATTTTGAAGTGAAAATAATGCGATGCAAATTACTATGACGTCCATTCAGTTCTAGACCGCAAGGTTCGAACCAAGCGTAGTAACGGACGCAGCCACTTAGGGATCATACTGTATGCGATCTGCATCCACCGAATGGCAAAGTGGCAAAGTGGTGGCCACAGCGTCCTATTGTCATTATCTTCATCATAACTCTTCATGGAGGGATTGACATACATTATCTACAAAGGTGGACAAAGGCAAGTTAGGAATCTGAGTGTATGGTAGATCAACGGTTGTGCAAGAAGTTGCTTTGGAAGGGAACACGCTCAACCATAGGCGTACCGGGGCAAAATAGCACAAGTGACAAACCTAAACATGTTCACCGTTTTCTAGAGAAAAATATTTATTCATATATGAGATGAAAATAGTTGACTGGATGATCTAATGTAAAGGAGATAGTGGGGGGTGAAGTAAAAAAACAACAAAAAAAAACACTGAATAAGTATAATTATAAGTTTATTACTTATTCAGTGTTTATTTTTTTTTTTACTGCACCCCCCCAACTATCTCCTTTACATTTATTCAAATACTTAAATAAGATATTCAATGCAAATAATATATTGAAAAGAAATTATAGTTACTTAGAGAAACTTATAAAAGGCATTCAGAAGATTTTACAAGTACTAAGAGTAATATCACGAAACATTTACTCAAACACTGAAGAGTACTTCACTTCATGATTGGCTGGTACTAACAATACTCAAATCTCCACTATAATCTACAATTGAATATACATTATAATAGAGATTATGACATAGTGGAGACTATGTGCAGTACAGTAGGTAGAATGGAGATGGTAGAGTTACTATGTTTTACATATACTTGACTAAATAATCCATAAATTACTCTACAAGAGTAAAATTAATTACATGTGTTGAATGTAAACAATTCGTATTTGAATTTTAGTTCCATGTACTAGATGCAAAGCTTATATACATATATATATACTAAAATCATCAATATACAAAAATCAATTGTTTGATAAGTTACTTGTTTGATAAAGCACGTAAATATTTTAGGCGAGATTTGAACCCGATCTACTTGTAAGCTCAATCCTTTTTACCTTTTTTTTCCCCCTCAAAATGACAATAGTGCCATATTATCGATTCCACAAAATTGTATGCAAGGTAAGTATTGTCAAATTTATTCGAAACTTGGAGGGTACCCTTTTTCCGCATTGCCAGACGGCGGACTCATCCCGGTTTTACAAATTATACCAACTGTTTTAATGGTACGTACTTAACATTTTAGTAGAGGTGCTAAGATATATTATTCAAGGAATAAAAGTTGAGTTTAGTATTTATTTTGTATTTCCTCAGTAAATCTATTAAAATTTTGCGTAAAATAAACTAAAGATTTTTTTTTTATAATAGGATTGTATTATTGACAGAAAAATTAAGTTATTGTTTACAGTTAAAAGATAAAGGGACTAATCTTATTCACTGCATTCTCTGTATTGAAGCAAGAGTACTAAAATCGAAGCATTGAAATATAACTTGTAGTTAATTTTATTTTTTAAATCGATGCATTCTATTGTTTCAATTATATTTAAAACAATAATATATTTTCCACTTAAAGCTTAAAGAGGTGAGGCTACATTGCTTTGGTGGCGTGTCAATTTTAAAAATATTTATAATTTAACAAATCCAACACGACAAAAGGCTAAACAAAAAGTTATCGCTCGAGCCGTTGCTAGGCAACGCCAGTCAAATTTTTTAATCACTACAAACTTTTTTACCTGATGAAGGGAAATATCAGATGGATACTTAATATCGCTAGTTCAAAATGTAATCCTCAATCAAATTGAAATAATATTTATATAACTATGGAATGATTGTAAGCTACATAGCACCATTACTTATTGCCCACAAGAGGCAGATTGTAATGCTTCAATAAAGTGTTTTCTTCTCTCTCTAAAAATTTATATAACTGATATCCTTTCGTTCTTTCCTTGAAAAAATGAGCCTTCATTTATCAAAATATCCATCCATTGAACTACTGTACGGGGGCGACTTGTGGCCTAGTGGTTTGCATAACAGCCTACTATGCACAAGATTTCGGGTTCGTAGCCCGGCAGGTAGCCCTAAGATTTTTTAAAATGGAATAAAAATCCTTAGTGATGCTGTCCTTCGGAAGGAACATAAAATTGGGGGTCCTTGGCGATGTCAGGTAGCCGATTCCTATTTTAATTAAACCTGGATTGGCAAAGAAAAAAAGGTAAAAAGGATTGAGCTTACAAGTAGATCGGGTTCAAATCTCGCCTAAAATATTTACGTGCTTTATCAAACAAGTAACTTATCAAACAATTGACTTTTGTTGATAAGGTAAATTTTATAAATTATATTATTAAACCAGGACTAGATAATAAGAAGATTAAGAGTTAGTTATTCGAGTTTGTCTATTGTAAAAAATCTTAAGAGAAAACGTGGCCCTATTAACCTCTTAGCTCCAACATATAGGCTATAATATAAGTCGGTTACCTCTTTGCCGTGAAAGTGGCCGAGATAGAAAAAACTTAATCCCAAAACGAAGATAAAACTGAAGAACTCTTTCTCGATGGTCGCTCTGAAGAAAGAAGACCGTGAAGCGAGAAAGGCGAGAGAGGGAAATCCGGGGGTAATCATGAAGAAGTTTCCGACAGGTTCTCAAAGGCAACTGAAGGTTCCGATCTTCGATATCGATAAAAAAAAAAACCATAGATGTATCGATATTTTATGAATTTATCGCAATTGTAAACATACTTAAGAAGGGGACTTAAGCAAAGATACAAGTCATATAGATAGTTCTACAATTATATGCATATGACCATATATTAATAATTTTTGTTTCATAGAATCCTAAAACTGTAAGAAAAATTACTTGATTTATGATGATTCATTTCAGTACATGGTAGAGACTGTACTGTTTCATTGACAACGATTCTACAAGGAGGTGACTTGTTCTAGGTCACGCTCAGCCACCCTATTTTTATAATATTTTTTAGAGACTGGGTGAGCCCCAGGAGGGTCCTAGATCCCACATGATCCATCTCCCGCCGCAAACAGACTAAATAAAAGTACTGCCGGCAGCAGGATTTGAACCAGTATTTCCAGCATGGCTAGTCAATACTTTACCAATGAGCCACTCATCTCCCTTTTTTTACGATCTGAAAATCGAAAATGTTCGCGATTAAAATTAGAAAAAAATAACTTTACATAACTAAGAGTTTTATAGGAATAATGAGGGGGGACAGATAACGAAAACTTAGGAAGAAAATAATATTTAAAGAACATAAATTATATGAAAACAATTACATTATTTGTTTTTGTTAAAAATACACTATAATATAAATATTATTAAGCAAACAGAGTAACTTTTAACAGAAAGGATTTAAACATGACAACAACATTTTTAAAATTCAAGGCTAAAAATAAATTAAAAATTGAAACGAACAAGACCCAAAGAGTTGGCTCAACAAGAAGGAAGGCTTGAGTGCAGCTAAAGTAAACCATTAAAAGAGAAACTGAAAATACAATCCTAATTTAAATCAAATACAAGGCTATGAAGAATAAAATAAAGAATGAACGATACAATGATTAATTTTAAAATACAATATGATCGGTTTATTAAATCATATTATCAGAAATTTAAAAAAATGCATTAATAGAAATTCATTGACAATTAACAATTTAGTTAATTTTTTTTCTTTCTGAAATGAAAGTTAGTTACACTGGTTGGAAGCACATCGGAAATTTGTTGAATACGGTTTGTATCCCTAGCCTATAGAACTAGATTTAATATATATACAGAAACATAAAAAAGAAAAGCATAACATACCGTTATTTCTAAGTTAAATAGGGTATGAATGTGTACATTTTATTTTATTTTTATTATTAGTATTATTATTATTATTTATTTTACTTTATTATTATTATTACCGCATTAATTTCTTTCTGTTACCGCATGTATATATTTTTCCGCATGTATATATTTATTTATTTTATTTTGTTTATATTATTGTTTTGTTATGGAATGACTGTAAGCTACACAGCACTATTACTTACCACAAGTGGCAGATTGTAATATTTCAATAAAGTGTTAATATAAAAAAAAAATATATATATATTTCTAAGTTGTACTTTAGGGTCTTGGGTTCAATACATGGTAGAAACTGTACTGTTTAAGGGTCAACAGTAGTGCAGAATGTGGATTTTTCCGATATCAACTAGTTTTTACCCAATTTAGGGTACCCATTTAGTAGAGGGTTTGTAGATGCCTACCTCCCTCCCGAGCTAAAAATCTACAATTAAGAGTAGTAATTTCCTTTTTATTTTTATTATATATCTTTTTTATTTATTAAGTGTTTATATTTTCTTATCTACACTTCGTAACTTTCGGTAGTTTGTTAATTTGTAATTAATTAATTTTTTTTAATTATTAAGTTCAACTGCTCAGATTTATTAAAAATTATATACTTCAACATCTTCCTCCACCAATTGTATTAATAACATTTTGTAGTGATAATAAATCTCTTGTAACTTTATTCTCTCTTTGTTCTTTGTATTAGTAATTCAATTATAGTATTTCACAAGAATTATTTAACTTTTTTTTTTAGTGTTTTTATATTACTCGTGGATTAATTTTTTTTTTAATAATATGTATTCCTCTGGTTAGAAACTTAGTATTAATTTGAATATTTTTTTATTTCTACATCTTTAAATTAATATATATTTAGAAACGTTCGTAAAGTCCTTTTCACGTTACTATACTTTAGGAAACAATATCAAGATATATATAACCCTGCTATGAAGATCTAGTAATAGTAATAGCAACCAACCTATCGCTTGTCTTCACGAAAGCGAGTGAAATCTGGATAAGATTATTGCTGGGTTGGCTAACCTTTTATTGGTCTTACCTAACGATACGATACTCGTATACAGTCTCGAGTCTGATGTAAGGCGTCAGTACTAACATATAACATGTTAGCAGTGTTTTAGCAAATAACAGTTAAATAATTCGATGCAATTTTGCACAAGAAATCTTATGTAAAAGGAATTTTTTAATAGGTATATGAAAGTATTCTATAGACTTTTTTTTTTCATTTTCCCGAAAGCAAAAAACTAATATTTTATAGAACGTGGCTGAATATTTTTTAAGCTTATTTTCAATCTAGATTTTGGGTATGCAGTAATTTTAGTGCTCATTTTCTATTTTCCCTAATAGACATTACAATTAAGAGATCTAAAGTGAAGCCGTTTTGGCCGAGTGTTATTAAGGTGTCACCTTAGTTACCAAGAAACAGTTGTGGTGTTAGAATCAGGGCAGAGCGTGTTATAATTTACTTCATCACTGAACCACGGAATAAGCTATAGTTTAATTAGAAAGTTGGATAATCTGAAGTAATAATAATTCCTGTTGGCATTAACAGGAGTATAAAAATGAAGTTTAAAACACGATAAAAAAATATAATAATTTTTCAGTTTCTATAATCACCGGACGAAGCAATATACACATTGGTTACAATATAATACGACATTCAAAGTTGCTTCTAAAAATTGTTTAATCGAAAAAGGACACAACAATAATGAACTGCAATTTTGATAGACTACTTCAATATTAATTACTGACTACTGGAACTCCTCCAAGCGTCAGACATTTTCGAAACTCATAAAACCTTATTTTGGTGTTAATAAAACGAATTTAAAATCCTTTATGGTACAAGCTAAGAATTATTTAATGAAAGTATATAAGATGAGATAAACTAACAATAACCGTATCAATAAAGAACAATAATAATGACTAAATGTTACAATTAAAATACAATAAAAATATTACCTTTAAGTTGTTATAAACGAAAGGTTATCATCTGCTATAAATCGCTTGGTTAGAACACAGCTCTGTCACTCATCCATCCTGAAAAAAAGGTAATAAGTTAAATTAATTATATGCAATATAACTTCTTAATAAAATCTAATTATATATAAAGTAATATAATTATTTATGAACATGAATACTGATTGATTGACTGATATTTATTAATGTAACTACACATTAGATAGCCGAAATATTTATGTGCATATAGAAAAAATGGGGGGGGGGTCATCCCTGCCAAACAGTGGACTAATCTTAATATTCAAATTATAGAAATGTCAATTTAGTTGTGCAAAAGTAGGTTCTTATCGGCTTAGTAGAGCTACCAAGGTAAACATAGTAAAAACAGACTAGCTTTATCTGACGAAATTCATGATAACTAACGCCTATAATCCATAATAAGTTTTTATAAAACCAATAAATACGCATTCTTGACTTTATATGAATAAATTATTAATACATTGATCAAGTTTTAGATACATTAGATATCGCTAATCCGGCGCCGCCATCTTGACAGTTATAGCGTGCGGACCATAATTCTATTGGATATGATTTTTAGGCTTGAATACAGAACAGTTGGTGGTCAGGATTAACCCTAAATAGAAATAGTGCGTAGCCCTCAACTAATAATATTACTTATTATGGTGTAATATTATAATTTGTATTACCAATGAATAAACATTCCACACTTGAATGCAAAGCAGTTTGCTACTAAAAATTTCATCACAAGTGCGGTGCCCAAAACAGAAAACCTTCAAAAGCCGCCGTTTCGGCCTACTTCAACATTTACCATACAAACGCTCTAAGCTCCTAATTAATTACAAAATAATAATTTACATGACAATCATTAGACCCATCTGGAATTACGGAGTAGAGCTTTGAGGCTCCACTAAACCATCGAATTCCTCTCATATTCAATCCTTACAATCCAAAATACTTCGTAAAATCCTGAATGCTTGTTAATATTTTACAAATTAAGTCATCAATGAAGTAATCTATATTCCATTTATTACCTATTTGGTCCGAATCCGATATCAATCTTTTCATGACAAACTTTATTCCAACTCAAACCCACTAGTTTGAAACCTAGCAACCTCGTCAAGTCCTGATAATCCTCCGAGGAATCTGAAAAGAAGATGGCAACTGGGTAGTTTCTCTTTTTTTCATTATCTATGCCGTTGTGTATCATTCCTGCCATTTACTTGTTGTACTGCTATAATAAAGTTGTAAATTTAAATGAAAAATTGTATTTGTTTGTACAATACAATTTGTTACTGTGGTACAATACAAAGGCAAGCAGACAGAAAGGGACAGAGGATGAGTAAGAACAGTGATTGGA
The DNA here is from genome assembly GCA_037127475.1 of Arma custos. Classification (NCBI taxonomy): domain Eukaryota; kingdom Metazoa; phylum Arthropoda; class Insecta; order Hemiptera; family Pentatomidae; genus Arma; species Arma custos. The sequence goes on along the minus strand of CM073764.1, from coordinate 119,057,085 downwards.
GAGAATAGCAGTGATTTAGCCGAGCGAGCTCTAGCCCGCCATGACGTCCGGTCGTGCAGCACCTGCTTTGTCTTCCATCACTTCATGTGATCTTTAACACTCCTAAACGAGTAAGTCTTACCTGTTCTTTATTGCTTGTTTTCTATAGCAATAGGCTCATGACATGAGAAACACATGCGACCGAGAACAAAGGCCCGATATTAATATTTAGACCGCTAAAAAGTATCAGATATTTTGTATATATGTAATATATGAAATATGAAGATTCGTATAAAATCATAGAATAAATCACAGATACAATGAGGAAGTGACGGTTAAAACTGTATGGGCATTAAAAATAAATGGAAGAAACACGGATTACAAAGAAGATTTTTAATTACGTTAATAAACTGAAGAGAACAGCAGGATGAAGCAGTGAAGAAAGATGCCTACGAAATAGGTGTTACAGAAGAAATAGCATGTGGCATGAACCGCTTCAGGCTACTAATAGAAAACGCAACCTATGAAGAGGACAAACCTAAGCCTCGACCAAAGAGAGTGTGGGCAGATGATCAGAGAAAATGTTGGAGAGGAAATGAAGAAGTACTGGGAAGTCAAGAAGAAAAAGAGACACCATAAGTCTTAAGTTATCTGCGGTCCAAATTCATAAATAACAAAGAATGATGAAAAAAGAAAAACAAATCAATTATTGCAGTGAGTCCTGCAATAGATTGCAAGTACGAAATCAGTCGTCATTTGCAACCAAATTTATAAGTCAACGAATTCGCCATGCCTTCCTCAGTTACTTCTATAGTGTGTGGTTTTATGTAAACATTTTAAAATAATTAATTGCAATAATCAAAAAACGCTACGCGAACCCGAAGGCTCAATGCTGATAACACCAGTTGTTGTGATCCAGGTATTACCACCCAAATCTAAATCCATAACATCACCTTTATCGTAATCCTCCCATCTACATCTCAGACTATCACCAAACACGGATCATTACCACTCAGCTTAGCAGTTTTTTACATCTTCGTTGTTATGTAATTGTATTTTAAATAATAATCGTTTTGTAATTAATTTAAGTTCTAATAAAAAACATTGAATATAAATCGTATGCACAAGATCCCGTAAAATACGAACATATATTGAGATTAGAAGGAGTCAATACGTGCAAAAGATATTATCTCATTAATTTTGGCAAAATCTATTTTTAACATACCAATCATACACGTACCAATATTCACTTTATTTACCTTATAATTAGTTTTAACTCCCACACTGTTTTAACCCCAGCCGTACTCTACGCCCATGCACAATTTTTGCGATAATTATAAATAAATTGCCTTACTACATGTTTAATAATTATTGAATAAACAGCATTTCTTCGAGCCCATTGCCTATCGAGGTTACACACTGCCAAGTTATCGCCCATAGCAATTTTATTATACTAAACTATTGTTATTTTTATACAACTTGAAAATAACAATTACTTTCCGCCAGATTTGAAAAGAGGTCATACGCCAAACTACTTCAAATTAAACTTGTTTGTCGTCAGTTGTCAAATAGCGCAGCGGGCAATATCGGGGAAGGACGCGCTATTATCATAATCGATGTATCGAAATGACGGTTTCGGTAATCGACAAGGACGGGGCGCGAGATAGCAGCATTGACACACTTCCTGTCATCGCACTAAAGCATAACAAAACAAAATAATTTCGCTCTGGTAGTAATTCGGACGCTGTAATGGTTCTGAGAGGCTTAAGTATCTTCTATCAGGGTATGTAAGGTTGTTTATTTTAGAGGTTCACATTTTTGAGTGGGCAACACTTTTTCGTATGACAACCGATTTGACAACTGACACTAGCTTTGTGGTTAATAATTAATAACCTCAACAAATTCCGAAGGAACTCAACTAAAAATTGTTGGAATTTATTATCAAAATAATAGTTCTGTTCGCGGAAATAATCATGCACTACGAACATTTTAAGCCTATCTGCGCGGCTTATTCAATTAACATGGATCGTTTGCGTACCACTTAAATGATAATATGAATCCTTTAAGACGACGAACAAGTGATAGTCGCTGTACAAAGTTGCATTGAGGAAGACCCAAGTCAATAATTTCAACGTCGTTCTCAGCAATTAAAGATGCGACTACCCACTTTAAGGAAGATTTTATTAAGGATCTACCAAAGATGTAAATATGTAAGGTACATTCTGCTCACCATGCGATACAATAATTTACTAAAAGAAACACGGGAGTGACCTGCGGTCTAGTCGTAAGCAACAAACTACTAAGCCCAAGATCGCGGATTATCAAAGGCCGTACTTCGGAAGCGACGTTAAACGGGGGTCCAGAGCCTATACGATGTGAGGTACTCGTTAAAAATCCCTACCCTAATTAAACCTGTATAGGAAAAATTTAGAGCCCCCCCTGTAGCATCGTCCGATTAGGGGTGGTTAGGGGAGTTGGCCACCAAAGTCGAGCGACCAATCCTCATTATATTATTTTCTTTGAAGCGATAAAACAGAGACGATTGAACACAAGATACGGCGAGATATTGGTCGCAAAAGTTGCAAAAAGTTTCTGAAAATTGGAAATCCAGATGGTTATTCTAGCAATCGAATTAGTTAGCTCGAATTTCGTTAGATAGAACACTGATTTAATAATATAATATTTTATTGCAAAAGAGTAATAGAACATAAAATATTATACTTAATACCTTTTGTTTTCAAACCCTCACTACTCCTCCTATCTTCTCTACACCTACATTTTACCAGCCCTTTATTACCTATTTTCTACAGGTACGCTTAACCTGTTTATTACCCCACCTCTGTAGCAATAACCAACGTACATGTTCCAAATAGGCTCGATTAAACGGATTAAAACGTATTATCTGGTGTTACAATTTAGATCGGAAGGTTTTGCTAGAAAAAAAACTATCTGATTTCCAAATTAAAAAAAAAACCTGCACCACTATGACCCGCAAAGGGTTCTGGGGTTCAGTAAATGGAAGAGACTGCAGTGTTTCAAGGACATCGGACTGTGATATCCAAATGATAATCCTTTAGCCCTAAATTACTCATGTGCCTAAAGGGCTAACCCTAACGATTATATTGCTGATAACCAACAAATCCCATCTTCAGTTGGAACGAGAGTTATGCGAAAACATTTTCGCGACGGCAAAGCGAGATCGACCCGGCGGAAGTGCCCCCTTGTGGCCATTAGCTGCCAGGAAGTTGAAGTAATAACCGAGTTTCCAAATCTCCGAGCCATCGCGCCAGGTCGACCTCTAGGGTGGAATTCATTCATAAACCTCCCCATCCTTCGTCATCTCAACTAAGAAGTCTCTGAACTTATGAAATTAGTGTTGTATTAAGAAACTTATCCTAATAATCTTGGAATATATATTTCATAACAACTTGTAATCAAAAGGAACCGCAAATAGGGCAGCTGGTTTGTCATACAGACCGCACGCACAGGATGGAGCGGTGAGGAACGGACTTTTGGTGAGCGTTCTTTTGTTCGCCAATTCTAAGGTTTCAATGACAATAAAGCCACATGATGGAGTAAAAATACGCCATATAAAAATAAAAATAGTATAAATACTAAAATAAATATTTATTAGAATTGTGTTGGTATTGAAGATTCCGAAACGTTTAAGTTAAATTACTTTTGTCTGTTTGTTTCTTTAACATCACATCAATGCTGCTACAGTGGGAGTCCTAAATTTCCCTAATCCAGGTTTAATTAGAAGAGAGATCTTTAACGAATAGCTCGCACAGGCTTAGGGTCCCCATTTTACGTCCCTTTCGAAGGAAGGCATTATCAAGAATTTTTACTCCTATTATAAAACCCTAAGGCCAGCTGCCAGCCTGCAAACCTCCTGTCTAGGACATAGTAGGTTTCTATGTCAATCACTAGACCACAGGTGATCCGCAACTATTTACGTTATCTATTAAATAGACTAATATTTTGTTAACATAAAGAAGAGAAACTGGTTAGACGAGACCTAAAACAAAACAGACAGCGAACTTTGTGGTTCAGTTCACCGTCCTAATTAAATTAGTCCTTTATTCTCGGACAGGTTTGCTCTTGCCATAGAATAATATTTGTATACAGCTGTAGGGTATTTCAGTTCTACATGACTACATGACTTTTCCTACTCAAGGGTAAAGGTATTTTGTGTAAAATAGTGTATATAGAACAAGTCACACGTTATACAGTACATCACCAGAGGCTTGTATATTGATATTCAGCCTTATAAATTTAATCAGCTCCCTGCACAACTGTTGACCATGTAACAGAACAGTATCTACCATGTACTGAATCCCAGACACGTCCACGGATTGTAATGGTACAGGGTTTTTAGTTACACGTAGAAGAAATTATGTTAACTATTTTCGATTTCAACTGCTTTAATTTCATGTTATTCAAAACTACTGTTGCTATTAAGTTCTCTCCGTTAAGACCCTTCAAGAGAAGAGAAAATCCTAAGGGTCTTTTTCAGTTGAGGTCATGTTTTATTATTACCTATTGCTCCTTAAACGTTCACTATTATCGATTCCCGGGCATAGCATTCGCTCAAGAGATTCACAAACGTTCAAAGGGACGTTTTAATTCCAGGTCAAAACACATTTGTAGTTTGAACTATAAGTGATTTAATTTAATTATAAATTCTTGAAGCTAGTAGAGATCTAAAGAAATAATAGTTTTGAATAATAAATCAAATTAAAGCAATAAAAACCTAAGTAACTCCAATAATTAAGAATTTTATAGTTGAATCCAATGTAATTAGTTACTAATAATTCCGCTAGAGTGCAGAGCAGTTGGTTGATCAGGTGTCCTGACATTGTATTGAGCATTGGGAAAAATTCCAACACAAGATTTAGGTTTCTGAAGTACCGAACAAAAGCTAAGCAATCGACAATTCGCCTATTCAGGTATCATCAAGGCTTATACGAAGAATATATGTACATCAATTCCTTCGCAACCTAAATGTTCTTCCATGTTCCTCCATTCTATTACTTTCACCTCTATTATTTTCCTATTAAGACACTTTCTTTTGTTTTTTACCGATTTAGAATCTTCCGCTGTTATCTAAACTTTTATCGCTAGAATTAATAAAAGCTTTTAATTTTGCGGCATTTCCTTTATGGAACATTATCGCACTAATCTAGTAGTTATAAGTTTTTATGTACAAGGTAAACCTGTATCTGGTGATAACAGAAGATTTATTGAATGGAAATTAATTTTTTTTCTACTTTTATTCCAATGGAAATTGGGAAAATTACATGAACAGAACAAATCATCTCCATAATACTGAATTGAAGAAGATACTCTATTCTGAACACACAATACGTGTACAGATAATTTGAAGAAAACAAAAGACATAATATAACGCACAAAGACAAACTTTACCGTAAGGTCACATGTGGTCTAGTGGTTACCCTAACAAACTACTAAACCCAAGATCGCGGGTTCGTAACCCGGCAGGTGGCCCTAGGATTTTTTTAAGGGAGTAACAAATTCTTAGTTACGCCGTCCTTCGGAAGAGACGTTAAACGGGGGTCCCGAGCCTGTACGATACGAGGTAGTCGTTAAAAATCCCTATCCTAATTAAACCTGGATAGGCAAAATTTAGAGCTCCCACTGCAGCATCATCCGATTAGCCATAGCAGCATAAAGTGACGTTAAATGAACAAACAAACAAACTTTACCGTTTTTAACTTCTCATCTAGTCTTCGGTAGTATTAACAAGCAGCATGGTACTAATATTGAGTGATATAGTGAAGTATATCAAATTGTGAAAATCCAGGAGCAGGAAAATTCATGTAAGAACTGAATTACCCAATAGTTGTATACAAATATTATCAGATTGTGAATAAAATGTATGCATTAACCATGTATTTATAATCTTTAAACCAGGTCTAATAAACTTATCTATTTATTTATAACCCTGCCCGACTATTGTGGAATAGTTAATTTTCATAATAATTTACTGTAATAATTTCCTCAGACCAAATCCTATTTAGTCTATATAAGCCTTCGTGATATTATCTATATAATACAGACGTGACGATATATCTTATCAAGAGATCAGTGGTACAATCGATCTCAATCCGTCACTAATACGATCCCGATCCGTATTACCTTTCCATATCTATAATCGATTATCTCCGACTGAATCGAGTTAAAGAGCAGATAGAGATCGTTCACTAACGGGCCGTTGATCCGCGACCTTCACCGAGACCTCTTTGTCCTTAGAGACGGTTCCTCTTCAGTTCTCACCGCCTACTTCTTTTCTTGTCTTCCCTTCTATCTCCTTCTTCCTCCAAGCTCTATGGACCAGGTGAGTCAGCGGCACAATCCTTTAGCGCTGTGACCGTTCCGTCATTAAGAAGGATCCAATCCTGTTTCTTCTCGTCCTTTTAAAAGCTAACAGACCATAACTTATATTATTGTTAACTGTACATAAAAATGAAGTACATTGACTAGCTTCGCTGTAAAAGGAAATGGGTAACCGGATCCTTACGTTACAAGATCGGGTCCCGTGATCAATCGGCTACTAATTAGTTAATGGGGACTTGGGATATAACTTGTAATACAATTAATGTTGGTAGTGGGGCAGGATCGAATTACCTAAAACCCAGGTAGTTGTAACTTGTAAACTAACAAACTGAAATAGAAAGTTCAAACTCGACCAGCTCCAGAGGTTCTAGCGCATTAAGTACGAATAAATACCGATAAATCTGGTCGCGATACTTTACTAATGTAGGATTGTTGGGAAAACATTGATATATAGAAAGAAATATTTCATTGAGAGACTCGACCCGAATATAACGTAAAAAATTTACATATCAGAAACCTATAAGCAAGAATTAAATAGACAAAAACAAATAGTAACAGAAGATAAGTGTGATAGAATTTATTTATTATTTATTCACTTCTGATTTCTCTTTCCTTCATTATTTAGTTTCGTCTATGTTAAGAAATACTATCTAGTACATATTAAATTATTTTAAATAATACGTGCATTTATATGCACTGAGACCCTGCTAGGGCTCACCCAATCTCTATAAAATTGCTATTGATTGGAGGTCTTGAAATTTGAGCATGATTTAGGGCAAATCTCCTCCATACCCAAACGTTCTTTAAGAAACAATACACAACCATGTACCATTCTAGTTTCATAGAGGTACAGGACGTTTTTTTTACTTAATTTTAAATAGCTTATAATTTTAAAACACCTAAAGACGTATGCACAAATCTTTAATTCTGGTCAGTTTCATCAATGGAAGATTTATATTTTAATAGGTATATGCCAAATACTTAAAGTCATTAAAACTTAACTTAAAGCTATTTAAAATTTAAATTCTTGTTGCTAATTAGATAGAACTTTAAAAAAATAAAAATCCCGCTAAATATATGCAAACCACCAGATTTATAGATCCAGCTATAGGCGGAAGATACTCGGAGAGGACGCACTATTGAGCAGGGTACAGTTAGCCAGAGGCAATTCCATTCCGGTTTGGCAGGTGCTGCTGCTTCCAGCCTACTGTCAACGGTTTAGCAAGTTGGCTGCATCTTCACCAACCATCCTACTGGACAGTTAGTTCTTGCACCCGGCTTTAGTATATAATCCGCTGGACCAACTATCTTTCAAGGATTAATAGTGAAATATCTGACTTTAATGACATGAGAATCACATAGTACCTATGAATATATATAGTTAATATTGTGCATATATATAAATTTTATGACTGTTTATGGTTTAGAATAGTATTTGCATGATACAGGTTAATATTGAGGTATATTGTGAGGTATAGAGTGATATAGTGGAAAACATTTGGCTGTCAATTGGTAAGTACAGTTGATGCATTAACATTGTCTTCTAATTGTTGAATTATCAATTTTATATGTATAGTAGATTGTTTGTTCATTTAACGTCACTCTATGCTGCTATGGAAAATCGGACGAAGCTAAAGTGGGAGCTCTAAATTTTGCACATCCAGGTTTACTTAGGGTAGGGACGCCCGTTTAACGTCCCATCCGAAGGACGGCATAACCAAGGATTTTTTAATGAAAGTAAAAAATCCTAGGGCCACCTACCGGACTACGAACCTGTTTTCATGGGCTTAGCACACTACTTATACTAGTGTGTGGTTTAATATAATTCGCAAAAAGATAGTCTAACAACTATTGACCAAATATCGAAATCCGGAAGAGAAAAAGTTGTTTCTCTAAATCTTTACACATTTCAGTAATCACTACTCAAGAAAAATATTTACAGAATATATTGTAATATTGAAGATGCATTTTGAATGGGCAATATGGCAATATGATAGTAAACATTTCGTCTTCAATTTATCATAATTGTAAGAGCTTTATAAGTAGAAAAGTACGCCAATGATAACTTGAGTATTTTGAATCTAATGAACTGAAAGTAACATTTTATGTATATAATGTCTCGCTTAAAAGGTGATAATTTTCTGCCGTTAATAATAAATCTAGTTGAACATTCATAAAAATTGGGGGATGTAGAACAGCTGACACGACAATGCACTAAACTGAACAACAGCTGAGGTCACCATTGCCTTTACAAAAGCTAATGGTATATTCCAAAAAAAAAGTCTCAAATTATTTTTAAAAAGAAATATTTTAGTTACAAGTGAAAGGAAATGGGATAGAATCAATCTCAAGTTGACAAATGAAGAAAACACAGCCATATATATCTATAAATTTTAAGAATTCTCACCAAAAAATAGCTTTACTAAAATTGTTTTTAGTTTCATCAGATTTCAAAGAATATAACCATTTTGAATAGATTCGTCATGGTTACAATCCTTAGTTTTTCATCCCTTCCATAACGCAAACTTCTCTTTACTATAGATTATTTAAATTTTGAATTTATATTTAGTTAACATCTAGATTAGTTTTATCTTTTCCTAATAAACTCAGTCCACTAGAGATCTGTCTTGTAGGTCATCGTCCTTGCACAGAGGTAATAGTAGACTGCTGAGAGCTCAGGACAGGACAGAATTATCTCTAATGAGTCGGCAAACAGTTCCTTTCACTTTAGTGAGTTTTGAATGAATTAATAATCGCAGGGATAACTCTCAGGAGGAGAGACAAAAGAAGTCGATGACGAAGGAAAACGAAACTGAAAACAGAACTATCGTTGTGAGAGGAGCGAGTTACATAAGGAAGAAGTGGGTAATGAGTCCTGGATTACACAACCGTTGAGGCTGTGGGAAAGGCGGTGCTTTGTGGTTCCGGAGGTCCATCATCCTTCGGGTGATCTCTGGCCTCGGGTCGCAGGGATCGATCGGCGATTGGATCGATTTATGGGCTGTCTGATATCGATAGTAGCCGGATGTGATTGGTCATCGGATAAGGGAGGTATTTGATACGCCCAGGTGTGGTTCGTATCGCAAAAAGATAAAATAATTAAAAAAAGAATAAAATCAAAATACTATTTTGTAGCAGAAGAATAAAATGGTCCGGGTGGAGGTAAAAAAAAATTCTCTAATAAAGGGAGAACTGTTTATTAAAAAGCCGACGTTTCGACCCACGTTGTAGGTCTTCTTCAGGGGTAATCTATATTTAATAAGTATTTTCATTTAATGACATATTGTGGTAGTCATGGAAGTATGTTATTTTCTTCTATTGGGATGTAATAGTGATTGCAAATTAAAATATTTTTTATAAAATCCGAAAGTCCTTTATATTTTTCTTAATATTTTTGCGTAAACGTATAGTTAGTTATATTTTTAAAAATAAAAGTTATGTAGATATATATTAATATAAAATGTTTGCAAGTAAACAGCACATTTTAGAATTACTTTAAGTAATACCTATGCTATGTACGGTCACATTGAGTTCATAATGAACAATAAAAAGAAATAATTAGGTCACACCAAAACGTAACAGTAATGACGTTTTTTCAGTTCCTATGATTGTTCCATGGTGACAACTTGCGGAAACGTAACATTCCGATCTTAAACTTGCTCATTGCGAGTCTACACCAGTAATTATTGATAGTTCTATGATTTTTCAAAAACAAAAATTATTCAAATTTAAAAATCTATTAATTAAAATTATTAATTTTATACAATGACCAGTAAGCAAAATCAAGCAGAGAAACTAAAATAGTACTTAAATAGCAAATTCACCAAAAAAGGTCATGAGGCCATCTTATTATCAGAAGCCTCGCAGGATTATCAGGAATTGAATGGAAACAAGTGGGTTTGAGTGGGAATAAAGTTTGTCATGAAAGGATCGATATCGAGTTCGGGACAAATCAGCAAAAAAATGGGGCATTTAGGTCATTATGGATGGCTACGTTCGTAACAAAGTAATGAGCATTGAGGATTTTGTATTTCAAGGATTATCTTATTATATTAAAATTTCTAATTACCAAGAATTCCGCTATAAAGCGATGGTGCCAGGCCATGAACTTATAAACCAGAGATTTAGCGAAAAAGATATCAAAGAACTTTTTAAAATGTTATTTAAAAAAATTAGACATCCGTGGGATTCTAAAGGACTCTGAGATTTAAAAGGAAGATAAATTGGCTAGAGCTCTAACCCGATTAAAGCTTTTAAATTCCTTCAACTTGGCCTTTCATGGCTGCCTTCAACTGCCAGGATAATTATTGTTGTTCTCAATAGCGAGTATATATTTTTAAATGTCAGCAGTATAAAGGCATATAAAAATAAATATAATAATAAAAAAAATAATTACGTACGCTACGAATCTTAAGTAAAGGTTTGAGCGTTTTTAATTGAAAATAATAGCTGTGTTTTTGTATTCGTACGGGATGAAGTTTATTTTTTGCTCAGTTAAATTCGGAATAAACAATTGCCCACAACCAGATACGCTATTTGGTCAAAAATTCAATTTGATAAAGTTAATATTTAAAACGATTGTACTTACAATTCCAGAGAGCATTTGCGGTATCTAAATGCTTCCTAATTAACATTTAATTTCCTATTCATTAGAATTAGACATTATATACGAAACATCCAGTTTTCTAAATGCTTTTGTAAACAGCAAATCGGAATAAGAAAATATTTTCAAGTATTTTATTTTCCGGCGAGTTAATTTCGGAATAAACAATCGCCTACAGCCGGAAATAGATACACTGTTCACTGAACCTCGATTCGATTTCAAACAGCGAATATTTTAAAGGAGAGGAAAACTCCAGAATAATGTAGTTTTAACTGATTTGTATTTAACTTTTATTCATATTATTCGTATTCATTTTAAAAACTAAAATGATTGTTGATATAATTATAATAATATTTAAAAATTATTGTTGTTGTTGATTTATGTTAACAATATACTACATAATTAGTAACGTTGTAACTAATTACCTATATTATACTAAACCTTTTACGTTAGCTATACTACAATATGTACTATAAAGTGTGCATATTTGAGTAATATTCTCGGTATTTTTTTGGCCCTTTTTCTTTAGTACGATGAGCGGGTTAGCTTACTGAGGAGAGCGCTGGGTTGTAGCGCCCAAGGCCCCGGTCTTAAGTTCGGCTGTAGCAGGTAAATTATTTAATCGATTAACAGCTACGATGGATCCTGTAGTACCTGGAGATCCTCCTGGGGCACACCCAGCCTCTATAAATTGGCGGTTGAACAGTATCGTCTCTACTGCACTGAACCAAAAGACCGTTAATAGACCTCGCCGGTACAGCTTTATTTTTACTTTTTACAGCAGTTCTCATAAGAATTTATATCTCTCTTTCAAAACATTACTAGTGTCGAATATTGATTCAAGTACTTAAATGAGTATTGTTATAGAAAGGTTGTCCTTATTTCATAGGTTTGGTTAATATCTTTATTGATCATACGGAGAGAAGTCAATAGAACTAATAAATTAAAGCAATAGTAATTTTAATAAATCCAATGAATACAAAGCTTTTAATTACCACAAATCACGATAGGTAACACTAATGCGGGGCCCTGAACTGATATCGCGGCAGCACTTATGCAGTAAGAGCATAAATTGCAATATATATTTCCAAATATTTTGCCATGAAAAAGGTCGATGACGTTATGGTGGCACCCGCATCTAATATTGACAGTGTATAGGATAGGATTACAGTGGTCTCCAGGTGTTTGGTTTATAACAACAATAATAATATTGTATTCATATTGATGATAATTGTTGACCTTGATAATGTATGTTGAAGAAATTGGTCCGGGTAGAGGTCACTGAATGAATTTCTCATCTAATTTGAGAAAATTTTTATTGATAGCCAACGTTTCGACCTATGTTGTAGGTCTTCTTCAGGGCTATATGCAAAATACAGACAGTATAAGATAACGGTACAAATATATTAAAACATTTTAAATATAGATAAGCCAAAAAAAGGAGAATACAGGCAAAAAATATGATAAAGATGTACAGTAAGGTAATTATGAAGGTTAAAATGTATAAGTGTATACTATAAACTCACTTACCCATATCATTTCACATTCCTATTTTATATTCAGTTTTTATTTTTTATCTGTAATACCTTAATTTTTTTTTAACTGTCAACACTTTCTGTTTTATTATTATTTTCTTCATGATGTGGGTTACTACCTTTTGGCACTTAGTAGTTTATAGTATACACTTATACATTTTAACCTTCATAATTACCTTACTGTACATCTTTATCTTTTTTTTTTGCCTGTATTCACCTTATTTTGGTTTATCTATATTTAAAATGTTTTAATATATTTGTACCGTTTTCTTATATTGTCTGTATTTTGCATATAGCCCTGAAGAAGACCTACAACGTAGGTCGAAACGTTGGCTATCAATAAAGATTTTCTCAAATTACATGAGAAATTCATTCAGTGACCTCTACCCGGACCAATTTCTTCAAGAAATAATAATATTGCATTTTATTCGTTACAAGATATTTAAATATTTCTTTACTAAGTACTGACGTACATCTTCAGTGCTATCTTCTGCCTCGAAGTCGCAGTGGGAACAAGTTGAGGTGGTAAAACCGGTACGGGAGCACGGACCCACTACCCTTTTCAGCTAAATGGATGCTATCATTCCAAATGGTGCTACGGTTAAAGGAGTCTGCCAGGGCACCGGAATGGGCTGCTATCGCGATTTCCAAAGGTCTTGGGTTCAGTACATAGCAGAAACTGTACCGTTTATCTGTTAACTGCCACAGCCGAACTTTAAACCGGAATCTTCAGCAAGGAAACTCAGCGATCTACCATTGAGCTACCTCGCTCCCTCAAAGCTTACAACGGGTTATGGAGAAAAAAAATTCCTGCACGGGACATAACCAAATTAATGTAGGTAGAGTAAATAACCAAGAAAACAAAGCGTAGTTGGGAGGATCGCGTTGAGAATGGTCTTACGGGTTCGGGTTTGGCCGGTAAGATTTGTAAACTAATCGCTAGTAGTATCGGCATCGAACCTTCGGGTTTGCTAAGCTTATGTTATTTATATTGAACATATAAATTATGATATAATATCATACAAAGATATTATAAAAAATCTCTAACCCAGAGAAAATACTAACCTAAAGAACCACATTTTAATTTTCTGCAATATTCACCACTAAAGTTTCCTTATATTTTCCCAACCCTGTGGTATTTATTACCTAGTTCATACAACCTACAATTATTTTGCAAGTCTCTTGAAAATGTCAGTTCATTCTTTTTGTTTGTTTAAATATTTAAATGTTTTAGTACAACATAAAATGAAGGAAGCAACCTGTACCACTAAAACAAATGGAATCGGGTTCAGTAAATGAAAAAGACTACACTCTTTTGAAGCCAACGGTGGCGCAAGAAGGTGATTGGGCTAAGATGACGCTCTCTCGCAAGATTTTCCTCCTATTAAAACAATTATGGAGGCTGGGCGAGCCTCAAGAGCGTGTATAGATCCTGCAGCCCCATACTATCGCTATTTATAGTTTAAATAATTTATATGTTACAGTGGACTTTGAATAGGCACAGTAATTCCGCGCATTACACACTCCACCAACTTCCCATATGAAATATTAAAAATTATTAGTAAAAATATAAATATATAAAGCTGTATTCATGGAAGCTTATAAAGAATACTTTGAAGTAAAAATACTGCTCCGCATCAGTGAACCAAGGTGGATTGGATATAAAATTCATCATCATCATCAGTGGCGCAACAACCCAGCTATTGAGTTAAGGCCTCCTCAGGGATAGACTTACTTTATTTAAGAAAAATACCACAAAGTTATAAGTTAAGAGAAATAATAATGGTTTTATCTAAAATCTGATACATATATTTTTTAGGTTAAAGCTAAAGCGTAAATAAACAATGAACTCATGAGTCGTGATATGTCAAGGTGAATCGATTGATAACCGCCACAATGATAACAGAGGCTCTGTGATTTAAGTCGTTAGCGAGATCTTATCTCCCTGTTACGAGGAAATTGTATGCTTTCATTCATCGATTGCGGACACGAGATGAAGAATAAGATTATAAACTCAATACCAATGGGATTCAACAATGGATTGAATTGAAATGCCGATAGGCAGCGATGTGCGTAAATATCAGATATGGCACACTTGATTAAATCGGATGTTGTCAGTTTCAGATGGTAATAAAAAAAAATTAATTAAAAATTTAATACCGGTAGATCACAAAGACAAATATTTTCATGTCGAGTTTGACAGGCAATCGTTACAATAGTTGATTAAACGTTAATATTAAAAATAATACAGGCCCTGTCAGTAAGTGATTAAGTCGAAATTTGATGTTGGCTTTGAATGGAATCACGATACCATCGATTTGAAATTTAAATTAATAAACCAGACAAATCAAAATAATAAATTTAATATTAGTAAACATTTAAAATAGAAACCCAAACAATAAAATTTATTAACCTAACGTATTTTAATGAATACGAGGTTATTATATTATAAGACTTCTAAGGTAAAAAACAATAAAAACTTTGATGAAACTATTAAAGCTGTGTAATCTTAAGTAAATCTGGCCTCTTAGTTCAAGTGAAAACTTCTAAAAGCCCTTTGATAGCATCATATCTCAAACCTTTTGCCAATATTACTTTTCGGTTTAAAATATTTTTATTTTAAAAATATAACAAAAAAAATAAAGAAATTATTAACACAGCTTTTCTGTTGCGCTTGCTACAAGCTTACAATGATTTGCCACATTCAGGCAAGTGCAAGTTTTGTTTGTTTCGTTTTAATCCACTTTATTCTGCTATGGTTAATCGGACGAAGCTACAATGGCCGCCCTGAAATTCGCCGATCTTTAACGAGCATCCAACATGTCGCAGAAGTTGGATCCCCATTTTACGTACTTCCCGAAGGACGGCTTTACTCCCTTTAAAAACTTCTACATTGCCGGAATACAAACCCCCGATCTTGGACATAGTGAGTTGCTATGCTAACATGCCCTGACAAAAGGTTTGTTATGCGCAATCTACGTTAGTGTTTGATGTGCCCTTGGAATCATTTGGTAAACTCAAATTTTTTAAAATTATTGTTAATTACAGTTGCCTAAACTATGATAGATAATGTTTATACCGTTCTTCAGTCTGTAGAGTATTATTAAATCCTAGGTTTGAGAGAGTAAAAAAGGAAGACGAGACCCAGACGTGGATCGAACGTTCCAAAAAAGACGCCATGGTTGTTGAAACAGGAAAAGGACCCGATCCATTGTGAAGAGATGAGATGAGATTGGAAGCGAAGCATTGTGCCCAGTACACGCTTTCTTATTGGCTGAGAGTCTTCAAATACCGACCAATGATAATAGAGGAGACAGCCTGTTGTCCCCCAAGGCCATTAGTCTCGTGCCCTCTTTCTTTTCCCGCCTCCGATCTTCTCCTGTACTTCATTATTGCACTGGTGCAGTGGTGCAATATCTGCACTGCAGAACATCCGGTGATTCCAGTTCTCAGTTTGTCTACTTCAGTCATTGAACGATTTCCGTATGATAGTTTCGACCTTACGTTCATAAATAAAAAAAAAAATTATATCAGTTTTATATAACTATAGCTTATAAACTATAATTTATAATTATATTTACCATATACACGAAACAACATATTACAACGATACTGTCTATATGAAATTTCATAAATGAAATATAGCTAAGAAAGCAAAGGAAGTAAAATTTCAGCCCAGAAAAATGGCGAAATCAACTCAACAGAACAAACAAAAAATTGAATCAATTTTTGGGTAATTTTCTTTTTATAACTACTGCGAATGTCCGCTCACAAACACTGAGAAAAATTGGTTTTACAGTTATTTCTAAAAATAAAAAACATTCTAAAAGTTGCAAGGCTCTTAACAATTTTTTTACCAGAATATAAAAACTGGGTTTGAATATTATCATCTATTAAGAGGCAAAATATAATAAATACCCTATCGGGTTAGTTTCAATCCAATTAATTGTGCCGTTTCTTTATAATTTGTTAAAGGTAATGAAAACGTATCTTGTTCATTGTTTTAGTAAGAAAAATGGCCAAGACTTTTGCTAACTTATATTCCAAAGAACGTTTTTCCCAGTATTAGATTTTAAATAACATCTTCAAATTCTTTTAAATACCTTAGCATATCGAGTCAATGTATAAGCCAATTGCCAAAATGCCCTTTATCGCCGAAGTATCTTCTCGTTCAACAACATGTTTACAATATTTTCAAATTATATTTAATGGATTAGAGATGATTCATAACTTGTTTTTTTTTTTACAGCTATTTGTTAAAGCTATTCGTAATGGTGACACGGTGATAACTCAGGTGTCAAGATTACACCTGTCAATAACACCGCACTATCTACCTCAACTAACAACTAACAGTATGTAATTGAACATACATTACAAATACCGTTAAATAAACTATATCCAAAAGTAAAGTAAGTTGGTAGAAAAGGTGTTCAAATTATTCAGTGAAATTATTGTACCTATTTTATAAATAAAATAAAAAAGATGGAATAAAATTACTGTAGTAACCAAAACAGAAAGATAAATAAAATTGAACCTTATTTTAAATAATAGTTGTCATTTTTATTATTCATTATGTTTACGGTGAATTTTGGTTTAAAATTATAGTAAATATTTTATTATTGCCTATAGTATTATTCTTATTGATAGAAGTTGAGTGTAATTTTATTGTAAATATTGTAGAGTTTTATTATTTTTTTATAAGGATGTTTTGGACTCATTTCTTTCTCTTTGTCCCCTCGACTATACCCTTGGTCCCCGCACAGGTGACCGGTGTCAACGAAGTCTAGGAAAGGAGACGAAGATAACATTATTTTTTTAAAAATGCTGCAAATAGTTTAATATCTGAACATGGAACTATTTAAACTTTAGGAAGACACTTCGGGGATTTGAACAGCCGGATAGAAAGCACATAAACTAAAATTAGTTTATTTAAGGAAATTAGTTTCGGTATAAATTTGTTTGCACGTTTAATGGAAAATCTACAAGTGGAGCTGATTTAGTGAGACCTCTAGCAATTTAAGTTATTTGCTCACTTCTACAAAATAATATTATTAGACCAGGGCTGAAGCCTTTGAAAATTGTAAAAAATGAAAAAAATAATAATAGTAGGATTAAACCCATTGGAAAAGGAAGAGAATGTAACAAAAATGGAAGGAAAAATAATTTAATGGCGATCTATTTGATCAAATTTTACAAATTTTTATCGTCTAATAAAGAATTTACTTTCCTTTCCTTTTCCGGCAAAGCCAGATGTTGTATCGCAACTAGAAAAATAATGCAAAAATGCAACGATGTTTTTGTGGGATTCATATTTGAAACGATTAAAAATGAAAAATAGATCTTACACATTTCCAGAGCCTGGTTTGAGAAAATAAATGTCATGATTATTTGAATTTAATTGAATCCAAGGGACCAAAAGATCAATATCTTCACCAACAACAGTGACAGTTTTATTAGTTTCTCTGGCAATTTCTATCAAGGTCTTGTACATTGTACATAATGATTAAAAACAAAAATTCGGATTCGAGTCTTTTTTAAAAAACAGATATTTTTATGTGAGAATTTTAGAATGAAAATTAGGGTGCTTTTTCGATATTAAGTCAAAATAAGGTGAAAAAATAAATATTTTAAATTAAAAAAATTATAGTGGGTTCGGAACATAAAAAGGTAAGTTTTCACCAAATTTCGTTTACAAAAAATTTTTGTAAAAGATAATAATAAAAAAACAAAAACTGGGTTACTTGAATTTTTCACATAAATTTTGAGGTTATGTGAAAAAAGAGTAAATACAAAAGTTGTACATTTTACTATTACCTACAGCTTTGCCATTTAACTTTTTCCCATAGGACTTGTAGTTTTGCCGAAAATCGAGAGAAACCGGTTTTTACCCTTAAACCCACCTCCACTTCCCGACCTCAGATCGGCCGTAAATTATTTTTCCTTTCATTTTTGATTTATTCTCTTCCTTTTCCGATGGGTTTCATCCTACCACTACTTTTTTTTGCTTTTAAAAATTATTGACCCTGGTCTACATCTTATTCTTGCAAAATTATACAACATTATCTGAACCATAACTATCCTAAATAATAATAAAATTTAGAACAAATGTAAAAAATAATCTTAGTTCTTATTTTGAAGGCATTTTATCGGCACATTTCGGGTTTTGAAAATGTCGCATTATGGCCGGATTTCCTTCAATTAAGATTATTCATTTTATAGAGGCTGGTTGAGCCCAAGGAGGGTCTATAGATCTCACAAGGTCCATCCGAGGCTGGAAACAGATTGAATAATAAATCTGCTACAGCTGGATTTTAACCCGGAACCTGGAGAAAAGCAACTCTGAAATCTACATACCAAGCTGTATCCTGCTCTTTTATTTTAATTTTTTTAATATTAAAATAAAAATTCGAACAACGGAGACTTTTTTGTAACCTACAATTGTATTAAAATTAATCAATATAATTTATTTACCTTATTATAAATTAAGGCAGACAATCTTTCTAAATAAGGTTACACAGCCTCGAATGGACAACTGGAACTGATTAAACGCGATATATCTGCGGTATTTTAAGCTCGAAATGTATCAGAGAAGTAGACAAAATGGAATATATTTCAAACATTTAAATAATGTACTATTGAAAAAATCCGAATATTATACTAAAACCACATACCTTTAATTGATGCATTTTTAGTGATAGACACAAAAAAGTAGATTTGAATTTTGCTAAATAAATCACCTTGCTTTAAAGAGAGCTGGGCTAAATCTAATTCCTAATAATGTTGGGATTACCTACCATGTACGTAATTTTTTATAATGGGTAGTATAGCCGGGTTGTGATTGGCCATTGCTATAATGATGTACTATCCATTATACAAAATTACGAATGATAAGTAACTGCTATTTTGTTACAACTATATTTCACCTAACCTTTGTTATAAACAGCTTTTAATGAATGTTTCGGCCATTTAAATTGAAAATATCATTATTTATAGTAATTTAATTACGACATTTTACTTAATTAATTAAAAGCTATTAATAAATTAAACATCTCTGTATTTGTTAATAATTATGCCTTTTAAAGACTTAAAGACCTTAAAATGCCAATTGATATAGGACTCTAAAAATAGCCGATAGAACTCATCTGCACTAATCGATGTAATTAAGAAGACAGTCAGTAATCTCATCATGGACCACTTGTGTACTGACTCAACGCACGAGAGATGTGTCCAGTCAAAAGTGAATAGCTCTGGACCATTTCTTCTTAGCCGTAATGTCTCCATCTATTAATCGATTCGGAATATTTCACATGATATCATTGTATCAATATGTAGGCATCATTGTGTGAATAATTTAGCCACAGAAAATACCTCATGCGAGCTGCACATGACTATATTCCAAAGAAATATTAAATTAAACCAAAATACGCGTCTACAACAATGAAATAATTGATTAAAAAAATGAAAGCTTGTACCACTACAACCCGTGAAGGGCCTGGAATTCAGTACATGGTAGAGACTGTACTGTTTCTTGGACAACGGTTGTGCAGGAAAGTTATTTGATCTAGATCACGCTCAAAAACCAGATTATAGAGGCTTGGTGAGCCCCAGGAGGGTTCTAAATCCCAAAGGACCCATCTCCGGTCGCTAACAGGTTAAATAAAAGTCTTGCCAGTAAGCGGGATTTAAACCCACGATCTTCGGCATGGCAACTCAGTGCTCTACCACTGAGCCAATCCACTTCTTATATAAATAAATATATTGGTAAATACCGAATAAAAAAAATAAATAAATAATGTACAATATTGATATATTACTTACTTATATACAATTACTTAAAAAAAAAAAGTAGAATTTCTATAGCAACTCCAATTATCGTCAACTGTATCTAATATTTCTTATGCGATTTCCACAGGTACAGAGGTTCATCTTTTTTAAATCATTTTTTTTCTTTGATAAGAGATATTGTTTTATAAAAATGTATTATTTTTAACATAAAAATTTTTTAGTGATCACCGTGAAATATTTTATTTTATATATAAATTGGAATAATAAAAACGTCTGATTTGAACAATTATACAATTGAAACATATTACAATTACTGATAAACATTTTAAGACCCAATTTAGAATATTTTAATAACAGTCTGAGGTTATGTAATATTCTTTGGATATACTTAGATTAAAATTGAAAACCTCATTAAAATAAAAAGGTACTTAAGGCAGAACTGTATGGCTCCCTCAGGGGTAAAGGATTTCGCAAGATTGTGCCTTGAGGAAAATTCCTTTTAATTTTAGGGCAGGGTAAACTAATAAAAAATAAATGTGATGCAAGTTGGGACTATTAGTTCATTAAATTTAATATCTTTTAAACATAATACTTAAAAGTAATATTAAATAATCAGCTGATGTATTTCGTTAGTTGGCGATCAGCTGATTTTGATCATAACCTTCCTCAGTGGTTTTTTATTTTCCATTTCAATTGCGTATTTAGTTTTTTCCCCTTTTATTTATATTATTTGTTTTATTTCGAAGGCATTTTATTAATACATTTCGGTTCTTTCGGATTATTTATTATGACAGGTTTCCTCCTATCGGAGTGTACTCAATTTTTGAGGCTGGGTGAGCCCCAGGAGGGTTTATAGGATCCACCCCTGAGCCTGTTAATAGATTATCTAATTTGTCTAATCGATATTCCGCTCTAACGCTATTTCGATATCCCGACGATTAATACATAATAATCGAGTTGTAATTTCTATTTGATAAGCTGAAACAGTCGATTATTTTATAGAAATGACGAGATCGATATTCCCCCTATGGATATGAATCACAACTGTATAAATAAACTGTTTGTTTATTCTGGGTTTGTTTTCATGATAAGATTACTCGAAGGCTATTGCCTTTTAAAATACTAATAAATCATAATCTTAAACCATACAACCAAGGAGGAAACTCGATTTATTATTTAGTTAATAAATAAAGTAAATATGTAATAAATGATAATTCATTCGATATTTAATCACAGGTAGATGATTTCCTGATGGATACCTTCAGATTTTAAATTCCCCAATGATATTTATAGGGAATATCACCAATTAATATATGAAAAAACCTAAAGAATAATAAAAATTAGAACAATATTCAGCTTCTTCACATACACACAATAACCTTTCAATTACTACGGGAATATACAATCTAAATTAGTATTATTTATAATCACGTCCATTTACTACAGTTAAATGAGTAACGTATTCCTTCATCAATTTATAGCTCTTTTTCAAGTTTGCCGAATTGTAACCAACAAATAAAGTGTTGATTTTGAGTTCAAATTAGTGCATTATGTTAATGCCCCTAACTATTTACTGTTAATTTATTAAAAGCCTGTTTTTCACAGAGCACGAAAATTAGAACAGTAAAATCTCAAAACGTCTTCAAAAATGAATTTTTATATTTATCGCCTAAGACCTAAAGAACCAGAAGAAACTTATACATATCGGAATGTACTTTTTTAGAAATAATTAAATATTTATACACATATATAATTTCGGTTGTATTCTGAAGGAATTATTAATCAGTAAGGTAAGAATATTTGATACAAAGGTTTTAATTCCAATTTGATTCAGGAACACTTTCTATTTTCTACTGATTAGATTTAATATACACGGCTGTGATTCGAAGCCTATATCATATATTTCCTCTCATGTTACTTTAATATACAACAAAGTAAAAGAACGATTTATAAACTTTATAAACTTTCTGAGGAAAAAAAGAGAATTAATTAAACGAAAAGTAACTGTTTCAGGAGCGAACGGATCTGGACTGTGAAAAGTGGAACTGGTTCCGTTGAGCGTGACCACTGGGCCGAGCTGCAGCGAGTCGTCGTCAGGGGCGCTAGTGTTCTGTTATGTAATTATTTGTTTACATTATTATCATTAACTATTTTTATAGCTAATTATATCAAAATCAAATTCAGATTACATAAAAGTAAAACTATTTGGCACATTTCAAAAATTTTGCTCATTTTAGGATTATAAGCGGCAGATTACTAACGTTATCCTGCTAAATACTGTAACAACTTATCGTAATAAAAGTATAAACTAGTTATATAGTATGAAAAAAATGAGTATATATTGTGTATGTATATAAATTTAAAACTTGGAAGGAGAGGAAAAAAAAATACGAGGTGCTATCTGTAATTTAGTGACGTACTTTTAATTTCACTAATCTTTTGTTAGAAACCATTACGTAAGGTGGAATAATGTCTAAGTGAATGTTTTTAATTTTTTTAATATTGCATTATAACTACTTTAATTACACTATAACGGACTAATAACCCATTTAAGGTAAAAGTTTTGTTTTCATATGATGTTATTTTCGAGTCAGTTTAACATATTTATTTTCAATCAACAACATAAATTATTTTTAAAATATAGCTTTTAGCTATAAAATATTTTCGATAATTATCCAAAACTTAATAAGATAATGCTGTTAAATTTTTATTAAGTACTCTAATTTTCATCATATAATAAAAAATAAAATAATAGTTAAATTTAAAAGTCCAAAACCACATAACTCAGGTATATCATATCTTATTTCAAAACATTTGATTACAAAAGATTAGCTCATTAGAAAAATTACATGTATTGGATAAGCTATACATATCATTAAGTGTATAGTAATTTATTTTATATTTATTATTCTTATGATAGTGATAATTTTTAAATATTTTGATTTTGAAGAGAAAAGATTTGTCCATGCCGGGATTCGAACCCGGGTCGCCCGCGTCTCTAGCGCGGAGCTCTAACTAACTGAGCTAACCTGGCTCGTAAAACGGTTAGACAAATCCATTCTCTTCACCGATTCTATATCCCCATGTTCTCGTATTTTTTGTGATGTATACAAGATAATGTTCAATGAGGATTCTTCCCCTTGTATACGATATAGGATCGGTGAACAGAATGGATATATTTTGTAACATGTATCTTTTACATCTATTAGACCTTTATTCTATACCACATGTGCATTTTCAGGTCTAGTATTTTGAATGATTAAATTTTTTTTTTTGTTTGATTATTTTATTGAGTTGTACAACTGTAATACATGCATCTAGTACAATTGCTGTAAGAGTAAATAATACATGATAGGACATGTAGAGATACTACCCACTGGCAGCACTCTAATAAAGTTCTATAATAGAAGGTCCCGAGGCCATCTTGTCTTCATACGCCTAGGAGGATTGTCCGGGATGGAATTGGATGCAAGGATGGAAACTAGTGGGTTTGGATAGGTTTGAAGTTTATTGTGGAATGATAGGTATCTGGAATGGGCTAAATCGGTAACATATGGAACGTTAAGGTCGAATGATTAAATACATATAAAACATAATACATTAATAATATAATATGTATAAACGTAAGTACCATTTAGTATAAAAATTGTATTAACATTTTTATGCAGTTATTAAATAAAACAGTTTTAAACTTTAATATTACTAAAAATCCGTGATGCGACTTAAGCTAACTCACGTAATATTAAAATACTATTACTAATAGATGACTACTAGGGAAAGTTTATTATCTAAAAGCTAAATGCTCCTCAACTACAATTTCTCTACAATTATCTAATTCATTCGTCAGGAACTTGCGAGTTCAAGTTGCGGCACGTTTCTCATTAGTACAGCGAAAGTCATCTCCGATATGTTTATGCACGCTCAATATGCATAGGTACACATACACTTAATGTTGCGATAGCTCGAAAGTTTAGGCTGAAACGTCGGTTCCAAGAATAAAAATATTGTCCACATTCTGGTTATCTATTTCACAATGTAGTGACAGTTGACCAATCGAATATAGTAGCACAACTTTTTTAAGCATCAGAACTCACAATTTGATATATTTTATAATCGTGAAGATTGGATTTGTTACTATTTTGTAAAAAATTTAGTTCAAGAAACCAGATTGTACGCTGATTAAAGTGCCTTTCTGTATGTGTATACAATATTTTGTATACAGCCACCGAACAACTTGGTGAACTGTCAAAGTGACAATAATTTAATTATTTACTTGATATTTATTCATACCGGTCATACAAAGAACACCAAATTAATGTACATTCATCCCTCTTTCTCAACCCGCTGGTGTTCCTCAAGGCAGTACAATACTCTACACAGTTTATACAGCTGACATTTCTACCCAACCTCAAACTATCCATACAATGTATGCTGATGATATAAATAAATTCCCACAAATCCCTTAATATTACCCTTCGTCGGAAACCAATGAATCCCTGTCCTCTAGTATCCATCAATGATATCCCACTGACTCCTGCAGAATAAATACGATACTTAGTATTAAAACTTGAAAAATAATTAACTAGGAATCCTTATACAATACTGAAAAGACAAGAAACAGCTCGCCGTTTCACACAAACATTTAACACACCACACAAACGCTCTAAACTCCCAAATTATTACTAAAAAATGTCTCCTTGCAATCCAAAATTCTTCGCATCTTATAGCACAACTCAATTATGGAGTATGGACCATAATTCTATCGAATATGGTTTTTAGTCTTGAATACAAAACAGTTTTATAGTACGACTAATAATCTAACTTATTATGGAGTATTTCTATAATTCGTATTATTAATGAATAAGAATTTCACACTTGAATATAAAGCAGTTAATTACCAAAAATTTCTTCTGATAACGTGATTCAATTCAGCCGCCGTTTGAGGCTACTGCAAAACTTACAAGACAAACGCTCTAAGCTCTCAATCGATTTCGCAAGGACCATAAACATAACAATACTTAGATCCATCTGGAATTACGGAGTAGAGCTTTGGGTGTTCCACTAAGCCATCGAATTCCTCTCGTATTCAATCCTTACAATCCAAAGTCCTTCGTAAAATCCTCAATGCTCCTTACTTTGTTACGAATAAAGTCATTCATAATGACCTTAGTGTCTCGTTTGTTGGTGATTTTTCCCGAACCCGATATCAATTCTTTCATGAAAAACTTTATTCCCACTTAAACTCCCTTTTAATTTCCTCTTAAGCAACTTAAGCAACCTCTTGATTTCCCGATAATCTCACGAGACGTCTGAAAAGAAGATGGCTTCGTGAACACTTAAGTTGAATTTCTTATTTGGCTACTAGCACTGCGTAGTAGTTACTGTAGTGTTGTTATAATATTGTTGTAAATTTCAATATACAATCTGAAAAAAATATTTATTCATGCTCAGCAGAAATAAAAAAAACAATGTAACATTGTAAAAAAATAGTAATCAACTTTATAACAACAAAATAAGCATAATAAAATTGCACTAATTGTATCTATTAGGAATAACATAAGACTAGGCTACTATGAATATGGTCTGCATTTAACATGCCAATTAATATTATAATTGTATCCGATACTGCTATATTCCCCCTCTTCCCCTCCTGGCCATTATTAACTCTTTGGGAAGTTTACTTTTCAATCTTCCCCCGTTATTAAAATTGATGGTGGTCGCTAAAGATCTTCCACCCACACCAGACTGAGCGAGGAACGAAGGAGACAAGATAATAGCAGAGCACCAAATACGTAACCATGCATTACACCAGATCCTATCATGGTTCTTTATTCGATAACCTGTTTTACACAAATACTATATCTAACTACGTCTCCGCCCACTAGTTGTTACAGGTCAATTTTCTAATCTAGTAAAGACAAGAGTCGATTTAAGTAAATAAATGCATGGAAAGTTCTAAACTTACAATCCTAAAGAGAATTGACTAAAAGATGAAGACCGAAACGTTGATATCTAATAAATAGTTGCTTGCTATTTAGAAAACTATAAAATTAAATACAGAAACGTTGATGGATGCAGGTAAGTATGGTTAGTATCAGAAAAGGGAGGCGTATTAGTGAAATTGCTGAAGGAGGAAATGAGTTCGAACAGGTGGAGCAGTTGCTGAAGTGCTTAAGGTCTGTGGTAACTGGGGAAACATTAAAGAAAGGAAATTCTTGTCACTATTCGGTTTCGATATTAGTAGCTCGCGTCATTTGTCCCGAAATCTAAAATCAGAATTTATAAAACAACCATCCTACCAAAACTTCTTTACGGATGTAAAAAGTGGCCACTGAAAGATGAGCGTGCCAAGGTATTCGAAAATAAGGTGTAGAATATTCGGTCAAAACAAGGATGACACCACAGGAGAACTTAGGAGATTACACAACACAGAATTCCGATGCATGCATCCGTTCAATATTATTGAAGTGATTGCGTCACAAAGATTAAGATGGACTTGTAAAGTTACTGGGCTTAGTAACGAGCGAAGTTCTACAAAGTTAATAAGCGCTGTGCCGACTGGGAAACGTCTGAGGTTTAGACCGAGGCGTAGGTGGGAGGATTGCGTTGAGAGTGATCTGGTGAATTTGGGTTTGGGCAGTTGCCCGTGGACAGAAGTTCGTAAGCAAAGATTAGTGGTATCGGCATCGAGCCTTCGGGCTTCCTAAGCCTTATTATTATTATTATTATTGTTATTCAGACCTTTATTGAGAAAGTTTCGCTGGAAGATCCCTCATCGAAACGCATCTAATAAAAACACACAAGCGTGAACAACTGCGAACACGAAAGCGTGAATAAAACGAACGAAGTGGTTTAATGTAACAACGGATAGCGCTTCATGGGAGAAGATTATATTGATTTCATCTTACTTCCGGGTTAGGGAGTTATATATGCGATTTCACATCGCACGAGGCATTGGGCATGTTAACTCAGCACTGATACCAGAGAACTCAACGGCAGATCGAGTTATAATGTCGATGGACAGCGAAGTATATTGATATTAGATTATCACTATCAGTAAGTAACAATTAAAAGTTTTAAAAAACTAATATTGGTAAATCACACACATACTATGTGCTATGTGTTCCACAGGTAGTTTCTTCGAGTTGAGTTACGAGTTTTAACTTTTTATTCGCTTCATTTTTAATATTTTCCAATAACATAGTATACTATATATACTACATATATACTTATAATAATAAGTTATCGTAAGCTTTAATATGGAAAAGTGAATATAATTTGAGGTAATGAGAAGATTTCGGTAATCATTTCATCAAGAAAAAGGTTTCAACTAACATTTTAAGAATTAGTTGAGTACTACCAGAGGGTAGTTTCTCTATTTGATTTATCCATGGCAGTATGTATCAGGCATTATATTCACTTGTTGTATTATTAAAATACAGTTGTAAATTTCAATAAATAAATTTAAATAAAGTAATTAGGTCTCTTTTTTTTTTACCAAAAATACTGCTTTTCAGTACACCTATACAACTACGGGATGGATTTAGGATGCCATCGCATGCTCGGGACCCAAAAATTTCAAGAAATCTTTCAAGATTTATTCGGATTAATTATATAAACAAAAATTGTTTTTACTATAAACGTAGAACTATAAATCAGCTGATATTTTTGAAAGTGGTTTAAGTCATTTTTTTCATATTCGCGATTTCTGAAGTTTTTCATTCGAATTACTTTAAAAGTATGAGCAAACGGGCAAACGTTTTTAAAGAGTCTCGTTTGAAACTCTATATCCCTTTAAATTCTGTTATAAAATAATAATCATTAAAATCATTTAAAAGTATAAACGATTTTTTAATATCCAAATGGACTTATACCACTTTCGAAAATAAGAGCTCATAAAAAATCTCTGAGTATTAATATACAGAAAATACAAATTAAGTGCGTTAATATTCTATTTCTATTTTCAACGAGTTTATTTCAGTTGTTTATATGTATTTATGAATTATATATACAATACTATGGAATATATAACATATGTATTTTTAATTTTAGGCCAAAAAACATTTACAATGTGCACCGAAACGTAAGTATACACAGTTGTACTATTTTAACTTTTCCCTCTCATTTCCATAATATCAGATTCTCACTTTTCCCTTTCGGTCCTCGACCAAACCATTTCGTTGCTCGAATTTGACCAAAAATTGGAGGAATAAAAGTGGTTCGTGATCTTCCGGAGGAGTTTCCAAAAGAAAGTCGAAGAAGAAGGGAGTTGGTCACGGAACTCAGAAGATTTGCTAACGTCAGTTCTCAATGTCGTCGCATCAGAGATCTTTGGATTAAGTACAATCGATAAAAAAAATCAATCGAAAATGAAATCGAATATTTTTTTATATCGGAACGAAAGTAGGTATTTAGTAGCTCTTCTAATATATTTTTTAATGATTAACATCTAGGTAAATATAGATCTAACGAAAAAGGTCGATATTATTATAAATAAAATTAATATATGTATAAATAGATATAATTTCCAATTTGTAGGCAAGAAATATCGAAGCATGAACATAAATATTTAAAGATACGATTAAATGATAAAATAAAGTTTAATTATTATTTTTTTTAGTTTTAAACATTGAAAAGGATTTACACTAAATTGTATAGAATACGTAGAAGACAATAAAAACTTGTGGAACCAGAAGAAATGAAACCGAATCATTCATTCAGTGCTAAATATTAAAACATTTCATTTAGAACACAAAAATAAAAAAGATTTGATACAACACTGGATGTGGAACAAGCTAAGCGATTTACATGAAACAGAGTTCAGCAAAATGGAATTTTGAATAAAATTGCAATCAGTTAACATGTATGTGCTTTTGCAGGATGGTTAGTACAGCCATATTGTGATTGGCCATTGCTATGCTGCTATACTACCCATTCAACATATGTACATACTTTTTAAGGAGTTGTAATTTTATTAGTAGAACAAGTAGGAACAATATCAGTTTATATATATATATATATATATATATATGCATACATTATTATTAAAATCACATGTAATGGCATGTAATATGCTTACTTAAGTATGGAGCATGTCCTAATATTAATAAACGGCACCTCTATGGTGCTACCATGGGGGCGGGAACAAATATAAAAATATATATATACATATATACATGGCATATATAAGTACTTGTGTATTAACGCCACCGCTGCTATATTTTATAACAGTTATCTTGGATAACGTATTTATAAATCTATTTATTGGAATTTAAATTTTTTTAAATAATCATCAGCAATTAAAATCAAAAGAATTTATTTAAAAACAAAGTATGTCCAAGGAACATAATTATAATTACTAATATAATTATATATATTATTAATATAAAATAAGTTAATAAATATTATTAACTTATATATTAATTATTATTTAGTTAATAAATATTATTTTAAATAAATACATAATGAAATGTATCATGAACAATTAAGAATGAAAATAATTTATTTAAAAAGAAAGTAGTCAATCGGATTTCGGTGTAAAATGGGCCGATATACAGTTCAATATGGATTGAAAACAGTCCCTATTTTCTTTCACCTGATTGACATTTCCAAAAGTTACGTTGATCAAAATATAGTTTCATTTCATGCGAATTGGTACATTTTCGTTTTTTCGGTAAATCATTTCGCTCCTGAAAAAATAAAATTGCATCTTCTTCTGTTATTGGCATATTCCAAATACACATTTTCATGCACTAAAAATAAGTAAGCAAGAACAAATGAGCTGTTAGAAATATAACTGTTATAAAATATAACTGCTTGCGCATCCGAACAAGATTGCTCTTTACGCAAATATAACTGCGGTGGCGTTAATACACGAGTACTCATATATTTAATGAACCATATTTAAGTATTATTATATATATATATATATATATATATATCCATCAATAAATACCTTATAGATTGATTTGAATTAAGCTGAAATCTCGATGCCCTCAAAATATCGGATTTTTTTTTTTACTTTTAAAGCTTAAAAAGGATTTACATTAAATTTAATATAAAAGGAACAAGTTTATTTAAACATAAAGAACTGAAATTGAATCATTCATTGAGAACGAATTACAAAGCATTTCCTTGAAAACACTAAAATTATTATTATTATTATTCACAAACTATAAAGAATTTCTAAAACCGTTAAGTGATTTGCATGAACTAGAGTAGGCTAAAAGGGAAAATATAATAAAATTGGGATTACTTAGCATGTAATTAATTATGTAGAATGGGTAGTACAGCAGTATTCTGATTGGTCGTTGCTATAATGCTATACTATCTATTATACCAAAGTACATGCTTTTTAAGGAATTGTAATTTAATTGGTAGAACCCGCTGAAAAAATGAAAAAAAGTATTGTTATCTATATTCTGATATATCAGTGAAATTATAATATTTTAAATACATCGTATACCTTGAAAACATATAAATAATAAATATATATTTTAAGATAGGGTTAATTGTTATATCTAGGGAGCGGAGTGACTCAGTAGTAGAGCCCTGAGTTGCCATATCGAAAGTTCTGGTTTAAATCCCGCTACTGGCAAGACTTTTATTTATTCTGTGAGTAGTCGGAGGCGCATAATAAGGGATCTCGGACCCTCCTAGGGCTCACCCAGTCTCCATTAGTGGGTACCCAAAATAAGGGGGAGGAATCTGGCGATTGAGCCTGATCTAGGACAAATCACCTCCCTGCCCAACCGTTGTCCATGAAATAGTACAGTCTCAACCATGTACTGAACCCCAGACCCGTTCACGGGTTGTAGTGCCACAGTTTTAATTGATATATCCATCAATAAATACCGTATCGACTGTTTTTCAATTATGGGAAACTCTTGATGTATTATAAATATCGTTGTGGTTTTTTTAATTTTTAAAGCTTGAAAATGGTTTGCATCAAATTGAATATAAAAGCCAGAAGTTAATTTAAACCTGAAGAAATGAAACTGAATCATTCATTCAGTGATAATTGAAAAAAAATTTCACTTAGAATATAAAATTATAAATATAATATAGAATACTGAATGTGGAGCACGAGCAGCCAGTTAAGTGATTAACATAAACCAGAGTAGGCTAAAAGGTAATTTATAATAAAATTGGGATTGCTTAGCATGTAGGTAATTATGTGGAATGGGTAGTACAGGAGTATTCTGATTGGTCGTTGCTATAATGCTATACTATCTATTATACAAAATTACATACTTTTTAAGGAATTGTAATTTTATTGGTAGCACCCGCTGGAAATATATCTACCAATATATATATATATATATACCAAGTATTAGTATACAAGTGAGTAGAAATTATAAAATTTCTATATTTTTATGAACATCAACTTATAACATATAAATATATGCATTTAGTAATATATGATACGATATTTTTTCGAAACTCTTAGTCCCGAATTCGGCTAGAAATAAAACTCACTGTAAGGCAATACAGAATTTTATTAATGTTTGCAATATTGAAAACAGTTATAAATAATCATAGCTTGAATACATTCGCATAAATATGCGAGAATACATTGTAAATTCGTAGGTATCATTTTTCTTACTGTCTGTATTTTTTTTTTTTTTGGATATTATAGAACAATTTTCGACTCTAAAAAAACAACTGAAAATGCCCAACAGGTTTGAGCTGAAATGTTTAAATAATATCAGTAAAAAATATTATACGAATGCAGCCATTTTTTAAAAATGCTTTCCTTTCAAAGTAACCCGTTTGA
Source organism: Arma custos (assembly GCA_037127475.1). Lineage (NCBI taxonomy): Eukaryota > Metazoa > Arthropoda > Insecta > Hemiptera > Pentatomidae > Arma > Arma custos. The sequence continues at coordinate 119,025,050 of CM073764.1, read as the reverse complement.
GTACACTATGTAGGGGAGGTAGGGCGTCGAGAACTCAGTGCTACAATGAACACCATGAATGCAGCCATGTTTCCTTTCATCATATAGATCAAAATCAACCAATAAAAATTACTAAGTTTGAATTTTTTAAAAGATAATTTATTCCATGAATAATTTATAATTTTACTTTAAAAAGTCAGTTTTTTTCAACGATCCGAGCAGCATTCTTCGGATTTTTTTTTCATATTACTACCATTTTTTAATAGTCTTTTTATTACCTTTTTATAATACATATATAAATATTTTTTGTCGTAAAACTATTTATAGTAGCGTTAAGATCGTGGAAAAATTCCAACGGAAAACCCTTAGTCTCCAAACTAAAACAGAAATTGAAATTATCTGTCCAATATGTAAGGTCTTTTAATTTTCAATATTTATAGTAACTATAATTTATAAACAAAACAAACAAAATGAGGTACATTTAGGCATTCGGTTATAAACGGTTAGCTCTGATTGCTGAAAAATGTGATGGTTTGCGGTTTATTGGTAAATCTACCCTCTCCCGTTATCCCAAATCCCAACATCAGTAGTCGTGGGAAGCTTTTGTTGATTTTACAATAAACTTTGTTGAGGTTTATGTACACTTACATAAAGCATGGCAATATATTGCACATAACAAAAACATACATAATAGAAATGTATAAAAATATAAGAAGTAGCTAGTGACAACATGTGATTGGTAAAATCCGCTAAATCTAAAATTTCAGTTATTGCAAACTTAAGATGCGAAAACTATTGAGTTATCAACTGGAAAAATGCAAATATAGAAACTAATCAAATCGATAATAAATCAACAGTGTTAACTGATATTTTTTTATTAATGTCCCAATATGACAATGTAAAATTAAATATTTCAATTAATAATTATGACTAGCTACATAGCACCATTACTTATTGCCCATAAGTGGCAGATTGTAATGTTTCAATAAAGAGAGCGCACAAAAAAATCAGTTGTCAATGCTGCTAAATCGATTTTTAAAAACTTTCTTTCCCCCGGATAACCCAACAACAGGTCTATAAGGATATATTACATTTATTTATTTTGAAAATAACCTATTAAAAATTTGGAAGAAATTGAACAATATTCACAGGTAAAATTTAATTTTGACAAAAAAAGCAATATAATACGTGAATTGCTTTAAGCCAGTTATAAAAATAAGGCAACTTCACATACCTTATTTTATGACGAACGTATTATTATCTATAAAGTCGTATTATAGATTTTTGTTAAGTAAAATAATTCCGTTATATTGTATTCAAGTTAGGATTTGCATCAATATTTAATACCATACCTAAGGCCCCTTTATAACTTATTAAACACAACTTACTTTTTGTCACGATAACACGATAACAGTTTTTCTGAAAAATTACATTGAATATATCTTGGGAAGAATAATGTAAATACAGAGATTAATTGGAAAAGAATATGACACTGTGGAGCATGCAGCGAGTAAACACTATTAAAATATCACCGCCGCGAAGTTTGCAGTTAACAACAGTCGTGCGAATCTGTTAGGTTTGAATAACAAAAGCTAACTAGTGCTAAAATTAAAGGTAAGCGACCGAAAGGTAAGTGAGAATGCAGCGTTGAGAAAGACAGCACTTGTAAAGCACACGATCCTCAAAAGATGTTAGATTTTTTTTTAACTTAAAAAAAAAGAAAATTTTAAAGGAAATGTCATCCTAAAATTACTTAATACAAGCGGCTAAAACTGAGTCAAACACACCCTAATAATGTCAACGCTTTCATTACAGTACTCTTGCATAATCAGGTATGGAATATTGGGCTAATGTAATGTAATAATTCTAATGTTTTTTACAGTTGCAGTTAAAAATGGGATATTTTTTGGATCAAGATGTTTTTAATATAAATTAATTTAGCTATTTTGTTTTAAATTAATGAAAAGCTTTGATTAAAATAATCCTAACGTCAGCTATTCTTTTCATGGCGAGTCAGGTGTTCTACATACACCCACCATTTTCCAAGATACTATCACTAGCAGCATTAGAAAAGGCCATAACTATCACGATAGTAACTGTCACACGTGCGTACTTCAGGTATGTAGGAAACTATCAGCGTAGATCTTTCATTACAAAAGCCTTTAAAATATGTTAATGTGACATCACTGCTATAAATGAACGAATGAACTTAATTTTGTGAACATCATTACAAAAAATGCAAATAAATAAATAAAAAAAGAAAAAAAATGATCAAATACATAAAAAAACTGCACTTGTACAACCCGTGAAAGAGCTTGGGTTCTGTAGACGGGAAAGACTTTGCTGTTTCCTGGACAATGGTTGTGCAGTTAGGTGATTTGCCCGAAATCATACTCTACCACCCTGTTTTGCCCCACTTAAGGGTATCTGCATTACATTGCCTGGGTGAGCCCCAGGAGGGTCTGCAGATCTGCATTACATTGCCTGAGTGAGCCCCAGGAGGGTCCGCAGGACCATCAGTGGCTGTTAACAAATTAAATAATTTATATGCCACGGCCGGATTCGAACCCGCCACCTTCAGCGTGGCAACTCAGCACTTTACCCTCCCCCCATCTCTTCACAGAAATATAAATATTCTAAACAAAACTAGATTTAGTTCTTTGCTGTATAATCTGAAAATGAAATTAAAGGGCCAGGTAACCCAGATTAATTGTTTAGAAATATTTAAGCAGTACTATAAGAGGTAGAAAGAATTTAGAAAAAAATAATAATTAAGTAAATAAAAGAAAAACATACATAAAATTTTAGAAAAAATATGGGTCGAAATTATTTGGCCTGCTTGCAAATAAAGAATTATAAAGTTCATCAACTGTTTTACATGGGTCTGAAAGATGTCCGCAAACTGTAAAGTACGAACAATGTCTAGAGGTATTGGAAAATAAGGCATTGCGTAGAACTTTGATTCTGCAAAAGGACGAGTTCCCTGATGCATATAATCGCAGAGCATATACTTGGTTAGTGCAAGTGACAGCGACAAGAAGATTGAAATGGGCTTGTAAAGCTGTTAGGCTTAGCAACGAGCGAATTCATAAAAAATTAACAAGCGCGACTGGTAAAAGATCGAAGCGTTGGTGGGTGGATTGTGTTATAAATGATCTATACCAGGGGTTCCCAAACTTTTTTGTACCACGCCCCCTTTTGTTGAAATGAAAGCTTCTCGCGCCCCCCCTTAACAATAAATTGTGTGGGCCTATAATAGAGTAATAGAGTTCGTAGACGGATTTTTTTAAGTATTGGCATTGAACTTCCGGTCTCGCTAAATCTTATTAACATTAATTTAAATTATTGTAATATAGCACGATTTTGAAGATAATTCAATTTTTGTAGAGAAAATTAAACATAAACTGATTCATCAAGACTCGATGCTCCACCGACCGCTCGTTGAAGACGAACAAGTGAACGATGCGGAAGTGCTCACTTTATCGATGAGAGATATAAATGATGAGTGCATTAATTCGTTCGACCGGAAAGTGTCGGCTCCTTTGGACCGTGTTGAGAAGATTGGCTATCTTACATCGGTATCAATGTGTTCTTTATCGATTCATAAGGACATGAAAACAGCTCAATCGATCTTCTTGTGAGGAGCTGAAGTCATCTTGGCATGAAAAGTCTTTCTGCCAGCTTTGCAGATGATTACGTTTGCATTTTTTTTTTGGTGATTTGTATGGAAAGATAAGAAAAATGATGATTTGCAAGAGCCATTTGCATTAAGTGGATCGCATCATTCCATATTTTTATTTTGTTTTTCACCCAAGAGAATACTGCGTTCAGGACAATTAGAAGCAAATCCAGTCATACTTTTCGGTTCTATATTTGAACATTTTTTTTAAATTAATTTTTTATGATTTCTTTTTCGCCACTCTCTATAATTTTCTTCAATAGTTAACAATTAAGAGCTTTCACATTTGATAATTGTCCATTTTTTCTGTACACAAAATTAAAGATATCTTTGAGGATGTAATTTGACCTGACAGATATTAAAGATTTATTTTTATATAAGCTCAAGTGTTTGATAAAAATCGCTGGATCTGTTTTGAGAAAATTCTAAAACGTGTAAAATCGGTGTTTCTGTGAAGGAGCACATACTAAGTTGATATTAAAGAAATAATTAAAACTTTAAAACTTTTCGTTTTTATCTAGACTTACAACGTTTACACAGATCATTTTACGATTCTTCCTATCTAGTTAGCCCAAGATCGCGGGTTCACAGACCGGAGGGTAAAAAGGGAGTAAAAATCCTAAGCTATGCCGTCCTTCGGATAGGGCGAAAAATGGAGGTCCCGAGCCTGTAAGATGTCAGGAACTCGTTAATGATCCTTCGCTAAACATAAATCTTGATTATAGAAGTTTAGTCATTTGTTTATCCTTGAGAATTCTTTTCTCTGATATAAGCATATTAACTGAATTGAATGGAATTAAAATTAAAATTCTCCAGTATGTTTGATGTAAGAACACAGTCATTGGCATTCGAGCGAAAACTATGATTTCAGTATGTCAAGACATATCTAACTTTCTCTCAAAGGTGACTTCTGTGGTAAATGTCAATAACGTTTAAAATTTCTCTGAGTGCTAGGATCGCAACGTCTAGAGATGATCGAATTAATAGTTCCATTCTCTCCTGTGCATTCTTTAGTATGTACATGCTCTCGAACTATGATCACATTACATTAACATAACACAGAAGTGAAAGTATGCAATAAGATTACATTACTAACTAATTAGTCAATTAGAACATGAAAGTGGTAATGAGTGATTAAACTGCTTACGCATTATCAAAGGGATTGGGAGAAGCGAAACTTTACAAGGGACAACACAAGAGAGTTCGTCCCGGGAACCGTGGCATCGAGGGTGTATCAGTAAAAACTGACTGATCAAATAGTACATTATTAATTACAAAATAAATTATTATATGAGTTAATAATTAATACTTCGAGTGGAGTGGCTCAGCGGTGCCCAAGATCCTAGTTACAAATCCCACTGCTGGAAGATTTTTATTTCATCTGCTAGCAACTGGAGGTGGATCAATGGAATCTAGGACCTTTTTCAGGGTTCACCCAATCTCTATAAGGTGGGTATCCAAATTAGGGGGAAAATCTGACGGCTAACAGCGATTAATCACCTACCTGTACAACCGTTGTCCAAGAAATAGTACAGTCTCTACCATGTACTGACTCCAAGATACTTTATGGATTGTAGTGGTAAAGATTATTTTTCTTTTTTCTATAGGAATATATATGATAACTAATTACTCCGATTTTTTTATAAAATTGATTGCTGTTTCGTGAATAGATCTCTGGACAATTGTCTAAGCAATCTTCAAATATGAATCGCGAAAAAGAACATGAATATGATAGTGATGTGTTGAAGAGTGAAATGAGTTTCAAATATTTGATTTTACAGTTGGAATGTTCAACCAAGGAGCTTTAACTATTTTTCTTAGAATTTGGGATTGTTTTGATTTTTACAAACCCCAAAGATAATATGATAGAGTGCTCGAGCTCGATCCATTTTAACATTAATAAAAAGATGAACATAATTAATAATTTTTATTTTTTAAAGAGAAAAGATAGGCCCTCGACCGGGATTTGAATCCGGAACCTTTGTCTCACCATGACAAAGGTTCCGGGTTCAAATCTCGGTCCAGGGCCTATTTTTTCTCTTTAAAAAATAAAAATATTTATAACTCATAAAAAAATGACCAATAATTATAAATAATTAATAATTTATTTCTTGTAAATTCGGCGCTGGAGACAATGCATCCTCCCCTAACTAGAGCTCAGGTGACACGATAGCTTTCAACTCAGCCGCTAAAGGATCGCAATCCGATCGCAGTGGAGCTTTCTAATAAGAATTAATATGGAACACCATTCGGAATATAAATAGTTCTAACTATCGATATTATTCCATTAGATGCAAATGATTTTTCGACTAATCGATATGTGTGTGTTTATATACTACATAGAAGACTTTCCCGGGAGGACCGCAGGACACACAGACACACAACCGCAGCGAAGGATGTCGGCGTCCTTTTCGCGATTACAAAAGGGAAAGTAGAGCATTCTAGAAAATGTTATCGCTGAGATAAAGCGAAAACGTTAGCGACATCGTCAGCATAATTATCTTCTCTAAAGCATTAAAAAAAAAAGAAAACTGTTTAGTTAGAGAAATTTAGTACAAAATAAAAACTTATCTTGTTTTCGACCTTTTTCCATAAATTAAAAAAATATCTTTGCTTAGGAAATAAAGAAACAGAAACTATATGCCCGTTAAAAAACTTCCGAGTTTTATAAATTATTAGAAAATTGTAATATAATCTAAACGATAAAGCACAACTAAAAAATAAATTAATCTCAGATTTAAAAGCTAAATTTTTATTTGAAATTGAAACAAATACAAATGAACTAAAAATTGGCTACTCTCCAGGTGATTAAAGAGATAAATAAAAATTGATAATGTTTATGTACATGTTATTTACACATTCTTTATGTACATATTATTTACACACTCATTAAAAAGTTTATATTCCTTAAATAAATTAGAAAAATATTATGCGAAATACATAAATATAAACTTGCAGAAACTGAAAGAACATCTTATTTTGTTTCTGTTCTGTTCACTATTTAATACAATTTCTTAGGAATAATTGGTAAATTAAGATATAATTTGCTAGTTAAAGCACAAGTTGAGAGATAAAATAATCTGAAATTTAAAGCCCAAATATTATTTATGAAATAACATAAGAATAAATACAGATAATTTATAATTTTTCCGGGTACTTGTGTATTAGCGGGTCAGCAGGCACTGTTATCCGCCATTGATTGTAATTTCAACACTGAATATCAAGATGGAAATTGAAATATACAAAGTGTAATAAAAAATATACAAAGACGTCTATTCCCAAAGTGTTATTTTGTTCATTTTGTACAGGCCATGGCAAAAGGAATAAGACAAAAAACACAAAATTAAATTTTAAAAAACAATACAGAATTTAACAACGCCCACACAAATAACTCAAATGAAATGAGTGATAAGAAAAGGTTACAATGACAAATTTTTTTATCAATTTTTCCATCATCTTTGAACTATTGTTTGGACAAAAAATATTTTTAAATTTGTATTTTAAATAATTTTTTAATGTAATTGTTATTGTTCTTGTTGTTTTTTTTTTTGTAAAAATTCTGATTTTTAACTTATGTATTTATGTACGAATATGGTTTTTGGATGCATAAAACCAATAATTATTTTGTGATCGAAAATGACTCATGTTAGTCAAAACGTCACAAGAATCTATAAATGAAGAATTCATTTGTACTGGATGATGTTTTTTTTTCTTTCTTTTATGAAAACTCGAAGTGATTTTAGTCCAGTGATACATCAAATTTTAAAATGAAAAGGTTAGACTAGATGAGGAGGTAGGTTTCACGAAGGCCGGCTAATAAACAAGTACCTTTTTCATATTCTCAAACGGATTAAGGGCAAGTATTTCGATTTATAGAGTTTTTGTACATATGACGTATACATTCTTTTAAACTTAATATTCCTTTAATAAATACAATTAAAAATCCTGTAGCATTAAATCAAGAGCAAGGTGACATTATCTACTGCAAGAGGGTCTCTATTCTCACGGAGTCAATCACAGATGATGAAAGAATAAATATCTGCCGCAGGTAGTTTTAGATTGAACGATGAGGATATGGCTGATTTGTAATACACCCTTCGGGTAGGATCTGATCGAATTAGGATTTTTTTCACATATCATAGCTAAATTTGTTGTATTTAACTGCAAATAATATGGTTTTGATATAAGATGGCCTTAATTAACAATTAAATCGTGTTTAAAAATAAATTATAACATTACAAAAAAAATATGTATATATTTTGGGATTCTTATCGATGTCGGAATCGATAGTAGGTCAGAAGCGAAGTCGAAGTCAACGAACGACAGAGGAAGGAAGTTAGGACGGCTCATTGCGTGTCTCCTACTTCCGGTGTAAGAGTGTGCCTTTATCTCTTCTGCTAAGTCGTCTTTAAGGACTTCCGATGCAGTTGGCTAATCTTTAAAAGCCCAGCAGTATTGCAACATGGTTCAAGCAGGACTTGAAAATTAATAAAACTGCATCGGTAAGGACTATGGCAAGTAAGATTAGTAACTTTGTTATAGACCGGCATTATGTCTAACCTAAATCTTACTAATATTATAAATGTGAAAGTTTGTATGTTTGTCTCTCTTTCACGCAAATTCTACAGAACGGATTTGGATTAAACTTTACAGTAATATAGGTGATACATCAGAATAACACATAGGCTATAGCAATCGGGGATTTAGGGGAGAGGGGTGCATGGGGGCACGTGCCCCCCGGATAGTTTTTTAGGTACTGTGGAGAATCCATTATAGTACATAATTAAAGGCAAATCACATGATAATAGTTGTTAAAATAACAGAAAGAACATGAGTGAAACTATTTGTTTTGATATCCTACTAATCTTACTAATATTATAAATGTGAAAGTTTGTATGTTTGTCTCTCTTTCACGCAAAAACTACTGAACGGATTTGGATTAAACTTTACAGTAATATAGGTTATACATCAGAATAACACATAGGCTATAGCAAGCGCGGACTTCCCCAGGAATGAGGGCAAAGCAGGAGTCCGGGAGGCCCCAGCCCCATTTCCCTGCCGCGTCACTGGCATTAAACGCCAATGGAAGCTGGTTAAGGGCGCTTCACACACACACACACAGGTCGTGAGTGGAGAATCTGGCCAGTGCCAGTACTCCAAATAACATTATTACAACAGATCTCGGGGCCATTGCCGGTTTAGACGGTGGGGTGGGTCGATAAAAGTAGTGAAAAAACTTGGAGGTTTGAAAAAAATGAAGTTAGTTGATCTGTGAGTAGAATTGAAACTTTTTGTAGGTAGTTTACGAACCTAGTAAGGTCTAGAGATTTAAAGTACTAGAACCAGATAACGCAAAATACCTTATCATAGGATATATGATGAGGTATCTTGCCTTATCTATACATAAATTCAGATTCTTATTATTTTTTATATTGGTTTATTATAAAATCAATGCCACACACGGGTTAAAATTACAAATACTTCTTAACCATGTAGAACAACCCGAAACAGGATGCAGTTAGTTAATGCTGGCTTGACTAATGACAACACAACTCTTGGTCACGACTCACAAAAAATGTCCAACAAAAACAAGAGGCTTCCACAACTGGACCGAAACCTCACAAGGACATTTTAAACTCTCTTAGTTCATTTATATTTGTGTGTCTTGGTGTGTATATACATATATATATATATATATATATATATATATATATATATATATATATATATATATATATATATACACATACTGTAATAAAAATAAATATTTTAATACATATTGCTTTCAACCTTCAACCTATGATTATAGTTTACAATGTTGAAGAAAAGGATATAACCAATAACAAATATTAAGATAACAACAGAAATTTTTTTTTTTTATGTTATTGGGTATTAAAAAAATAAAATAAAACCCGTGCCACTACAGCCAATGAAGGGTCTTGAGTACATTGTATTGTTTCATGAACAACGGTTGTGCAGAGAGGCGATTATTCCCAGATCACGCTTAACCACATCCATTAAGATAGATATACCCATTTTATGGATGTTGGGCAAGTCCCAGGTCCCTATATTCCTAAATCCCACAGGATCAATTAAAATTTGAATCGCAACAAACAAAATAATTACGCAGGTAAAACATCAAAAGGTGGGGAGAAGTTGATTTCCTTATGTACATATTAAGCAATAGTTCAGTATTACTAACTAAATTCGTACAGTTTCGAGCCGTACCACAGCAATTACGAGGTTGCTAAGGTAGACAGGCGCCTTAATAACCACGCCCAGAACAAAGGCGATGTATGAATATACAAGTGCATACACACAAATTAAGATCTTGATTTTAGGCACAAAACTAAATGAAGAAGAGTGCCGATTATAGTAAAGAAAAAGCATTGAAAATATCTCAAAGCTGACAACCGACATTACAAATCGACGATTGAAATTTTATGGACATACAATTGACCTCTCCAAACAAGACTTACCGATAAAATGGTTATTAACATACAAAAAGTCAAGTCAACCACACCACAAAAGTAAAAATAGATTTAAAAAAAATCTAAAATAAAAAGGAGTTATGTTACTGAAACAATGTGTTAGGAAAAAATATAGAAAAGTGGACAATAATGCAAGAGAAGGAAGCATTGAAGATACCAGAAACGAAATGGACAAAGTAGACAAAAAGAATACATGGTGAAAAGATAAAGGATTCTGAAATCAATCTCGTTAAAATTTAAAGAATACTTTCTTCTAAGTTAATGACAACTCCTTTGTGGCCAAGTCTAATGACTGACCTTCGGCGTGGAGTCGAACCTGAACACCATCCGCTGAGTGAGGTCAACTCGTGAGGATAGATTACGATAGCTATCACTCACGCACCATCGAGCAGCTCCCAGAACTGGATGGAGCCGTCGAGTCTGCAAATCGAATGGGCGTTATCGATTTAGTATCGAGCTAAGTGTAACCTGATGGCAGATCGCTCGCCTGGGGAAAGTGAGATCGACTAATCTAATAATCGATGCTCCTTACGGGGAAGTGGTTCTCGTATCAGAAGAAACGCTGTGCTCAATTTTTTTTTTCAAAAATTTTTGAGTATATCAAATGCAACGGAGGAATTCCCGATTGATTATGGAATTATTCTTTAAATAGCCGGAGAAAATAAATAAAACAGTGTTGAGGAAGTGGACACCAAAATAGACGAGCAATAAAAAAAAATAAATAAATACAATTAAGAAAGCTAAATATCGACTACTGAAAAAGACCTGGAAGAGAATTTTACTTTTATGATTGTGTAAATAAATCTATAAATAAATTTTCTGGGATGTATTTGTAAGCAGAGATGGTATCGGCACCGATCCTTCGGGTTCGATAAGCCTTATTACTGATTAGTATAGCTGAGAACGAAGACCGCTAAATTGCTGATCTGTAAGTTCCTGTTTAGAAAGCAACTTCGTCATTAAATTGTTTATTATGCTTAGATCAATGGACCGAACTGGAACCTGAACACCATTATGGCGAGCCCCATTGCAAGCCTCTATGAAGAGGCTTTATTACAAAAAACTGGAGGTTGATCGTGATATCCTTCTAACGATCTCCCTTGACTTGGAACAGTAGTCAGTACTACGTACTCAACCGAAGACTCTCCGAAGGTTTTAGTAGTACAGATTATCGTTTTTTTTTAAGTTAGTACGCGATCCATTTTCTATTTGCTAATTATCATAAGTTTGTATGTTCGTCTTTGAGGAAAATTTCTTTTTTTTTAAATACATTTATTCAACTATGTTTCACGTTCTACTTTCATTTTGCATAAAATTCATAAGTGCTTTAAAGTAATACTACCTAGACCATAAGAATACGCTGACAATAGACAAGCGCTATCTACAGAATAGATATTTTTTAAACAAATAAGTTCAAATTAACATCAACGACACAGACAAACATGAGTGTCAATAATTTTAATTAAAATGGAAAACAAAAATTTAAAACTGTTTAATATGAAAACGATATCTCCATGCCCTGCCTTGCCAAATATAAATTTGAACACATTTAAGGAGAAAATAATATGAAATATACTATATTAATTTGTACTTAATATGTAGTATTGTTACTAAATTCGATGTGAATATTCGATGTGCAGTACAACCTTAGTAACCAAAACCTTACTGTTTATGTAATTTAAATAAAAAATATTTATTGTTTTTTTTAAATAAAGCTTGCTACAAATGTTTAGATTTTTAAATTATTAAAATTTTTACATTTGTGACCATCTTGTTTCAAAAAACTTAATAAAAAATATTTTGTTGTTTAAGGGAAAATGTGCAACAAAATATTTGTTCTCCTTTTAGTGAAGAGAATAAATCTTTATATGGAACAAATAAGTTGGCCAAAGCTCGCAATAAATAGATGTAAATCAGAGGCCGTAAATTTACATAGGCCAATATAGGCTATTGGTTACTGAGGTCGAATCTAAACTATACGTTTGTCGGCAAGTCAATGGCCTCAACTATATTAATACAACTGGCCTAGATCGAGTCAATAATCGATATATTGCATATAGTTATCTACCTGATAAGGCAATTGCTATTTACTTCAGTCCAATCGATAATCGATTGATTGGGAGCTAATGATTGCAGGTGGGTATGATGTTACCTAAGGTTCTGCCAATGAAAAAACTAATTTTGAAACTTCATTTATCGAAATTCATGATTAAAATTACAATATTGCGGATAAAAAAATAAGATAACAAATAAAAGGTGTATCATTGAAACTCAGCACCGCTACATCCTGAGCTACCTATAAGTGTGAATTTAGTCATTTAATGAGGGGAGACCATGAAGGTATTGGGATAACAGTACGTGGTAGAGACTACTCTAACCAAACAGCTCTGCAAGAAGGAGATAGAGCTGTCTGCTAGGTTTCTCTCTAACTGGGGGGACAATATTGGCTGAATGAGCCCCAGAAAGGTTTCCAGAACCCAAAGAGTCGATTTCTTTCAGCAAAAGAATCAATAATACACTTGCCGCGGCCGGTCTAGAACTAGTGGCTAAAGATTTTAGTTGCCCAATACTCTATGAACCTATATATCCGTTCTTAAGGCGAAAAGGTTAAATTTTTGTTGAAAGCATGGCTGCTAATGTCATGGTAGTAATCCCATCACAAACTGAAAGATGCCATCATGACAGTGTATTTCGTCGGGTAGCTCGTGCAGAACAATGTGACTTTACACAAAAGTTCAATTAATACTTTCAATTATTTTCTAGAAGAAAAGTTTTAAGAAAAGTAGTAGTGTGCCATAATAAAACTTTCGGATAAGAACAGGGTGAATAATCAAATACGCCAGCTATTTTTGTATAATAGGTATAACTCCCACCCGCGCGGTACTTCACAGTGAAAACTTATTTGTTTCAAAATTTAAGAATAGTCATTCATTCAAGTAAGTAAAAAAACCTTTTTCCAGTCAAACATTTTTTCTTTATTTAAAAATACGTTTCAACTTCTTCAGTCATTTTCAATTTTCATCTCTTATAATTCCATATATTATTTAATTTAAATATTTTTTTTTACTTATAAATTTGCACATTATTAACCTTTTAGTAGATTGTCAATTAATTTAAATTTTTCTTTTAATACTTGGAGTTTGCAATGTACTCCATGGTCATTATTAACATTTATTATTAACATTATTAACATTTATTATTTATCATTATTACATAAATATTAATAATAACCATGGAGTAAATTACAAACTCCAAGTTTTAAAAGAAAAATTTAAATTAATTGACAATCTACTAAAAGATTAATAATGTGCAAATTTATAAGTAAAAAAAATATTTAAATTAAATAATAAATGGACTTATAAGAGATGAAAATTGAAAATGACTGAAGAAGTTGAAACGTATTTTTAAATAAAGAAATATGTTTGACTGGAAAAAGGTTTTTTTACTTACTTGAATGAATGACTCAAAAATATGTACTCCAGTAACATAAACAAGAGAATTAAAATAAAAAATTAAGAATATTAAATCTAACTTGGAATAAGACTGAAAAGACAAGAAACTTGGTAAAATCCTCAATGCTCCTTACTTTGTTAAGAATAAAGTCATCCATAACGACCTTAATGTCCCTTTTGTTGCTGATTTGGCCCGAACCCGGTATCTATCCTTTCATAGCAAAATTCATCACCACACAAACCCTCTAGTTTCAAACCTAGCTTCCTCTTCAATTCCCGATAATCCTCCGAGGCGTCTGAAAAAAAGATGGCCAAGTGACCTTCTTAGTCGAACTTGTGATTTGAGTACTACCAGTGGGTAGTTTCTCTACTTGTCATTATATATCACTTAGCCTATGTACTTGTAATATGTAAATACAGTTGTAAATATCAATAAACAAATAAATTTAAAAAAATTCGAATAAGAATTTAATACTGTGAATGAAATAATAAAGATGAGGGAAAAAATCACTAGAATGCAACTGGAAAAATCCGAAATACTAAGTCTTGAAAATAATTAAGCAGTCAACATTATATTAAGACAATTAAGGTGAAATCAAAATAAGTATTAAATTATTCCCATAATTGAACATTTATTACAACACACCTCACATCAATAGCCAAACATACGCTACAATCAGAAACAACAATATACAATAAAGACAGCTAAGGGGTTTCGCCTTTAAACACCAATAAACAACAAACAAACAATAAAGTCAGATTTTCCAATATCTCTGGACGTTGTTCACCATTTGGTTTACTATCATCTTTCAGATCCAATATCCAACAGCTGGAATAACTATACTTTTATTATTGCTAAATTTTAATTGAGCAATGTAATTTGGACACATAATTTCTCTGAAATAATATTAAATAAAAAAAATATACATTTAAAAAGTACCCACCTACTTCATTCCTGAGTTAGATCTTGTCTTGATTAGTCTTTGTGGATCTTGTCTGGATTAGTCAAGGCGGATCTGGAAATAATAAAAACTAAAATTGTTAATTCTGGTAAATTTTATTAGGAATTAAACATGAATAATAATAAACACAGGAAGGCTACAGGTCAAGTAATGATATTCACTTGGTCTAAAAATGCCGTTTCGTGAAAACAATCTATAAATTTATTAATAAATACGCAGCTAAAAAATATTATTTTAATTTTAATATTATTCAGACCGAGATATTATTCAGTGCCCTATAATGAAATCTGAAAGCAGATGATACGCCACAAAAATGGACAACACATGGTTCCATTGTTTTTAAAATACGCGACCCAGGAGACAATACGGGGCAAGGTCTCACCTGCAATCGATCAATTTATTCGGTGTAATGGAAAGGTAGTTTTCTATTCCCTCTAATGACACGTGTCTAATGTTTCTTCTACGTTTCCATGTTACGTAACATGTAATATCCTGTAATATCTTGCAGATTGTCCCACGAGGTCTTCCTGCCATTATCATGTTTTCTTGAAATGAGAAAAAAAAATTTCTTGAAAAAGTGTCCTCTAAGTATAAGATAGTTACATAACTTACAACGTAGTTGTAATATATGCAGTATATTTATGTAATATATGTATATAATATCAGGATTACATGTAGATAAGATAAGTGCATGATCCTTCAACAGGTGTAAAGTTGGAAATGGAGAAAAAAAATTAATTTAAACCCTGTTTTTATTCTGTCTGTCCAGGTTTTTACATTTAGGTTTGAGCCCAAGAAGGGCCTACAGATCGCACAGCGTCCATCCGACGATTTAAAAAAAAATTAGTATTTATCTCCCACATCCCGAATCTTCAGCCTAGCAATTTAGCACTCTACAAACTAAGATATTCCGCTCACAGTTTAAATTCAAGCAAAATATCTTTATTTATATAAAAATGAAATATTTACCATTGCAATTCCTTCGATTTGGTAACAATCTTTAAAACTGGCTTATTTTTGGAATGAGGGCCTTTTCAAGAATTCCTATTCCTAACAAAGTCGTTTTTAGAAAGTGTTGTTACAATGTATGTTCAAATAGAAATTACGCTCAAGAGTTCTCGTTCAGAGTACTGTAGTTATTATATTGTTGCCATCAACATTGATCTGTTTATTCGAAAAAAACGAATATTATTTACAATAGAGCAGAATATTGGTTTAAATGATTCTCAAAGATACAATAGAGAATGATTTAGAGCTGGAATAGGCTGAAGGATTCCACAGCAATAAAGAAAGGATTAAATTCTTTGGGAAAGGATACCTTGGTAAATACAAGACGGTAGGCAGGAATCCGGTCTTCAAAGAGAAGAGATATGAACGCTAGGCAAACAGATGAGGGCTTTAGGGAGGACTTTGGTTCTGAGGATTTGGAAGGAAACATCTCTAATAACTTCCCAAGTATTACCAACTGAAACCGTAGTAACGCAACCTATTGGGGTACATATGTACACATGAGTGAGTGTACAGGTCCCACGACATAAATAAAAAAAAAAATTATCCGTCTTATTATGGCACATTACTTGTAAATATTTTTTCCCAGAAATAAAGTATCATTGAGAATTATAAAATCCGGATTTAATTAACAGTTCACATGATCTCTAAAAGTTATAAGGGCCCGTGCAATTTTCTTTATGAATCGATAAATCGATTTTGGGAAGCCATAGAGGTTATTTAATTTTTTTAATGGGAGGATTGTTTTTTTTTACACAATATTGTGTGCAGGTAAAATCGATATTTTTAAATATATCATACTAGTAGTTTATTTATCGATTTTTTTTTTTTTACAGGAGTGGCATTGTGTATGTAACATGAATAAATTAAGTTTTCATCAATGGTTTCTCAATGACATAAAAACAATGATAAAATACAGTTTTATTAATATATTTAAGGTATAGCCCGGATATATTAAAATATATCTCTCCTTCAAAAGAACAACGCCAAACTAAAAAAAAACTTTTTCAATAGAGATTTTAGAAAGTTCCATGAAAGTTTAAAAAATAAAACTTTGGCTATTGTTAAGCAAATCATTCCTATTGTAATGGTGGCATTGAAATTCTTTAAAAAGCTTGACATTTTTTTAATTTCAAATTATGTCATTCTCATCATAAAATTATAAATTTCAAACATGAAGAAACTCAAAATGTGACTTTTTAAGAGAAAAAAAAAATTTGGAAATGGAATATCATATATGTCGTTTCTGAATGAAATTGTTTGCCGTTCCTTTAAAGGAGCGATATGATATCATAAAAAAAACCTGCACCCGAGAACGGTTCTGGGGTTTAGTTAAGACAACGGTTGTGCAGAGAGGTGATTTGACCTAAATCACGCTCAACCGTCAGTCCCTCCCCCTAATTGTGGGTATCCTCTTTATAGAGGCTGGGTGAGCCCCAAGAGAATCCTGGATCCTATATGATCCATCTCCGGCTGCAAACAGACTAAATAAAAGTCTTGCCTTGCAGCGGGATTTAAACCAGGATTTTCTACATGGCAACTCAGTGCTCTACCTATTATTATTTTTGAGTTATGTCTCGTTGTTCACTAGAACGAGCAACCTTATGATAAAATGTGATTTATACGTTCTTAGTATCTTTATCAGAGTTTCTTAATGTCTAATAAAAAAATAGGTAAGATACTGGAAATGGAATTAAATTAATTTTAGAACGGTATTGTGAAATATTGCTGATACTGGAATAATTCGGACACAGTCAGCTTATTTCCCAATTGGGTTGTCTTCGATGAAAGTTGCGACCGATTTAAATGGGGTTTTCCAATTTGTGCTGAATTCAATTCAATAAGAATTAAAATTATAAATACATATATATATATATATATATATATATATATATATATATATATATATATATATATATATATATATTTATATATTAGACAATTTAAAACTATTATTGAATAAATATTTATTGATCGTATAAATAAGATGTAGGTGAGCTATTCTTTCTTCAAGGGATAAACTAACAAGATACATGAGAAAATAAAAAAATGAATACAATGAACGTATGCAAATGAATATATACATTGAATGAATATAATAAATATATTTTACTAAATTACATTTGTTTTTCATTCTCATATTTTATTTTTTATTTTCGTTAAAATAAAATAGTATTCTTGCACAGAGATAAAAAAATAAAAAATAAAAAAACGGTAGGATTGCCTTGTATGGGAGATTCCCTATTCATTCGTCCACGCAAAATACATTCAGAGAGATTTTCAAAACTCACATATAATGTATAATATTCTCAAGCAAATATTTACTATTATTACTTTGTTTTTGTGCCACTGGTCATATATTTTTTTCTTTAGAATTTAATTACGGAATTCTCAAAAAATACTGACTTGGCAGGAATAATGGTGTTATAAGGGTGTGTACCCTATTTCGTAATACAGTAAAAATTTACTAATAGAAATGATCTTATGAAATGTTTGGAATATGTTAATATTTAAAAAAAAAATTCAATCATACATGTACGTATATAATTGATCTGTTAACATAAAGATCACATGTAATGAAATGCAATATGCTTATTAAAGTAAAGCGCATGTCCTAATTCTAATAACCTTCCATGAGGGGGTGGGGGAAATATATTAACACACACACACACAAATATGTTAACATTATAAACATAGGGAGTAATGTAATAGGTATATAATCAATTTAATGGAAATCAGTAACGATTTTTTTTTGTAAGATTTAAAAAAGAACAAAAAAACAATTATCTATTGACAAATAAGGAACAATTATTTTATTTAAAAGAAATTTAAATAATTGACAAACCAATCATTATTTACTTTGATTATTAATTAAAGTCCTCACTCCCTATCTAATTTTACAGCACTCATTTTATCAACCATGCCCAAATCTAAAACAAGTATAGATAAAAGAAAACAACATTACAAACAAATTTTTTTTTAAATCATAAATTGAAACAAAAAATGATTGATACGACAAGAACAGAGATATGAATTGCAATCTCCCGGTTATCGCAACCAGCACTTCCTTTCCAACGGCAGGCCTTGGACCATTGTATAGTTGCATAAGGATCGCACAATTACTTTACACTTTTCTCTTTTTCAAACCAAAAGCAAGCTTCCTTTCAAATCCGTTCACGATGCCAAGTCTATTGTCCACCAAGTCCATTTTCGGACATGTCCAACAATTTATGAAAAACATCCGCAAAAGATCACAGTTAAAATGCATTTTTGCACGGAGCAGAAAAAAAAAAACAAGGTCCAACTCTTCTAATACACCGGAAAAAAATGTTTTTATAACTAGGAATATAAAAATAAATAGGGGGAGGATAAGTTTGAACAAGTCAAGAAGTTCAAATACCAAGAATCTTGAATACTAAAAAGACAGCATATATATATATATATATATATATATATACACATACGTGTGTGTGTATTTTTTTATTTATTGTTCTTTTGTTGGTATTTTAATTGAACTATTTTAATTTTGAAGAGAACAAGGGGATATAGGATCGGTGAAGAGAATGGATTTGTATGACTGGGGTACTACCCCTCACTGGTTAGATACAGCACTAGAGATGCATTAGTCCCGGGTTCGAATCCCGGCAGGACAAATATTTTCTCTTAATATATATATATATACTCGTATATATTCAAGAGGAAATAAAGGTGCAATAAAGAGCACAAAACGTTATTTTTTATCAGGTCTCGACATTATTTTGATTTTGTTTCCTATTTCGAAACTTAAAAATTATAAATTATAAAACTTGTTAACAGTGATTGGTGGTATTGGCATCGATGTTTCCGATTTGTTGAGCCTATTATTTTCTTTTAAAACTATTTATTTATATATAAATATGCCTTTCAAACCTTATTTCTTTATGAGAAACAAACAAATCGAAAAAAGTAATGCAAAAAGATAAACAGTTTCAGAGTACAGCCGCGATATCTGTTCTAGGCGCCACAATAGCGCTATCTAGGATTCTTGGTAACTAACAGCTTGGTATGCATTGGATTTATTGAAAGTGATTTAATGTTTAATTATTTTTATCGGCATCTACTATTTTTTTCTTATAATAAAAATGTACCAAATATTTGTATATTACATTCTATCCCAGGACACAATCTCGTCTATTTTTATACGATCGATAATTTAATTCAGCTTCGAGCGCACTTATCCATGACTTAATTGGGTTGTAAGTGCGTACAGAGTATCTGGGAGATTATTCATGGGCTAGCGGAATAATCTTGGAAATGCAAAGCAGTTCCTATCCGGAAGAATTAAGGGGATCATACAGAGGGGGTCCCTTAAGAATAGAGCCTGAATTATATATATAAAGTTTTATGACTTAATATTTTCTTCTATTTTTGGATATTAAAAAAAATACACTGGTTTTCAAAATGTAGGTTTAAATTATTAATCCATATAAAAAGAACGATGGTAGTATGATAACAAATGATATCAATCGATTAAAGGAAAAATAAATAAATAAACAAAATACTAATGGCTGATAGACAAAGAAACATCTGAAAACTGATAGTTGAAATAGCAACAGGTTGGAATTTATTTGATATATTTGAGGCTTGGCATAATTCTTCCACTTTAAAATTAAACGGAATAACTGGATACAAATTAAGGCCAAATAGAAAAAGAATGTACCCAGACGATCCTGATGAAGATCGAAGACAAGTAGTGGCGAAGATCTGCAAGAGTTACCCATCATTACAATAATCTAAAAGAATGTAAAATTGTGAGGGAGTGTGGTCAATAAGTTACACAAAATAAGTTGGACTTATTTTATTAGTTCCTAAGTTTCGACCTAATTTTTAAGCCATCTTTGAAATTTCACCTATGACATTTCGTCATTGGTCAATAACACGGAATTCATTATATTTTGTAATAAAATCATATTTCTTGTAATTTTACTTCTTTTTTCAATATTATTATTTGTAATTTGTACTATTTTAAATAGTGTCTCCTACCAATCTCAAGCTAATTTTGTCGTTTACTACTAACATGCTAATTCTTATCATTTTCTTAATATTTTACTGTTTTATTCTCTTCTATATTTCTTTACATTCTTATTATTTCCCATCAATTATTTCATAATTTATCTTTTACTTTTTGTATTTCTTGTCATTCCTATTATTTATGTCTATATATATTGTAAAATCATTGATACTGCACTGTTGGTATAGTTTTTCTGTTTTATTTAATGCTCAGCCCTGATAATGGCCTAAAAACGAAATCGAAACGGTGGCTTAAATAAAATGTCTAACTTTTTTTTTTTTTAATTTATTAACTGCACACCCCCACCATTTTACAGTCTTATAAGATATATCAAGTCAAACATTTCTACAGTAAAATAATCTAGAATTGAAAATTTTAATATTCTAACAATATTATTTGGATTTAATATAATTCAATAATATACCCAATCGAAAGTAAACGTAAGAAGAATTATTTTAACTTCAAAAATACTGAAATTTTCAGTTAAAGTCTAGGGATCGAGAAACTAGACACAAATACTTGAAATAGAAACGCAATATAGTTCCTAACCTTTAAAATAATTGTAAAAAACAAAGGAAAAATCTTTAAGCTTATTTGATACTAGCTTATGCCCGCGGCTTCGCTCGCGTGGAATTTTTTCTGCCACATAAAGTTTCGTAAAAGATCATTCTTAATAAATAATTATTTTTTTAAATTTTAAGTTACACTTACATCCAAAATATCAGATGTCTAACTTCAAAACTGACGGATTCTATACAACCTTTGAATCCCTATTATATTAAAGGGGAAACCCTTGGGGTGGAATTATCCAAATTTCTTTCTTAAAGTATACAAAGATCCTATCTACAAATTTCAAGATGCTAAGTTCCTGATTTGTCTTTAATTGTGTTCTATAACGGGGAGGGGGCACATGCCCTCACATGAATCTGCCCTTGCTGTAGCCTATGATGTATAACCTATTTTATTCAATAAGTTTCATCCGAATCCTTTCAGTAGTTTTTGCGTGAAAGAGAGACAAACATACAAACTTTCACATTTATAATATTAGTAAGATTAGTTGGATATCAAAACAAATAGTTTACTCATGTTATTTCTGTTATTTTAACAACTATGATCATGCGATTTGCCTTTAATTATGTTCAATCATGGATTCTCCACAGTACCTAAAAAACTGTCGGGGGGACATGTGCCCCCGTGCACCCTCTCCCCTAAAATCCGCGCTTGCTATAGCCTATGTGTTATTCTGATGTATAACCTATATTACTGTAAAGTTTCTTCCAAATCCGTCCAGTAGTTTTTGCGTGAAAGAGAGACAAACATACAAACTTTCACATTTATAATATTAGTAAGATAATGACACTAAAAGAAAATTAAGTAATAATGGTGTAAATGACAGTTCTGAAGATGAGAACATGCCTCGAAACGTCAACTAAAATACATTTTTTTAAAATAATAATATCACCATTATGAAAGCTCAAATCTCACAATTTCAAAGTCGTCTGAAACATTCTATTAATTTTGAAAAAAAATAATTATAAATTATATAGCATTTTAAAATGACAATAAAAATTGATTTTATGTGCGGGCGAAAGACATGATAAAGAGAAAAGGCCAAGAGAATGTTATCAATAACTAAAAGAAATTGACTAGACTAGCCGGCGTCTCTTGTTTCACCACGCCAAGAAACATGCAATCAAATGGAGTTTCATTGCAACCATATATTATTTCCTTTAAAAACAACATTATTTTCATATCTATATTATATTTTTTAAATAAAAACCATGAAGGATAAGAAACATAATCGAAGGATTTGGAAATAAAGATTTAAAATTGTATTATTAGTTATAGAAACTTTTAATAAAGGAGGCAATTACATTTCACCCAAAATTACTAAAATATACAGACGCAGGTGGGTCAGTGTACAGTCGAGTAGCACTCAGCTGGTCAACTGAAGGTCCGTGTTGGAACCTAGGCTAAGGTAGATGTAGATATATTAAGTAATCTGCTGACAATGAAAGATGGACACAGTGGGATCTACAGAACCTGCTTGGGCTCACCCAATCTCTATAAAGTGAAGTGTGAGCCTTCATTGAAAGGGTCTTGGGTTTACTGAAAGGCTATCATCATTTATCAGCCTGAATCTTTTAAGGAAACTCATTCGTTACTCAACGTAAAATATTTACTTAACTTCTAGTATATTAATAGGCAGTTACAAAATGTTCGTCATTCAAATATACTTGAATTAATTGGGTACCACTTTTCTCACCCATATAAAAAAGTTTTATTACTTCTAGATTTTAATTTTCTAAACAGAAGCCATAAGTAATTTCGATACTAAAACTATATATAACATTTAAATATCCAAACCGCATTATCTAATCGTATTTCAATATGATGTATCTAGATCAATATGGGCAATCTTCAATATCAACTACTAAATTATTTCAAACGTTTGTTTGATTTAGTGAAAAAATAATTGCTGCTTTGGCTAATCGGACCATAATGCAGAAGGAGTCCTAAATATTTCCTATCAAGGAATAATTAGGATAGAAACACCGCACTGTCTCAGAACCACCATTTAAATTCTCCTAGAAAGGACGGCACAACCAAGCACATCAGCTGGGCTGCGAACCCACGATCTCAGTCACATTAGAACTTTGTTTGTAATGTATAAGCCATTTATTTAAATTTTCTACTTATAACTTCACTTCGAAAAAAATATGATTCATTCATTCATCCCCCCAATTCTACAACTATCTATTAAATTCAATGGTCACCAGAGGTGCAGTAGACAGCATAACAACATGCTATGTCTATGATGGCGGGTTCGCAGCCTGAAAAGTGGATAAAGGATGTTTTAAGGAAGGAATCAATATAGGCTGGGTCCGAGAAAATAAAGGTTTCGAAATACATAACATAAAAGCAGAAGCTGTAGCACAGAGAGAGGCCTTCAGAAAGATAGTTTTAAACTTGGGATTCCAGACTACGAGCAATAAGAGAACAGGCACAAAGTGGTCGGAAGAATGAAAGAAGAGACACAGAACAGATGAGAGAGTATTGGAGGACAGCAAAGCAACAAATGGGAATTGGAATTGTGGACCCGAGGTGGCCAAAACGAACGGGAAAAAAGTTGATCAAATAAATCCTTAATAGATTTTAATATTATGATTCATTTTAAGAAAGAAAATGTATGGATAAATATCGATCCAATATACATACTGTACAACTTCATAGCCAACGATTGTGCAAAGAGGTGATTTGGCCAAACTCAATATCAATACGATTCATTTATACTGATGGAAAAATCAAGCACACAAGTTAAGAAATTATTTGTCTGTCGATCCATCATCCTTGGATATTGTTTCGTTTCTTTACTCATATTCCAAAGAGGATTATTGAATAGAGGAAGGATGAAGACACACTAAAGGATATTTAATACACGACGAAGCAGAGGATGGAGACAGATGTGGCGAGAGAGGAGAGGTATCAAGTTATATCGATTGGCCTCCTCGGCAGTAGACTGAGGTCACCGTAGCTTGTGTGTAGGGCACTTAACAAGAGTAGAGCTTATTATTATGTCTCTATTATCTGTACATTCGAGGAATCGATTTATTAAGTCACATTTTATCGATTTTTTTTAATGAGAAGAGATTTATTTTTAGTTTTAAAAGGAGGCGATTTATAGACAACTTTTCAATTATATCTAAAAATTGTCATTGTTGAAATCTAAAATTAAAGAATATATCTAAAATTATACGGGCTCATATCGCTTTTTTTCTGATTCGATAAATCGATTATTAAGCTGTGGACATTTTATCGATGTTTTTAATGGGAGAAGTGAGTTTTAGCTTTAAAAACAAGCCATTTTTATACGATATTGTACAGTAGCAGGAAATATCGAAAAAAAATGGGAGGATCGATATATTTTTTAAACATCAAAATTGTTTTAGGACTTTTTTTTAAATGCAGAGTGTTGGTACGAAGGGTCTTGGGTTTAGTACGTGGTAGAGATTGTACTGTTTCTAGGACAACGGTTTAGCAGGGAGGTGATTACTCAAAGATCACACATAAGCGCTAGGTTTTCTCTCAATTTAGGGTACCCACTTTATAGAGGCTGGGTGCGACCCAGGAGGTCCCCCCAGGCACCACAGGGGCGATCCGTGGCTGAAACCGATTAAGTAATTCATCTGCTACAGCCGGGTTTTAAACCGGGACCATTTGCACGGTAACTCAATGCTCTACCACTCAGCTACCTACCTCCCATTTATACCAAAATAACGTTATTTTTTAACTAGTAATATTAAAATATTAAAGATTGAGAAAACTGGATGATCTAAGTGGGAGTTAAATAGTCTGGGGTGCATTAAAAAAAAAAAAAACACGATATAAATATATTTAAAATTACAGAGCTTATATCTCATACTTTCTAATTCGATACATCGAATTTGAAAAGTTACAGATATTTTATCAACTTTTTAAAATGGGGAATGTTTTTTATAGTTTTAAAAAGAGGCTATTTTTTTTACAACATATTGTACAGTATTTTTAGATATCGAGAAAAAATGAGATTGTAAATTTTGTTTTAGTACATACTTCAAAATAGTAGTTTTTAGGATTTTTTTCAAGGTTTGTATCACAGTAAGCATCGTATAAATAACTTTTCAATTATATTACAAGCTCGCGAATAAAAATTTGAAAAACAACAAAAGGGATATATCTAAAATATAGAGATATATATTTCTTTCTAATTCGATAAATCGATTTTGGGAAGCCATTGGTGTTTTATCGATTTTGGTCAATAGGAGGAGTGTTTTTAGTTTTTAAAAGAGAACATTGTTCATCGATACGAAAAAAGTATCGATATTTTTAAATATATTAAAAAAGTAATTTCTTTATCATTTTTTTTTAATTAAGGAGAGACGTTGTGGATATAAACGTCAATATATCGAGTATCAACAATTTTTCAATGGCATCAAAACAATGATAAAATATAGTCATTATTGAGTGTAGTAGAATAAAGACTCAATGTTTTTGGAATATCGAAATATTAAAATTTGAAAATCAAGCCATGTATTATTAAAATTCCTGCAGCTGTTACTGTATATTATTATTTTGTTATTCAGGAGTCAATTATATGGTCCCCGATTAACAAAAAGGTATTTCTCTAGAGGTTAAGTATTTGAGAACCTGGACGAAGTATTTCAGGCCCCTCAACAATGTAGGCTTGTTTAGAAACGTTTGTCAGGTTTGAACAAACTTAAAATTCTGACATTTTTAAGTGCCTGACGACATTTTATAAAGTGAAGTTAGAAGAGTTGGCTAATTATTATATTTATATTCGACTTACCTAACGGCAGACCTGCCCATGTTCTACAAATTATACAATTGTTGAGTACAAATTTAATTATACAACAGTAGCTACTTTACGTTTTAGTAAAAGTGCCCGTGAAAATTCCAACAAATATAAGTTAGGATTAGTTCGTTATTTTACTCAAATGAGCCTATTAATATAAGAGTACCCACACAGTATTAATTTGAGATATTGACTGTTTTGCATTAGGTTTTAGGTTCTTTTCATGGATAAAAGAAAATAATTTATTGGTTTACAGTTAGACTCTTCATCAACCTGCCCTGAAGATGGCCTATACATTAGGCCGAAAAGTAGGTACAAATAAAATAAGTCCAACTTATATTGTTTGATTTCATGCTCTTCTAAAATAATTTATAGTCTACAAGACATTTGCAAACAAAATAAATATAAGTCTTGCCTGCAAATAAATATAAATTTGAACCAGGATTTTCGACATGGCAAGTCATAGATATTAACAGGTTAAATATAAGAAGTTGGAATTGACTATCTTTGTTATGTCGAGTCTAATCTTGCCAAGGCTGATGGAAACTATTAACGTTTAATGACTCTGCTCACAGAACAGCATTTTATTGCTTTAGCAAATTTTATAGC
Source organism: Arma custos (assembly GCA_037127475.1). Taxonomy (NCBI): domain Eukaryota; kingdom Metazoa; phylum Arthropoda; class Insecta; order Hemiptera; family Pentatomidae; genus Arma; species Arma custos. Next base: position 118,998,467 of record CM073764.1, on the reverse strand, counting down.
AAGCAAATGCTCCACGCTGCTTCAAGAGTAAATTAAAATATGTAGGTACTTCTAAACTTAACAAATAATTCCATTTGGAATTCAACAATAGATTGGATCAATCTGCCAACGAGCAATGGATGGGATAGAGACGACATGGTTCAATTAAGAGGAAAGGCATCGCTCCCAGGAGGTGACACAAATACAAATTAAAAAGGTAATATTTGCAGACCACAAAGGAAATGTTTTGAGACTGTTGACTGATAATTGTGCATATAATTTATGTATTTATTTATACAGTAGTTGTTGGTTTTGAATACATGAATAAAATTATGGAGGTTACAATGGGGTTATATATATATCCTCATTGATTTTAATATATATTTTTTTTTAAGATTAGTTTATTGATATTTACAACTGTAATAATATTACAACAACAACTAATATGATCAAATGACATGAAAAAAAAGAACACTTGTCGAGAAACTACCCATCGGTAGCACTCCAATAAAGTTCTATAGTAGAAGGTCTCGAGGCCATCTTCTTTTCAGACGCCTCGGAGAGTTATCAGGAATAGTAAGGGAAGCAAGTTGAGATACTAGCGGATTCAAGTGTGTATGGAGCTTGTCATGGAAGGATAGGTATCTAGTTTGGGCCAAATCGGCAACATATGGGATATTGAGATCATGATGGATGAGTTTATTTGCTACATAATAAGGAGCATTGAGGATTTTACGAAGGATTATGGATTGTAAGGATTGGATGTTTTAGTAGAGCCCCAAAGCTCAACTCCGTATGTCCAAATAGGTCTGATAACTGTCATGTAAATGAGTCTTTTGTAATTAATTGGGAGCTTAGTACGTTTGTAAAAACTATTGTGGCGACGTTAATAAATATACACTTGTACTTTTATATATACCTTATTATGTATATATATATATATATATATATATATATATATATATATAAAATAAGGTATATATAAAAGTACTATATAAGTATATAAAAGTAATATATATATATATATATATATATATATATATATATATATATATATATATATATATATATTTATATATACCTTCCGTTAATATATACTTGTACTTACAAGTAATTCTCATCTTATTGATCATTAGATTTGATAATGATGACAAAGTTAATCTTATCTAAAGATTATTCGGTAATATTTATTGTTATCGCCAGGTGTGACTCTACCGATATTTCGTTTGCCAATTTATAAAATAATTTAGAACATAACGGTTTACTTCACTTCATGAACATACAAAATATTCGGGGGTTTATCGCGGAAAAGTAACAGCCTTCACAGGAAAAGATAATTCTCAATATACGTTAGATATTTTTATTATTACGCCTAAAATATATTAAAAGAATAATAATGTCGAGATTGTTCGCATCGGGACAGGGAATAGGATATTTTGCAGATTGGTAATGAGGCTGGAACAGCTTCTAAGATTGGTCAATTATATCTGATTAGTTCATGAGAGGACGCCTATGATTGGCTGAGGCGGTAATAGGAGTTCAAAGAAGACGGTTCAATTGCATGATAAGGACCTAACTCAATTCTCCAGTTGCAACATTCCTATTTTCGAAAAAAGTCATTACTGCCTGACGGAGGAAATAGGATAATTTGTACATTTCAACCGATGTTAAGTAAGATGACTGTTTTACTTTTACAGTACGAAATAATAAAGGGTATCAGTTCCGCAGGTTGTCGCTTCGAATTGAGTCACAAGTATTAACTTTTCATTCGTTTCCATCTTAATATTTTCTAAAAATACAAATAATCGTGAGCTTTGATATGGAAAAAGCATTTTAATTTCGGGAAATGTTTATATTTCGGCAAAAATTCATCAAGAAATAAACGTTTCAACAAACGTCATAATCTAAATTCTGAAATTTTAGTTTATTTTTTAATTTTTTAGGAAATTATTACCGAAATATACACATTTCCCATAATTAAAAAGTTCAAAGCTCACGATTATTTCAGTAACGAAAGAATTTCTAAAAAAAAATAAGCTCTGCGTCGACGATATCCAATCTAGTACACCGAGATGTAGGTGGGAGGATAGCGTTAAAGGTAAAATTACGGATTTGGATTTTGACATCTGTGAACAGAACTCTATAAACAACGATTAGTGGTATCGGGGTCGAACCTTCGGTTTTGTTACTATTGTAAAATAAATTAATATTAAAAAGGAACCGAATGAAAAATTTAAAACTTGTGACTCCAACAGTTTGCGTGGTCCTTACCTATGGTTTGCAAGGGGAAAATACATTTGAATGTAGATATACTAAGATATATAGTACTTTCAGTATTTAAATAAGTACAAAGATATGTTAAATCCATAACAAGCGACCTGCATTGACACTGACTGACCGTTTCACCCCAGCCCTACGTCGAGAGTACGTCCTAATCGATAAAGGCAGCTGCTACAGACAATAGCGTACTGCCTCCTGTGCGTCGTCGTAACTCATGTGTTTGAATAATCAAAATGGGTTGAAAAGAAAATATAATAAAGGCTTAGGGCACCCAAAGGTTCGATCCCAATTGCTGCTTCAAGTCCCCAATACTGGAACATCGTCGAGACAGTGACGGGTGTAACCCATGGGAACTGCGGGATATGGATCCGAGGGTGTACCAAGTCCTTTTGGTTCGGTTGGTATTATGTACCTATTCATAAAATTAATGTCGATAATTTTAAAATATTTTGGATAAAGCAAATTAATTATGACATTAAAATTCAATCTACAAATCCAACTAGTAGGATAATTTTATTTGTGCTAAAACAAATTTCTAAATATTTTAATTACAGTTAAATAGATTAAATTATGGGTACGTTCCTTAAACGATTGATAAATGAATTCATCTCATTTGTAATATAATAATTTGTATATATGATAAGCTCCCTTACACAATATATGAATAAGAATTCTGGGAAATGTCAAGTATTGACCGTAAATATAATGTATAAGGTATTAATTTAATTTTAATTTCTAGTTATTACCCCGAAAATCACGATGTTAATCAATAAAACAATAAAGGGGAGATTTGAACTGGGATATTTAAAATTTACTTCATATTTGATATTTTCATGTATTGAAGAATATAATTAGATTAAGTTAGTTATTAAGTTATTTGTAAGAAGGTTTTCTTAGACGATAAGTAATTAATTAATTGATGATGATAGGTTATTAATCTCCGATGTTTTCTAATATTTTTGTCCGGCATTACTTAACAACTGATCACATTTTTTTTTTGCTTTGAGTTGTGCGACTCAGTACGGCCCAATGCCAGATTCCGTCTGCGTATATTGCGTGTTAATGTGAACATTTCAATTGAAATTGGCCTGCTCATTGAGTGAGTGGGCCCAAGAGCGTTCCAATTTTCCGAAATTTATTGAGGCGTCTACAATATCGTCGAGACGGCCTAGAACATTTGTCAGTGTTTCGTGTCATGTTACTGTTCAAGTAATTGTTAAAAAAAATAGTTCTGGATTTCTACAAGGGCTTTTTCTTTAAGATTCTCTAGAGCTTAAGAATTATACTCTACTGGCTACCTATGGGGTACTAACATATTTAGACATACACATATAAATCTGTACACCAAATGTTCAAATACATGTGAGAGCTTTTTAGCGTTACACGCCATCTAATTCCTCTCGTATACAATCCTTACAATCCGAAATCCTTACTTTGTTACGAATAAAGCTATCCTTAACGACTTCAATGTCCCATTTGTTTCATACTTATTCAATTCGCGATAATATCAAGAAAAGAATATTATCTCATGATTTTCTACGTTGACTTTGTTAATTAATTAGCAATCAATTAATTACCACGTCTGGGTAGTTTCTCTAATTGCCTTACTTGTGCCATTACATTTTATAATACAGTCCATGTTATAATACAGTTGTAAATTTCAATAAATAAATTTTTAAAAATAATAATAAAAATGAAAGACATAAAACGGCTTAACACTATGGACATCTAGAATCTTAATTCATGGTTCCTAGCAGAGAGGGATGTGGGTTAATTGCTGGAATTGGTGACCACCGCTGGAGCCTCCAGAACTCTTAGAGTAGCTTATAATTCTAATGACAATAAGACACTTCCTATAGAGCAATGACCTCACTTCAAATTAGTTATTACACATTATTCCAATTCGCTGTTTATTTTTCACCAAACCCGACTTCGATAAAACATTTTTCACAAGTGCCAACTTTGATATTTTGATTAAAAAAAATTAAAATACGAAAGCCTTATATCGTAAATATGAAAATATATATTGTAATGAGCAAACACTATTATATGAACTAAATATGGTTTGAACACATTTCAAAGTATTATGAAATTATTATGCGTGATTAACATTAAAACAAAAAATAATACCTCTGTACCATTACGACCTAAGGGTACTTGGCTTGTGGTACATGATAGCGCTTGTACTGGTTCTAAGCGAACAGTTGTGCAAAGAAATAATTGTCCGAAATCCTTATTCAACTTAAGTTCAGGCACCCACTTTATATCTGCGGGGTTATCCCCAGGAGTATAAACAAATTCAAGATGCCACAGATATTTCATGAACATAAAAATTAATAAACGAAAAATGTACTTTTTCTCGGCATAAATTTTATCATCACTATATTATGAACTCATGAAAATGAAGTAGTAAAAATCGATTGAGCAGTTGGTGATGACAAATAAAAAAGTATTAACATTCTCTATAATAGTATATATTGCTATAGGTGACAATAAGGGGCCTAGGCCAGGTAGAGTATAATGGTCCTTAGGGTTCAACATAATAACAAGGAAGCACAAAATAAATTATTTAGGAAAAGGACAGCGGATGTTCGTAACTACCTTAGAGGCAAAGTCAAGAAGAAGGGTTAACATCATTAGGGCTGGCTGAAATATTGTTTAAATAAAAGGACTAGAACTGGACTAACTGCGTAAGATTATTCTTTAATTACATTTAAACACACTTTTCATATATTCAAATATAAAAAATAATTTTTTTTTGCTATGTCCTAATAATATTTTCGTAGTAAATTATTTTATTAAAATTGCTATGTGTGCTGATCATGGAAGCCAATAAAATTCATACTAATTTTCTAATGGCTGTACTTGTACTTTGACCCAAAAGAATTGTGGAATTTATGGGCATGTAAACAAACCTTGTTTGTGACACCTGCGCCTTTATTGTTAATACCTGAATGTGTACTTTAGGCGCCCATAGAAACGCCGACAGTCAGAATTTAGAGAGTCAAGCCAATATAGAATAATGATATTTTGTTAAAATGTTCTCGAATACCAGGTAAAGCAGGTGTGTACCTTCGGTACCGACCTCCCGACAAAGACCCCTATTTAATGATATATTGTGAAATGTTCTAGAATACCAGGTGAATAAACACTAGTGAGCTTTAGTTGAATTTTGTATGAATTGTAGCAGCAAAAATATATTTTCAAACCCATGTAGTAATTGTATAAATGGTAATAATAGTAGAACTGAATGAAATGTAATAAGAGTATTTGAAGTTTAAATTAAATTGTTTGTATATATATTCAGGAAGTGAGAAATAATGGTGTTGTAATCGCAATCGGTTATTTTTAGTATGCATTGTAAAACTGCTCTTGTGGTTTTTCTTCTTTTGTTGTTTTGTATGTATCCTGTTTATGCTTGTATATGTTTATGTTTTGAAATAATGTATTTGGAGATTGCACATTTTTAAACATTATTTAATTGAAAAAAAAATATGTATATATTTTTTTTTTTTTTTTTGGACGATGGGTAATGCTATAGGTGACAATAAGGGGCCTAGGCCAGGTAGAGTATAATGGTCCTTAGGGTTCATTACTTTACTTGGAAGAGAGGGGAGAGTTGTCGGTACGCAGCAGCCAAGTCAAGACGTAAGGAGGAGGATGGAGAATGAAGCCCCATATATCATAAGTCACCTATAGCTTCCCGTTTTCATTGTAAGTTGTTTTTAAGATTTATAAGTCTGTAACCATGATCAGCACAAATAAAATATAATGTTCTTTTCGTATAAATATTCTTATTTAATAAACAACTCCTGGTCAGTCAACCACGTTAACCTTTGGAGAAGACTATATAAGTCTCTTAATTATTAATAATATAAAATTATTACATAATAAGTATAACGATCTCAGGGTGGCATCCCATTTTAGTATTTAATTATATTCAGATCAAAGGATCTGACTTTTCCCTGAGATCATAGCTTGGGCAGTAAAGCCAATATAGCAATATATATATGTTAATATAATATGATTTGATAATCAATTGTATTCAGCAATATGAATAATAAGGAAAAAGAATTATTAACTTCTTAATTCTAAAAAATATACTACAAGACATACGTTAGTTTCTACCAGGATTTTTTTCAAATTAATTATATGGACATGTAAAATAACAGGTTGCTCTAAGTACTTAATACCATGCACTTAATACTATATACTTTTCTTCTTATGCATAAATAATATTATCTGTTTTACATACTTAATATTTCCAATCAAATAGATTTAATTATAATGTTCTTTAATCATACTTCTCACTTAGAACTACCTAAATAAAGCTTTACAGGTCCTCAAATACAATTTTTTTCCCTGATAAATCAAATAATATGATAGTAGAAAATAGTTCTATAACATTCGGAATTGTAATAGACTGCTTGATTTTTCACTTGTTTTATCATTATTGTTTTTCCTTGAAAAATTGATGTTTTTGGTTCAACAATATCGAAGAAAACAAGCATCGATAAAAAACAAAAATAAGCACATTGTCTTCTTTAAGCGATTTTTTTCGGAGATTAGTGAACCGATTTTTTTTTTTAGAGAGATTTGGCACCGGTTTCAAAGCACTAGGACGTTCCTCGAAAATAATACTACGACCATCTTCAAAATTATGAGATATAGGTTTTGGGATTTTTCTTTTTGATTCAAGATTCTTAATTAAAGCGATAAGGAATGTCATGTGAATCGTCACATTAGATATGAGTTGTAATAATTTTGAAAATAATAAGAGAGGGAGAGATGTTGTTTGTAAGAAAATACCTGTCAACAATTTAAAAAAAAAATAAAAAGTATGGAACAAAAGTTAGCTCTAAGTATTTACATGTAAATAGTTCAAGACGTTATTCGAGAAACAATGTAATTAAAAACAAAAAGAAATGTCCACTTCGAAAACCAGTATTTAAGATAAACAACCGACAATCGCTAATAGCCTGTTCAAAATCCATGGAAAACTTTAACGTGTATCGGAGTGGAATCGATTTTATAAAATATTAATGATACTTGTGTAACAACTTTACAAAACGTAGTAATTATCAGTGACGATCGCCACACTATTGCTACCTAGCAAAATTCGTGTTAACTAACTGCTATGCATTCATATGCAAAATTCGTATTAATTGGAATTTTATAAATAATAAATGCTAAGAATTAAATATTTTAAAATGAATTTATTCGTCTCATACTCGAAGAATAGTTAAACAAGACCCCATAAAATCAGTTTCACTTGAGGTCAGTTATGTTAAGTAATTTAAACTATTACTTCTATAGCTGTAACTTCCATAGCTTAGATCTCAAAGATAGCGAGAGCAAAGGAAAGTTTAAATTATACAAAATCAAAATAAGTAACACTTGTATTAATTTCAATAAATAGGAATTTGACAATTGAATAAAATCAGATCGGATTGGAACAGGAATTAAAATTCATAAGACTCCTGGTAATGATTATGCAATAATTGATAAAAATTGATAGTCTTTTAAGAACCATAAAAATTATACGTAATATATACGCAAACATACGCAGTAGTTTATACAAAACAGAACAAACAATATCATAAAATATGATAAAATGAACTAAAAAAAAAAAAGATATACGTAATAATAGCAAATATTCATTATGAAGTAATTAAAATTTTATCAAGGGCATTTTTAATATTCCTTTGTTTCATTAAAATTCCTAATCTGCATAATATCGAAATTAATTATTATGTTATCTTGACATTGGGCGAAAGTAAGAGCATTACGTTATGAATGAAGGCGCTGATAAGAACTGAATTGATAATGATAACATTATCGAGCCGGCATCTAGAAATCGATTATTATCCGTGAACGATTCGGTGCTTTAATCATTTTTTTCAGACATTTCTTATTTCTTTTCGTTCGCATTTTGATATTTATTTACATATGACATTTAAAGGCACACAAAAATATTTGGGTTATTATATAAATAATAATATGTGTACAATATATGGAAATATACCAATAGAAAGCTGTACTAAAAATTATAATTTTGTAAAATAAATCAAATATTTTATAACTATAAATATGCCCACAAAATAAAATATTTCTACTCAACTTATAAATAATGTATGTAATAATAGAATGAAACAAAAGATGTATAAAGCAATGTTTAACGAAAAAGCGAAAAAGATTTCAAATATAACACAAACCTATAAAATGTGATAATATGATGTTATGAAAATAAAATGGACAAAACATTACATATTTAAAAGAAGTTAAAAAAATTATATATTAAAAACGAATATCCACGAATAAGAAAAAACAGAAGATTTAAAATGCAAATACTATATCCACAAGATATCAGTCCAATATTTACATGCAACATTAATTTTAAGCAATAGTGTTTTATAAACACCGAGATTTTCTTTAACTCAGTTTATATTTTTTATACAGAATATTATATACTATGTATAATAAAAAATACAGTTTAAAATTCACTCAATATTAAATTAGATATTTAAATTTAAATAATAATGTTAATGTATTATTATACACTGTTTTTTTCCAGATTCATTAATTCAGTTAAGATAGAAATTCCTTAAGTAGGCTATTGTAAAATATCCCTTACCATAACATATAAAATATAAAACTTAATACTAATTATAACTTAGGGGCGACCGGTGGTGTAGTTGTTAGCGTAACAACTTACTAAGCTCAAGATCGCGGGTTCGTAGCCCGGCAAGTGGCCCTAGGATTTTTTAAAAGGAGTAAAACAATTCTTGGTAATGCCGTCTTTCGGAAGGGACGTTAAACGGGGGGTCCCGAGGCTGTATGATGTCAGATATTCGTTAAAGACCTCAATCCTAATTATATCTGGATAGGCAAAATTTAGGGCTTCCATTGTAGTATCGTCCGATTAGCCATAACAGCACATAGTGACGTTAAATAAACAAACACACAATTATTAGTTAAAAGTGGACAATAATCAGAAGTATGACTACTGTGTATATGATACATAAAATACTTACAGTTGATATAGAACAAGTATTCAAGAAATACTGAAACAAGAACAGAGAAGTAACGACGCGATATCTACCAGAACGAAGATACACTTGCTATACTTCACAACCTACACAGCGCGGTGGAACCGCAATACTGACGCACGGGGGCAGCCTGAGGTGGAGGCGAAGGTTGTCGGAGATAGCCGAGGATTGCCGTAGGACTTCGTGCTAGATCGGAGGGTTGCGAAGTGGCCCGAGTGGTTAGGAAGGAAGTAAGAATGGATTAATGCATCGAATGAAAGAGTAATATCGATAGGTCATACCCACTGGATAAGTTGCATTAAAGTGGTAGTTGTACATAGAACTCATATGATTTATACAACATGGATTATGTACTTTATACAGTACTTTCCACCTGCCGGATTGGTCGGGGCAAGTAGAGGCAGTTAAAGTTTAACCACTTCACAAATGGATTAAATGATATTGACTTTAAAAATCTCCCCCTTACATATCTTTAGATCAGACTTCCTTTTATAAGTCCTTAAAAAGTAATGTAACGTGAGTATGAGTACATCCATAATATTACAGGCTGATATCACCACTTTTATCTTTATCCATGTGTTTGTTAGGACTGTAACTTAAACACCTTTATTCTGAATACAACCAGTGGTTTGAATAAAAAAAATTAAAATAAGAGTGTAAATGAAAAACTAAAACAGAATGTTCGGGGCAAGAATTCATATTCGTACTCTTGCCCCGTGGGCAGTATTTGAACTTGTTAGGAGCTGTTGCTCTCTGTGTGCATCAATGGAACTAAACGATCCCATTTTTAAGTAGAGCAATGAATGGCCTTTGAAACAATATAGGATTGAAATGGTTGAATTATTAGTTGGTATATATTAAACTGGTTCCTTTATGCTTAAATAGTATATCAAATGAGCTACAATAAGTTGTTACGTCACTGTTAGGTTAGTAATCGCAATGAGTACACCAGAAAAAATGGTAATGACTTAGATAATTCCTTGCACCGGGGTTGACACCCAGTGGCACAAACTAGCAAAGTGCTAAGTACTCTTTCCCCGACCAACTTACTACATTAACACTTGAGTATGTTATTAAAAAGGCAATACACACCGAAAAAGTTTGATATTTCAATGAAAATAGTAAAATATCTGAGCTTAGATTTGAGGACGATTTGGTACTGTAGGGTGAAGGCACGAAAACTATAAAACTAAATACAGAAACGTTGATTAATCCTGCTAATGGAATAAGGCTAGAAATAAACTCAGATAAGGCGATTGTTAGTAACAAAAGAGTGGGAGATTTGGGGGAAATTGTTGTAGGAAGGATTAAGTTTGGTATCTGTTCCGCAGGTTGTCGCTTCCTGTTGAGTTACAAGTTTTAAATGTTTATTCCTTTCATTTTTAATATTTTTCTAAAAAATTTTTTTTGTTTCGAATCTCCATTTATTTATATATAAAAAAAAAAAATATTTACAATATATATATATATATATATATATATATATATATATATATATATATATAATTTGGAAGTGTGTGTGTCAGGTGATGGCACAACTGAACATTGATCGTACATTGACTTTTCTAAAATACAAGTTACTGTGAGCTTTAGTATGGAGAAGAGAATGTAATCACTGGGAATGAGTAGATTTCGGTAATATTTTCATAAAAAAATAAAAGTTTCAACTAACATTTCGAAGTATAGATGAAAGGATTACCCACGAACACACGTTTCTCATAAATACATTCCATTTTCAATATTAAAGCTCATGAAACTCGTATTTTCGGAAAATATCAAAAGGGAAAGGAATGAATTAAAACTTGTTGACTCATCACGAAGCGACAACCTGCGGAATAATTACCGTAAATTTGAACATGTCGAGAAGTTTAAGTACTTTGGGTCCGATGGTAACTATAAAAAACGAAATTCAAGATGAGCAGGAGGTAAATAAAATTAGGTATCGCATCGATAGCTGAAACTTGTGACTTGACACGAAGTGACAACTTAATACCTTAGCCAACCAGCTTTAAGATTCATTTATTAATCAGAAAATATGATAGTCGAATTTATGTTTTGAGAAAAGGACCTATTAAATAAATTTTAGATATTATAGCGATAAAATGACGCGTAAATGATCCATAAATGTTGGTATTACTTATAAATATATGTATATGTATGTATATATATATATATATATATATATATATATATATATATATATATATATATATATATATTTATTTAAAAAAATTTTCATTTATTTAAAAAAAAAAATATATATATATATATATATATATATATATATATATACTTAAAAATATGTATTTAGGTTTAAGCAGTATTATAAGTGGCGTACATAATTTTTTTTTATATAAAATTAAAATATCGTAAGTATCAATGTATCTGCTTTTACGGCTGAAGGAAGATTTGAAAAATATCAAATTTCAAAATATAGATTTTTCAGAAATATGCTCACATACTGAAATTATATCAAGTAATGTAGTACAATTAATGATATATCTCAATATCAATTGATAATTACAATTTACGTAATAAAATGTTTTTTTTCAGCATTGTCTAATTATAATGCATAAATAAGCCTAAATTATAAATTCATATTTTCGCTTCACCTTGATATAATATTGGATTGAAAGTTTAGAGGAATATTGAAACAGTAGTTAACACCATATTTGGCGGAAATGTAATTTTGCAGATTGGGTAATAGAGAGCTAATTTGATTGGCCATCGCGATACTCCTCTACTACCCACTGTACAAAATTAGATACATCGCAAGGAATCGCAATTAGTCATATATTTCAACAATCTATATTTCGATTAACAGAGTATTTTTCCCTTTGTCTAATTATAATAATAATAATAAAGAATAAGTGTTAATTTCCTGTTGAACTCTACACTAGTATTTGATTTTACTGTCAAATCTGTACAATCAAATTTGTAGTTTGATATATCAGTAAATTTTTATATTATATTATAAATAAACTAAAAAGTATTTGAATAATTAATGGTTGACCGTATAAATACCATTTTCCTCACAAACAAGTATTTTGATTAACAAGAACTTTAATAGTAACTATTGAATATCCATAAACAAGTTATCAGAGCTGAAAATATATCATCTAATTAACATTCACTTACAAATAAAATAAAAAGGACACACTAGAAGCTAGACAAAACGTTAATTAAATCTCTTGAACTTAAATAAAAAAATAAATTAATAAAACAAAAACAAGAGAAAATTTATAATGATCTAAATAACTATTACTTTGCATATTTTATTAATATTAATTATTTATTTTTAAAACATGGCATAATTAAGGACAAGTGAAAATGGATTAATTAGATTGACACAAAAAGAATTGAAGCATGAAGAAATAAAATAATAATTGAAGAAATAATTACTGAAATTTGACTTGTCATTGAAGACATTTTTTCCTTTAAATTAATTCTATACTGGAGAAATATCGGATTCATACATTCAAATCAACATTAAGATTAATCCAATTAATTCTACGCAACAAAAAATACATATATTCATTTTAAAATTTATATATATATATATATATATATATATATATATATATATATATATATATATATATATATATATATATATATATATTTATACATTTAGATATTTCTCCAGCAGCCATTTACTCTTAAAAAAAGATAAATAAAAAAATAAAATAAAAATCAAGGCCCGATAATCCTTTTTATGTATCTAACTTTCGATTTAATATTAGATAATTTATTTTCTGAGCAACTTTAGATAAACAACGTATTACTTAAAATCATATATTGGCTTAATATTTGAGGAAACTAAGAGGTCATTACAGTTAAATTACATATTTCCAATAATATTTAGTGTTACGTTTTTTAAACAATATTCATTAACCACATTTGATAAAATACGCACAATATAAAATGAAGAAACTGCATTTTATTAACTACAATCTTTACCTTGTTCACGACATGTTAATAGATGTTCTATGATTTTCTAAATTTGTAAAAACTGACCTTACGAAGACACAAAATGTTCAATATACTACGGAATGGGAGGTTACATCCAACTGATTCCGCGGGTTGCTCTACTTTGGGCGGGACAAAAAAATAAGCAACAATATGAATAATATCAATTAATTATTTTGAAAATATAAATTTAAAGCACGATTACGATAGAAAAAGTATAAATTATATTCAAAAAGTGAATAAAAACAAAAGAGAAATTGAATACTATTTTTTATTGTTATAAGTAAATAAGCATCTAAAAATAGTAAAAAAAAATGTTATTCTGAATGGCTGTCAATAATTGTTCACTAAATAGAAATAAATTTAATAAAAGTTAATAATAATTGATATTATTAAAGAAGTTATTTTATATAGATGCCAATTAAAGCATTGTACCACAAACTTTATCACTTCACGGCGCAGCGCTAGTGCTACCTAGCGGAATTCGTGGGAAAATGTTTTTGGATCTACTAAATATTTCACTTCTACTTCCTCTGGTATGTTTTTCATTTCTGTTATAAATTGTTTTCCTTAATGCTCTTTATTACTTCTACCATTTTTCCTCCATACATATGACAATAACATAGCTTTTATATTATGCTTTAATTCATTATATTGTTCTTTCTTGAGACATACATCACTCTTGTACTAACTTCATCACTACAGCAATTTAATTTAAACAATGTTTAAACTTATTCAAACCTTCATTTTGTTTTTCATTATCAATTGTTAAATTATTTCTCATGCAATTGTAGTCTTTATACTATTAACATCATATATTTCATTTCTCTCCTATTTTTGTAATTTTTAAATAATTTTATATTATACCCTTTTGCTCATTATATTTCATTCTTCCTTAGGTAATTATTCTGCTGGTTGTTGCTTCGAGTTGAGCCTCAAGTTTTAACTTTTCATTTGATTCTCTTTGAATATTTTCCAAAAATACAAGTTCATATTCTATAAGCTTTAGTATGGAAAAAAGAATGAATTATGGGCAATGAGTAAATTTTTCATCAATAAATGAAACTTTCAACTATCATATATTATCTATGCTTCGAAATGTTACTTGAAACTTTTATTTCTTTATGAAATGATTTTCCATATTAAAACTCACGATTACTTATATTTTTGGAAAATATTAAATTGAAACGAATAAACAGTTAAATGTTGTAACTCAACTCGAAGCGACAACCTGTGAAACAGATACCAGTTTTAATCTTACTTGAACCCTCACTATGTTGTACATTATCAATTTTTAAATTATTTCTCATGCAATTGTAGCTTTTATACTATTAGCAATATAGATTTTATTTCACTCTTATATTTTAATTTTAATTTCTTATTAAGACCCTGGAAAAATTCCAACGAGAAGCTTGTAAGTCTCCAAACTAAAACAGAAAATGAAATTTCATTTTCTGTTTTAGTTTGGAGACTTAAGGGCTTCTCGTTGAAATTTTTCGACGGTCTTAACATTTATGTAAGGTCTCTTTTTACTTTTCAATATTTAATTTCTTATATTTGTAATCTTTCAATAACTTTATATTTTACACTGTTGCTCATTATATTTCATTACAATCTTTTTTAGGTAATTATTTCGCAGGTTATCACTTTGAATTGAATCACAACAAGTTTTGACTTTTTATTTGTTTCCCTTATATGTTATACTTTCCAAAAATACAATTTATCATGAGTTTCAGTTAGGAAAAAAGAATGTAATTATGGGAAATTTGTATATTTCAATAATCATTTTATCTAGAAATGAATGTTTCAACAAACATATATCATATGTTAGTTACAACTTTTATTTCTAGACGAAATGATGGTCGAAATTTACTCATTGATACCATAATTACATTCTCTGTTCCATACCAAACCTCATAACTTGTATTTTTGGAAAATATTAAAAATGAAAGGAATGAACGGTTAAGACTTGTAACTCAACTCGATGTGATTACGTGTGGAACAGATACTCTTTTTTTTATCTTATACAATTGCTTCATAAATTTCATCTGCTACTTTAAATTACATATCTAATTAATCGATAACAAGAATTATTCATTTTGTAGGATTTCAAAAAATGGCTTGAAGATACAGAAACAGTTTGTAATATGGCCATCTGATAAGAGCAAACATAGGTATAAAAAAATATACACAATTTTTTTAGAACTATAATTAACATAGAATGAACAATAAAGAGTACAATTTGTGAGGTTAGGTGGAATGTAATAAGTCCGCTCAATATATTTACCATTTATTTAGACAAACTGATAAAGGTGAGATGATAGGACAGCCGTAAGGGCCTATGAAAATATAATATAATATTGTTATATACAATGGTTAATACATTACTAACGGGTCAAACAATGACAAACAGTTAATTAATAGATTTAGAGTACTTGGATGTCATAATTTACATGTCAGCTATCAAATATTCAAAATGGAAACTATAACAGTTCTTTCTTATTTCTCTAAATCACTGGGCAAAAGTGTACTATCGAAAAACCTAGTATATAAAACTTTTTACAAAATGTGTTGTATTTCAGAATAAGAAACTTGATCACTTTTATGAATTAACACAAATATTATACAGCATGTGTCCCAAGAAAGATAACATTAAAGGTTTTTTAGAAAATTTGATATTGAATAAAAAGTTCTATATGACAGTTGATGGAATCTTGACTAGTTTAAATGCCAAAAGCATGAAATAGATCAATTTAAATGTATGATTAATATAAATTATCTAATAAATTAGCATCCATTATGAATCAATCAGCTTTCAGAGAATTTTTCTTTTTCTGAAAACAGTTTTGAATTGAATTTTCCAAAATGCTTCTAAAATCAATATAAAAACTGATTGGTAACTCAACATATATCATATATTGATCACTAAGCTGCTATTGGTCTCATTTGATGCCATACTTTTCTATAACATCAGTAAAAACTGGTCAAGACTTCATTTAGTGACTTATGTCCATATGATCTGCTTGGTTATTGGTCAAATTGCTATTGAACTACCAATATTTTTTTTTTGAGGGTTAGGAGGATAGGATATCCTGTATATATATATATATATATATATATATATATATATATATATATATATATATATATATATATATACACACACACATTTGAACAGTTAATAATTTATTTTAGAATCTTATTATTATTATTTTTTAATAAAACAATTTTAATCACGATTATAACTAATAAACCTGACCAATAGCTATTCTTTTGCCCAATTTTTATTTACCCTTGATGCTTTTATGAGAAATATCATCCATAATAAATGAACATCGAAGGGAGTTAATATACGACATAAAAATTAGTTTATAAATAAATACAAAAATAATATTTTAAAATCTGACTGGTTATACAGTTAATTATATTTATAATTCCTTACTTTAACAGAAAGAGAATATTTTGAATTTTTTGATTATGCTTAAGACAAGCCTACTGTTATATAATATTTTTTCCTGTTTATCAATTGGTTAATCTAATCAACCTAAGCCTTTAAGTTTGTCACAGCCCAACAAGTCCAAGCCTTTAATGAACAGTACTAAAGTTCTTATATCGATTTGTTGATCCAAAGATTTTTATGTACAATTTTTCAATATTTGTTATAATGTTTGAAGTTATAGCATAAGTTATATAGATGTTACATATATATAATTTATATATTCTATATTCAAAAGGACTTTTAGACTAATAAATTGAAAACCAGCAGTTTACAAGCAAATTGTTTATTTTAAAAACAGTGGACATGAGTGCTAAAATTTGCTAAGTAATTTTTTATTTTGAGCATGTAATGAAATTAATAACATTAACATAGAATTTTATTTAATAAAATGTAATCTATGTCATCTATTATAGATACTCCTGGGAGTAATTAAAAAAAAATGTAGATGTCTTCTCATTATCTGTTGTAAAAAGTAACAAAAATTCTTAAAATTGTGAATCTTACCAAACCGAATATATTCCTGGATTCTGTATCATTTTATATTTTATGTTGAGCAAGAAACCGAATGTAGCCAGATTTGAACATACGAAGTGCTATAAACGTACAAAGTGAAAAAAATGTAATTTTTAGTATAATGTAATATCGTATTATATCAGAAGGGTTCATTTTGACAAAACTACTGAACCAAAATTTGAATTTAAAAAAAAAAAGTACTCAACTTACAATTTCACATGAACACCAAGAAAATGATACAGTGTCTAATAACATGTTTTGGAAACAGCTAATTAATCAATTAATTAATTAAAAAATGAAAATCAATAAATTTTCACTTCAAACTACAATATGCAGTTTGTGATAAAAATAAAGATTAACTATTTTCAGGTGTATTTTCTCAGGGTACTTAAATATACCATTTATTTTGTTTCTTATTATTGGATATAAAATTCAGGTGGCAAAGTCTTTATCACCCATGCCCACATTATTCGAATCAAAAACAAATTTATATATATATATTTATTTCCTCTATAGTATTTACAATGTTGCTATGTACAATAGCTCTTTGTTGTAAATAGAAGGCCACTGATTCGAGTTGTTTTTTTTGGTTTTTTTTTTAGTAAAGTAAACATTACTAATGTATATCAACCTATTTACATATTCATAATTCAATTCTCTCGCTTACAAACATCTCTTTTTCTCACTACAAATATATAATACTCTGTAATATTTATGTTTTCTATTTACTTATGTAAATATTAGAGACAGTCGTAAATACGACGTTTCTAAAGAAAAATATACTTTGTGTTGCCATGAAAAAAAAAATACAGAAGCAGTTAGCACCTAAGAATTAGGCAATACATTTTATTACAAGAGTTCAAAATGAAAATGTTTGTCCTTTTTTTTTTTTGGACCCGTATTCACCCAGCGAATATTAAAAATTCAACTTTATACACTATAATATTATGCATTAGGGTTGAGTTTGAAAAATAATATAACAAGCAAGCTTTATAATTTGGAAAAAAAAAAATTTCAGTGATGAAAAAATGTGACCTAATTTTTTTATTAAGAATTTTATTAATTTATGTAAAAATCTTGGTCTCATTAGAAATTTGAGTACAATAGATTATTTTTTAAGTAAAAAAGTTTAACAAGTAAAAAATCTCATGCCCTAAAAGTGTAACTAGTCGAGTATATTCATATATATATTTTTTTATTATTCTACGAAAGTAATGTTTAAAATTATGTATTTAATAGCTTTTACAGACTATACCCCTAATTTAATAGGTTATCAGTACGAGCTAATGGACCCACCAAACTAGATTTTATCAGAATGTATTTTTTAAAAACAATTGAATCAAATAAATAAAATGAAATATAAAATCTTTTTGATACTATTCATCATAAAATATTTTTATACATTTTTTTCAATATGATAGTTTTTAAATTGAAAAGCAACTGATATGTCACCGTCAATCTTTCTCTTCTCCTTATTATTATATTAATCTTTGAATTTTTTTGTATTTTTTAGTTTTTTTTTTTTAAATTTACATTTTACTTATACGAATCTCGTTAAAATTAAAATATGCTGCGTTTCGACAGGGTTCTAAACCTAGCTAACCTTGAGGTGTTTCAAATAGAGAGCGTTTTATACGCTTCTCCTAAATTTCAACAGACAAAATTATTTTAAAGCTCTACCCAATGTTTTATTACCGTTTTTTAATAAGGCAACGGGACCTTTACTTATTGACTGGGAAATGAAAATCTCCTATAAAAGGGGACAGTATATGTACAATTAGACATATAAAACTAATCATTATTAATGTACATAAATAATTAACATCTTATAAGACACATTTACACAATAAGTACGTTAACTAAAATTGTAGCGATGAAAAGTTAATCTGGACAATTCACACTGTGCATCGTAGGAGGAATTTTTTTACATGTGCCTCACTCCTGAAAGAAAAAAAAGTTAGTTTAGTATATAAAGTATAATATTATAAATCCTGACTGTTATTATCTTTGAAAAATGTTATATATTAGCTTTGGAAAATATTAAGTATTAGCTTTGGGAAATATTTAACATCAGCCTTGGATAATATTACCTATTTTAGAACTTCAAATTAATTAAGTAAGAAAAACCAATATCCAATCATACTTCATTATTTATTGCTAGATGACCTGGTGAAATTCGTATCACCCACATATATTTGTGAAAAATATGGTCAAAACTTAATACAAAATTTTTATCTACATTAAATGCAACACAGTTTGTATAACTAAATGTATCTTGGTCAAATTAAAGCTTTCTTATGTATTATATTTTTGTCTTTTTTTGCGGTGCGTAAATATATAAAGATGATGGTTTGCCGACTTGCAAACATGTGAAGTATAAACAGGGAAGTTGATTCCGCAAATTTTCAATGACTGGCCTTGCGATTTATTTATGGTCATCGCAAAGGCCAGACGCACGGGAAATTGTAGACACTTAAAATCGAATGGCAAATCCGTTGGAGTCATCGGTATATGAGCCATCTAGACAACAGAATCGTGGCTCCACCAAAAATGTTCCATATCAAGGGTTTTTTCAGACACATTTTTTGATCTCAGTGGTCACTGCAAAAATCAAATTAGCTTCTGTAGAGATCCTTTTCACTTGCTAAGTAGGTTTCTCAGAGTGTGGTTTGTGTGCTTTAGAGCAATTTTTTTTTTATTATGATAAATATGTTATATTTTATGTTAGAGAAGAATTGGTTGACGGTAACTATTTCTTCTATAACCCCAACTATTTCTTCCTTATATTATGTTATATTTTAATATTAAACGCACCTATAAATATTTGACAACCAATTGACAATTTTTTATTTCTAAAAACAAAAAAGACATCATATGTTTCAAAGCTAGGAACATTTTATATTGGAAAATTAAATTGTCGTTTTTAGCATTTTTCGTTACTAATTATTTATGTTTCTCACCGTTTAAACCTTCCCTGAACTTCCCCAAATATTTCAAGATCAAAATAATCCAAATCGGTTTAGCCATTCTTCAGTTTTAGCGATACAAACGGACAGCAATTGATTTTTATATAAATAGATAGATTTCTTCAACGTTTCGATATTAGTCATTATCAATTGTTAAAAAACAGGCTTTATGCATCAACCTACAATGTATATAATTATGTTAAGTTATAAGTCAATTTATTTTTTAACTTTCCAATGTTGTGACTCAAAAAAAAAAGTTTATATGAGCTGTTGCCGAATAGGTTCCAAACATGATGACAAAAGCTCAGAAGTTTTTAGTTTAAGTAAAGAAATTAGCAGTTTTTAAAGATTTATTTTTTTGGAAAACCTTTAAAAATATCATTTGTCAAAAAGGGATTGATAATAGAAAGTGTTCTTGGCTTCACTCATCTATATGCTTATTGGAATATACTTCTTTTGATTTTTGACATTTCCTCCAAAGATATCCTATATAAAAAAATTAGAATACTTTACCGCCCGGATGAGGCTGCTGTGTAGATCAGAGTCGATTGGTCATTGGGTACCTCCTGCCCCACATTAGGTTATATCATACGATTGTTCCCTGCAGCTGCTCAGACTGAGGAGCTACCAGGAGTCCGGTGTTTGAAGAAATCGAAGGGGAACTGTTCTCTTCCGGGGGTGTCACCTCAAGGCCGATCGAACCGTTGAGAGCGATTTTGATACCTGAGGTCTCCGCTGCTGGTGGTGGGCACATTGACTGCAAATTAGAAAGCTATATATGCTTTAGTACCTTGGTTAAAATATGGTAAAAAAACATAGTTTAAGATTCTAATTTAGGTAAAAACCAATGATGATTTTGTAAATTACTCATATATTTTCTTTTATTATTACTGAAACAATATCACATTTCTTTATTATATTATAAAACTAAGTTGTTTATTTTAATTAGATTGTTTGTATCATGATCTGTAACCCAAGATCATTAAGGTATTATATTAACATCATGACTGAAATACATTTTTGTTCCGGACCCACTCAATATCTTGACCTTTCCATTCTAAATAGAAAAATTAGTAGGAATAATACATCCAGAATTGCCATAATACTAGTACAATATAATGTTAAATCTCCTTCTCCCCTCTCCCCCAAAAAATTGTAATCTGTTGACTTACTAATAGCGGAATACAATTCGAAGTAGCACTACAATATAGAAACTAAACCCAATACATTGTTAAGTGCTCTCAAAACGACTGAAATAGTAATTGTACTATTGCTATTGCTGATTAATATTAGCTTCATGACTTAAGCTATGGTTGTGCATAAAAGCAGTTTTTTTTATCTTGAAAATCACAATGAAAATTCATTAAGAGATGACAAGATTTTCTATTTAAGGAAAAACTTAAATGAACCATACTTTGATGTAAGATGATTAATTTTTGATAAAGGAAGAAAGTTCTATCGATACCTGGAGAGGATAGTGACCAAGCCCGATCTCTTCCAAGCTGGACTTTCTCATCGTCAGCCCTTGCCGCAGCGAGTTACTTCTTCTCATCAAGATGTCGTCTACAACCCTCAGTGAGTTTGATCTGTGCAAGATATAGTTAATATTTTAACATATATCAATTTAGAAGAGCTAAACCTCAAAATAACATTAGGATGTTAATAGATAAGTACAAATAAGAAGCTTTAAGTATCCAGACTTTGCCTGTTCCTGAGCAATATAAAAATGCTTTTGTTATAAATATTGAAAGGCAGAGGATATTTATTGTGTTTTGTTTGTTTGTTTACTTAAAATCACTTTATAATGCTAAGGCTAATTGGAAGATGACACAGCGGAAGCTCTAAATTTTGCCTATCCAGGTATAATTAGGATAGGGATTTTTAACGAGTACCTGACATCATACAGGCTCGGGACCCTCGTTAAACGTCCCTTCCAAATGATGGCATAACCAAGGCATTTTTATTGCCTAAAAAATGCTAACACCACCTGCCGGGCTACGAACCCGCTATCTTAGGCTTAGCAGGTTGTTATGCTAACCGCTACACACAGGTCACCCCTATTGTGTTTTGTTTTAAGTAATAGAAGAAATATGTCTATAAAGCGATAAGCAATAATTAAAAATAAATTTAGGGCATTCTTTATTTCTTTTTATCATATTTAAAAAAAATTAATGTAAAGTTTTTACTATTCTTCCAGCAATAGATCTCTGAAAATTTATTTAAATTTTGTACTTGTGGGAAGAAGTAGAAGATAACTTTATTTCTTTTGCAGAACTTTTCTTGTATACTCTTTTTTTTTTTTATGTTTACTAAAATAATCAACCAATGGTAAAATAATCTCTACTGTTTTCAACAACCTCCAATTATTTTTTTTAAGAGAGAGAAGATATGCAGCCCAGTAGTAGGGCGGTGAATTGCTAAGCTGAGGATCTTGGTTCTGTCCAGAGAAATTATTTAGTCTGTATTTAGAAACCCAATGGGATCTGCAGACCCTCCTAGGGATCACCCAACCTCTTTAAAATGGGTACCCGTAATTGGGAGAAAACATGGCAGTGTCTCAGAAACACTTCAGTCTCTACAATGTATTGAGCCCAAGACCCTTCTTGGATTATAATGATACAGGATTCTTTTTAATATTAGAATGACTATGAAAGAGCAGTAAAACAAGTTCAAAATGTAGCTGGCTATAGAATAACTTTATTCTGAATAATGAACAAACTTAGGAAAATCAACATTTCCACTCTTAAGGTGATTACTGGCCCAATAGATTCATATTATTTTAATTTTGTAGTTCCATACAACAGTTGTGACTTCATTTTCATTCGAACACTAATGTATAAAAATGAAAATGATAAGGAAAAACATCTATATATATATATATATCTACATAATGATAAATGATGAACCGTGGTATAATTATCTGATACTGGATTAAATGACACCTGAGATTTCCTTTTTCCTGGTATAGGAGATATCTAGTGCATTTGGATTAAACTATATTGAAAATTTAGTGTTATTATTGGAAATAGTTGACGTTACCTTCCCCTGAATGTGCCAGCAACCGTTGGTGAGTCTGGAAGAGAAAGAGAGTTGGCCTTTGTCGTGGACAGTGGAGGCCTCGGAGGCGGGAAGTACTGCCCCGACCCTCGCCTAGAACCGGCTCCTGCCCCTGCCAGCAGGCCAGTGCTGCAGAAGCTGATGTTGGACTTCCTGCGGGAGTTGTGCCTTTCAAACGTTTTCTGAGCAGAGAAAGGGCTTGGTCGTATCAAATATCTGGAATCATTGAATAGAATCAGTAAAGATTAATTTGTTATTAGAAGAAACTAAAAAATGTGCTAAAGTTAGTTCAAACTTTAAAAAATGCTTCTTATTATTACCATTTTTATTATAAGTTGGGAACCCAGAACCAAAACAATAGTGCCTTTTAATTATTGGCATTTCCTGGCTCATTAATAGATTATATCTTTCTATAGCTCAACCTTATATGTATTTTTTAAGTTATTTTTTTTTACTTTGTTCCTAAGGTTTTATTAACAAAATATTTACATTTTAAATAAATGAAACTCATTAGTTTTGAACCTAGCAACCTCTTTAATTCCTGATAATCCTCAGAGGTGTCTGAAGAAGTTGAACTTGTTATTTGCCTTTCATGCTAATATGTACCAATTGAAGTCTAATAAGTACAAGTAAAGTCTTATAGTTATACAATTTACTTGTTGTACAATACTCTCTTCTCTTTTTAATGGCACTACAACCCACAGGGGTCAAGGCCTCCTGTTTTATTTTGCATTGTAATAGTGTTTGTTTAGGGGGAGCGGGTTATCAGCCCACTACCCCCAGTCAGGTGGAGGGGCTGCCTCCTCAAAGCGCCCTGACACACTTCCCCATCTGGAGTGTCTACCTAGGTGCTTGTATTAGTATAATACAGTTATAAATTTTATTAAATAAATTATTAAAAAAAATACATGAATTATAAGATGGTATTAGAATCTTGTAATATCACTACTTTATATTAATACAATCCTTTTCCTGGCTCTCATGAATGATAGAAATTTTTGAAAAAAAAAAAAGAATCTGTAGATCTCTCTTTCTTTACTTTCATATCAATACAATCAATATTATAAATCCCTTTTCTGGCTTTCAGGAACATAGGGATTTTACAAAAATAAGAAATTTAATAGATAAATCAGTATTCCCAATTTTACTTCTAAATTATTAATGGGACTTAAAAGTTAAAGTTATAAAAGTTACAGCAAAATTATGATGCTGTTGAGTTGGTAAATCAATTATGGAACTATTAATAATTGTAAGTTATGATGATACAATATTACAGGACTAATTTTCATGATTTTGAAATGGGAATCAAGATCCATTTATATTCCTTTGGAATTTATTTTGT
Organism: Arma custos; assembly: GCA_037127475.1. Taxonomy (NCBI): domain Eukaryota; kingdom Metazoa; phylum Arthropoda; class Insecta; order Hemiptera; family Pentatomidae; genus Arma; species Arma custos. The sequence continues at coordinate 118,973,813 of CM073764.1, read as the reverse complement.
TCCTAAGTTTTAATTCTCTGAAACCTGCCAATTTCAAGACAATATATACAAGAATATATGAGAATTCATTGCCCATTGCCATGGCAACTTCATGTGTATTGTAGCTATTTGGCAATATCCAGCTTTCTAATAAGTGTGAATAAAGTCTTATACTTTTACAAATTAAATGTGAATACAAAGGAAAGAAAAGTTTCGATAGTGTTCCTTACATTATGTCTCCCTCCTCCAATTTAAGATCACAGGAAGGATTTATGATGACATACGACAGACTGGACCTCTTTTCACTGACGTCGTCGTAATCTATCGAAGGCAGGTTCAAACTCTCCATCCTCGACCGCACTAGGTTTGCTATCTCTGCCCTCTCAATCATTTCGGTATGATTATCTTTTGCTTCATCCCCCATGTTGATTGAATACTGAAATATATTTTGATAATTAGGTTTAAATATATGCATTTATAAATATATTACCATTGCATTATGCTGTTTAAGAAGTAGCTTAAATTCACTGTTTGACAATTAATGGCAAAAAAAAAAAACGATAATAAAATGCACACCTACAAGTGGATTGGAATCAGTTCTAAAAAAAAAAAAAAAAAGTAAAAAGATACATCTAATAAATAAAAAAAATGATAAAAGTGATCCACTAAAGAATTCTAATCTTACAAAAACAAATTTAACAAAAGATCTTATGTGGAAAATTTGAAGTCCTCTCATATCTAATTCAACAAGGCTGACGACCTTTAATGTACTATTGTAGGTCGTAAATTTAATTAAAAAGTATCTTATACTGAAATCACTGTCTTAAAGAAAGTTCTAACTAAATTTTTAAATTCAGTTAAAATAGTTATACTCTAGAACTGCTATAAACTTACCTTCTGTCAAGTTAACCACAGTATGAGCTGATTATGGGGTACGCAGAACTACCTATAAAAATTTGGTTTAAAAAAAAAAAATTGCTCCTGTTATAAAATGATAAAACAAAAAGTAAAAAAAAAAGTTTAAAATTTTGGGAGTAGCTTAACTCTAAAACAAATTAATTTTAAAATATTAAGTTATATTGTAGTTCTAGATTAGAACTATTTTAACTGAATTTAAAACTTTAGTTAGAATTTTCTTTAAAGATTTTAGCATAGGATACTTTTTAATTAAATTGATGGTCTATAATAGTACATTACAGGTCATCAAGCTTGCAGGATTAGATATGAAAGGACTTCCAATTTTCCACATAAGATCTTTTGGTAAATTTTTTTTGTAAGATTTGAATTCTTCAGTGGATCATTCTATTATCTTTTTTATTTATTAGATGTACCTTTTTACTTTTTTTTTTATAGAACTTATTCCAATCCACTTGGATTTATGCATTTAATTTTATTGTCGTTTTTTTTTAGGCCATTAATTGTCAAACAGTGAATTCTGAGATACGACATAAGCCATTGCTTTTTTACTTTGTTAATTTTGCATATACGACTAAAACTATTAGATTTATATAAAGTATTATTATTATTATTATTGTTATAACACAGTGGAACTTTGGGCCAATAGATTCTTGCTGCTACAATTCCTCCATCAAGGTTGTTTCGCCTTCTATTTGATTTGGAGTCATTGAATAAGAGTGATCATTAGTACCTTTAGATTAAAAAGATAGAATCGTAGTTAAGGATAGAATTGGTCAGGGGGTACAATCAGTAATAACACAAAAATAAGGTTAACTTATTTTTAATAGTTTTATTAAAAAATTGACGTTTCGGCCAACAGTGTAGGCCATCTTCAGGGCTAAGAAAGATTTTTTTTTCAGTAAAATTTTTTTTTTTAGGATAAATTAAATATACACAATAATAAGTTATACACAAGTCTTTTCGGTGATTCACACACTGTTTATATAATTCAAATATATTTCAGAATCTAATCTTTCAAGTTTTACAAATGAATTGAATAATTTATTATTAATATGTTCTCCATTTTTACTTCTTTTTTTGGCATGTGAATAAGATTTTGCAGACTGCCCTTTTCCATGGGGGGTTTTCCTAGATAAAGGGGCAGATGGAACACGTCTATATGCTTCTTGGAGTACTTATAGTCAATACAGTTGTTGAGGTCTAAAGTTTTGTATCAGCCAGATTTTCTCAATGTCCTATTGGCTTCTTTCTTAGCCCTGAAGATGGCCTACACCGTAGGCCGAAACGTCGGCAATATTAATATGAGTTAACCTTATTTTTGTGTTATTATGCCTACACCCCCTGACCAATTCTACCCTTCATTAGAATCTTCCAGTGAAATATTTTCCTCTCTAAGTTAGTAGTAGTAGGTAACAAGGTAGTAGAGATAGGTTACTTCATTGATGATGTAACATTAAATCTACATTAATCCTGATTCATAAACTGATAAGCAAAGAAAAAATTTTTTTTGAGATAGGATATTCTGCTCTGAATCTGTGATTCATTTAGCCAGGTGATTCTAATTCACAGTAAAATTTTGTTTAATGCACTTAAACTTAACTTTATATATATATATATATATATATATATATATATATATATATATATATATATATATATATATATATGTATGTATATATATATATGTATGTATATATATATATATGTATGTATATATATATATATATATATATATATATATATATATATATATATATATATATAAATATATATAAACATTTTATTGTTTTTAAAAAAATATAATGTTTGTCTAGTGATATAGTTCTCCTTATAATTGGAGAGCTAAAACTACTGATTATGATTTTTTTTATAATGCTTTATTAGCTATATTACGCTTTTGCTATCTAAAACTTCACAATTAGGCCCAATATAATCAACTAGCGTGCTGCTGCAAATAAAATTCAGCCTTAATAAATGATCGTGATGAAACATATGAATTTTTTTTTTAGCAAATAGGATTCCAACTCAGTAATCAAATTTTATTAAGGGTGCCATAAGACCATATGCACAAATGTTTGAGGCAGAATCAAAATGTTTAGTAGTTTTCCAAGAATTAATTTAATGTACTTGCAGTTAGACACAAATTATATTTGGTTACGTGAATTATATATGATGTCGGTACGAGAGTCCTAAGGTGTCTTGTGCGGATGTTGTAGGTGTTATTCCTACCCTAGTTTGCTTATATTCATTCTGCAATGGTTCTGAAAAATGAATCTTAACTAATTCAGTTCCAATGGATAAATAAAAATCATTGATTTGTAACAGTAATTATTCAATCCTCTAATTTTCATTTATTTATTATATTATAGTTAAAATTAATAATTTTAATTTATTAGATAAAAATATTTACTAATTTCTTTTTTTAATTTTAAATTTTTAACACATAAAATTTGTTTACCAAAAGTAATTATAACTGATTTCAATACGTTAACTAACATCCCACTTTTCAAAATTTATGATATTTACAGATTTCTATTAATTGCATAAAAACAATAAGTGTTGAAATCACAAATTTTTGGTTTTCAGATTTGAACGGAAACATCTAATTTGATTACTTCCATGATGAAGCCTGTTAAGGCCGCTACATACGCTCACTTCGGTGTGTCAGTTCGATGTAATCATTTCTAACTGACACACTGAAGTGAAAGAAACATTCACATCCGCATGCTCACTTCGGTGTGCCAGTTCAATGTGCTACCCCTTAGAAGCTCCAGTCCCTCTTATTGTGTTTTGTGTTATGTATTTAAGATATCTAACACAATTTTTACATCATGTTTTCAACAAGAATTTTATAAGAGTCCTCTGGTTTTTTTTTGTTATGATAATTTTTTGAATTTAATTTCCAAAAAAATTCCTCCCCTCTGAACAGATCTATAAATTCTAAAAGAATGTCTTTTCCCCAAATGACCATTTTTCACTTAAAATATTAAACACAGACGAGGAGTACTGACGAGATCTGGAAAGCGATAGAAAGGCTGATGTCTATCCAAACGACACCTGTATGCATGCTCAGATAATTGATGTGACATACCGAACTTAAGCGACGGTACACACGGTCATTTCGGACTGACGTCAGTTCGGTGTGTCACACCGAAATGATGAATTTCCATCAGTCCGTCAGTTCATTTTTTTTTTTAGCCAATACATGGTCATTTCGGTGTGTCAGTTCCCTGTGAACACACCGAAATGACCGTGTATAGCGGCCTTAAGTACATCCGTTTTATGTACAAGTGGTACTCTATTGATTTTATTTAGTTTATATACATTTTTAATTCAAATTTTGGTACAAACTTTTTTTTTTATGACTACTAGGAATAAACTGAAAGTGGAATTTTAGTTGACTTCGGAAGTCACCAATCAGTTAGTTGATGGCCTTTTCAGTACATTTCAAAACTTTTGTGCTTGCCCCAAACATTTTGATTGATTTTTAACTGTTTGAATTGTTTACAAAATAAACTAAATTCATAAAGATTTTCTACTTCCAATTTGGCTTACTACTACGATGTATCAAGTAACAAAATAAAAACAAAACAATGTATTAAGAAAAAAAAAAAGAAAATGTCAATTCATTAAAGTACAACTAAAATGCAAAATTTAAACTAACATTACTTAAAAAATAATTATATATACATAATACCTCAGTTTATAATGAAACTCTCAAAAGTACTTTAATTGGTTAGCAAAATAATTGTGATTGGTTAAGGTGCAGGAGTGATTATTGATAAAATAGCATGCTGTTACTTCAGTGCAAATAATATTTTGTTTAACATTCGCTCAAATAGTGAATAAATAGTTCATTTCTTGTCTAATTTATTTCCCTAGAAAGTATAATATATTAAAAATAGTTTTTTTTTTTAATTTTAATTGATCATTTTTTTTTAAACAACTGTATTTAATTAACTTCGTTAGGACAGACTTACCTGAGATTGTTGGTGAGCTCCGTTGTTAGTCGGAACGGGTTGATATGCCATGCTTCCGTCATCAGCGTTTGAACACTGCTCCTGGACGAGCAGAGCAAGGAACAGAAAACAAACATGTCTGGGCCCGAATCATAAATATTCTCAATAGTTACAAATAAAAATGGGCTTGTGATTTATTTTATCACATCACTTTTCTTTTTTGGAGGGGAGGAACAGGGGGAAAGCGGGAGAATAATTGGCTTTGATTAAAATATCTTTCAATTTATGCTCTTTATTTAGAATATTAAAAAAAGAAAAATCTATTTAAATTTTTAAATTCTAGGGAATTTTCAAATACATAAATTAATTATTTTATACTTATAGATCATATTCTGAAATTGGTAGACATATAATAATAGAAGTTGTCTTACTATTTGCAGAGAACTCCGTTTGCAACTGGCTTTTAATTGGTTTAATAATTAAAAATTATTTATTGAATCTGAAATATCAAGCGAGTGATTTAATTGTGAATAAATGGCATTTTTTAATTTAATTTTTTAATAATTAATTTTAATTATTTAATTCTTATTCCAGCATTGCTTCAATGTTTCAGGGCAATGTTTATCGTATCATTTCCTTTTGTTTAAAAACTTTTCTTTTGATATGTTCTATATTTTTTATCAATATATGAACAAATCAACTAGATTAAATTGAACACTTTAATATCACCAAGGTAACTGGACAATTTCAGTCGCAGATCACTGTCATTAGGCAGTATCTAAAGCTACAAATAGCAATGAGTAGTGATTTTATTGAGATGATAATAAGTTGCTGGAGCGATACAATTGATCAATTGAGCAATCGTTTGAATTGAAAAAGGTGAATCATTCACTATCATGGTCGACAAATTTTGAAGAGAGATCTTAAGCCATCCAATTTTAAGAAGGGAGAAAAATTATGAATATAAGAAAAAGAATATCAGTTAAATGTTTTTAAAGATAATGTGACTCAGAACATAAACAGCAGTTGGAGTAGTTTGTAGTTTTTTCAAATAAAATTCTTCATTGAGTTGAGACAAGTGCTACAGATTCTTTTTTAATGATAGATAGCAGCACTCGTCGCTTAGCAGGTCCTCAAAAATAACCTTACTAAGTGCTGAATATTAATAATTTTATTTCAACTTAGTTTTCTTCAATATGATAAGTTCGTTAAGTCAGGTATTTCTCGATGGTTTAGACTTCAGTAAACAATTGTTCAGAAAAGAAGTTCTACTTCAGAAGATTTTCTTTAATTGATCTGGATTTAGTTTATTACAGTTTAACATAATTAAGGTCTTGAAATAAGAACATTTTCAGGTGCAACTATAAATATAGAATTTTAATAGAAGAAAACTAGAAGAGATAGAGAAATAGAGCTGTAAGTAGGTTAGTGGTGAGTGAACATGACATGTTCAGTGGTTTTCAGTCATGCTGATTTAGTCAACTACCTTCCGAGATCGCTTGTTACTGCTTTTTGCACAAAGACTCTTAAATTACACAAATTTCTAATTATTGTATACTTTGCCTAAAATTAAAAATAACAAGCAAACTCAGCTGTAATGTTAATTATTTAATTAAAATAAAATTTATTTATAAAAGAACTGACAGGCAATTATAAATAAAAATATAAATATATTTCTAAGTTTACTTCAGAATCAACTCATTTCATTAAATCAAGCTTATAATTTTTATAAAAATTTAGTTTAATGCGAATTAATAATAACACAAGCAAGCACAATTTTTAAATATAAAATTTAAGTTTAGTCGTACTCATTCTGCATGTATTTTAACAATTTGTCTGCTTACCTGAGGAGAACCTGTGATGTTAGTGTCCTGTGTTCTGTAAATACCTATTGGTATTTCACATGTCGTCGAACACAATTTCTGGTACAATCTACCATATGTTCTTATCCACATATCATCCTTAGTTATTTTCATCTGGAAAAGTAAGGCATAAAAGAAATTCAAATAAGAGCGTACTGTTTGGGCGAAAAAATAAAATCTATTTCCAGCCGTGCCTAGACTTGGAAGAAAGATTTGTGTTATAACGTGAGCTTCCTGGAGCTAGTTTTAAACATCAATTATTAGTAGTTAAATATTAGTAAAATTATTTGTTGAAAAAAAAGAAAGATAAATTGGCTTGTGCTTTTTGTCTCAAAAATTTAATATTCATCTAATGTATTTGATGTGTAATTATTAAATTATCAGTTTTTGAGAAAAAAGTTAACCATTGAGTAAGCTAACAAGGAAGTCCTACAGGAACCACAATCAAAATATTTTTTTGGTTTTGAAATAAAATTATTATTTTATTTTTTCATTGAATAAAAGATTAAGGTATAATGAAAAAAAAATAAAATATATTTATCCTGTGATTCACCAGAAATTAAACAGGGTCACAAGGGTTGAAAGAGAAAAGATTGGCAACACTGCTTTAATATACTATGAATTATGATTTGATTGAGATAATCACAAATCAGTGTTGTCACAAGGCCAGGAAGTTTGTTAAATAAATAAAAGCTGGTCCCACTACAACCTATGAATGGTCTTGAGATCAGTACACGGCTGTTCCTAGGATAATGATTGTCCTGGGAGCTGATTTGTTTTGATTGTTTTTACCCGAATTAAGGATGGGTGAGCCTCAGGAGGATCTACAGTCTCCAGCCGTAACATATTAAATAATATATCTACCACGAAAATTCCCCTCACTGAGATTTGATTCACTAATCATTTTCATATATGGTTAAAATAAATTTTTAAAAAATTAGAAAATCATTGATGTAAGTATTTTTCTTTTTTTCTTCTTAATACAATATTAAGACATTTTGAAATATTTATAAAACACAATAGGAACAACTTACCGAAGTTAAAAACCCTGATCCCGGAGCTTGGTCGACTCCGAGAAGCAGCCTAACGAATGTGATGACGTAATCCTTCACAAATGCTTGATACAACAGAGTGTCCAGCATGCTCGCGCTGAATACAGATCCTGCAGCGAAAGGCAACCGGAACATGTAGGAAATATGAGAACCTCTCTCCTTTTCTCTCTAAAAACCAAGAAATATATATATTTTAAAACCAATTACTTACCTTTAAAAAAAATCACTGTTTTTTCTGACAATAACTGATATTGGTTGTGTAGGACTAAGGACAGAGATTATTATTAACTGAATAATGGAACTGATTAGTAGTAACAGAATGACTCAAATACGAATGGTTAATAATTACTATTTATACATTTAACGATTATTATTAAATCAACTTTTTTCGGACAAAAATGTAGACAATATCTAACTACAGGATGTGATTTCTCAAGGGTTATGGAAGACGGGAACAACTTTACTCAAATCAATTTGGTCTTTTATGTATAATGAATAATGGGAAAATTTGTTGAATTTACAGGGTTTAGCTCAAGTCATAATTAACATTTAATGTGGTGGATTTTAGACATCAAAAACAACAAAAAAAGTTTATCTGATCCATGGCTCATTAATTTCTTCACAGTAGCAGCAATTTTAAGTTTTGTTTTTTAAAAAGTAAATTCTGTTTTTTGTTGAATCATTCCAGAACTATAAAATTTAATTAAGTTCCGATTACATTAATGTAAAGTTGATAAATTTTTCTTATAGATATATAAGCTGGTGAACTAAATCTATAGTCAGGAGACCAGAATCTATTTTTTTTTATTCACTATTTTTTTGTGAATATTTTTCTTATCCTATTTTACAAAAAAATACTCCATCCCAGGTTAACCTGTTTTTACCAATGTTTACTTTTATTAAGGTTTAATTTTTTAAAAATGAAATTGAGTATTCGTTTGGTAATGGTCTAGTATTGGCTACTGATTTTCCAAAAAGTGTGGTATGGAATCGGTCTCAATGGTTGTAATGACAAAGGTGTGTTTTGAGTTTTTAGGTTTGTTTTTAATGCTTTGTAAGGAATGCCATGTGTTTTTATGCACTGTTGAAACAAATAAATGTATTCTGGTACACCATTCTTTGAAATTAAATAGATACTCTGTATGTTTTTCTTTCAAAGATAGAAATTATATGTAAAAATATCTTTGCTATAGTAATAAAAAAAAAAAAAAATAACAAACTGTGTAAGTATAGATAACTATAAAAATATATATGGGAATAGTTCGATTTGAAACGCTATCAATGAGAAAAATGAAAAAAATTATTTACCAAATCTACACTAGACCTCTGTAACCTGATGATGAACTAAAACTTAGGTCGAAATGTAGGCACGCAACAAATATGTTTCTTATTTCATATCCATCAAAAACTAATTGTCTTCTTTAATGTTTAATATCTATCAACAATCTCCAGCATAAAAATAATCATTAACAGTCAAGCACCCATCATTATAATAACTTAAAATTAATTTATAAATTTGTTATTTATCATACTTAAGGTATGTTACGGAATTTATATCTGTTATGATATTTTATTTCATGTCAAAATGTCTAAAGGAATAAGTCACTAAAAACTGATATTTTCTACAGTCTAAAAACTTTCCTCTAATCTATTGTTTATTGTTAACAAAATGAGTATGTTACAGTGAAAATAGTTAAACCAGAAAACCATGCATTATTGCAATAAAGGATTTCATCAGTTTTTTTAATTTATATATATATTTTTTAAATATATTCATGCAGAAAAACATGTCAAATCCAGCTTTATTGGTCAGCCAAATGAAATAGTTTTATTAAAATCTACGAGTGAATTGACAGACAAGAGGAGGTAATTTATCCTACTAAAAATGCAGGCATTTGGAAGAGGATGTACGTACATTTTCAGATGCTGGTCCGATCGGACCACTTCCGTTCAGTTTCTCTAGGTTCGGCCCAAACTGAAATTTTGCAAAATGAAAAATGAAGCATTTATAAAGAAAAACCAAAGCGGACATTATGTCACTATCATTAGAGCATCTGTTAAATTTCAAGTCTTCTCTTGGTGCATAGATTCAAGGAACTTATGCCAACTTTCAGTAAATAAAACTTTTAGGGAATTGCAATAATTTTGTAATGTATAGTTTGAGTTACAAATAGTATTAAATATAAATACAATTTAGCTTTTTGAAAAGTTTCTGTTACAGAAATATAATTTTATTTGAAATATAAAGATATGAAAAAGTAAACAAAATACAAAGATAAAAAATTATGTTTTAATAGCAATTAAAATTATAATTTTAATCATTTTAGAATTAATGATTTTCAAATGTTATTGTTACTTTCAACAGCTTTATTTTTTAACAGATTATATTTATTTTTTTTGAAATATGATATATTGTGGTCTTTTTGGACAATTTTGATTTAACAAGTTTAGGGGGAAAATATAAGATTTGGGCTTATGTCAGTCAGTTGAGAGTTTATAAGGTGGAGTAGAAAAATTAATTTTGTCTTTGTATTTAAATTTGATGGGACATGCTAAAACCAAGAATACTAAATCCACTGTGTGTGATAGTACAAGCTCAATATGAATTATATGTGTGTTTATATATATTCAACCATACGTTCAAGTTTTTTTTTTTTTTTTAGTGAAGCGATTATTTTTTTGTGCAAGTTCCCTCTGCCTTAGCTGTCGTTAATAATTTTTATTGGAAAGTTGACAGTCCGCTCTTCGAAACTGTTGTATTTGGTTTCATTGGAAATAGTTTTGTTTGTGCTACAGCGTAGTGAGCGAGCGAGCTTCAGAGGCCCACTGAAAGATATGTGAGGTATACGGTACGGGATGATGCCTTAACAGAATGTACTGCTCAATTTTTTTAAATTATTCAAAAAACAAAACAAAACAAGTAGCTAACTGGAAGAAAATTTAAATTGTTGTATTGGGCATTGCATCTAAAGTTAGAATAGAAAATGCATAAATTTAAGTAATTGTAATTAGGTTCATTTTATATATATATGTCCTAATGTTATAATGAAAAATAAACGTTTTCAAGGTAACTAAATAGAGAAATTTATAATTTATTTCGAGTCGCAAAGTAAAAATTGTGTGTTGCGCATTTCAATTCAACATAGATCCTCAAATTATGGAAATGGAGGGTTAATAATAATTAAAAAAAAATGTTTATCATGTTTTGTGACCTGTAATACACTGGTATATAATACATGCTATAAAATAAAAATAACGTTTTAGTTAGTGAAAGGTTTTAATAATTGAAGCAGCTTAATGAATAAAAAGCTATAGAAGCTATTAAAAATATTTAGCAGAGTTAATGAAAAAAAAATTGATTACAAATTGTAAGTCATTATGATTATAAGAAGTGGTTAGAATTACTCATAAAAACATTACAATTAATAAAAAAGAGTTTCGAAATTATTACAATATACTTTTCAAGATCTTACTTCAGGAAAACTGTACCAGCGTTTGCGATGACCCTGGGAATACACAAAAGAAACATATAAGGGAAAATAATAATGTAAAGTAACAAATAAGAATAAAAATAAAATGATAAAAGGGACTAAATAATAATAAATAAATGGTGAAAATAGTCCGTCATTTATGCACAACAAGTGACAAAGAGTAAATAAATAATTGAAAATAAATCATAAACTAAAAATAAAGAAAAAGGTTATTGCTTTAACAGCCAGTGAATAATAATAAGTAAAGTTTATATTTGTTAGCTGATTTTTATGTTACAACGCTAAGTTTTTTTTTATTTTAGTCTATCTCAATCGTGGTGTTTAATTTTATGCATGTTCTATAGGTAAATCTAAAATGCCATAAATGAAGTCACTATATTTTGAGGAAATAATAGGCCAGTAATTTTAAAAGGAAAAAAATAATATGTAAAAAAAATAGCGTTTAAGTAGCAACAGATATATCACAGGAAAGTTATTAACATTTCTATAGCAAACTTAAAATCTCAGCACACCGCCTATCGTATGTTAAGTTCAGCAGTCTTACATTGTGCTATAACATTACGTTTAGCAGTCTTACATTGTGCTATTACATTATGTTTAACAGCCTTAAATTATCATTACGAATTCTTAATCCTTTAACTATCATGCAGTGTGATTGAATTTTGTATTAAGAAAATATCTTTGGAATTTCATTGCTAAACATTGCCATCCGATTTTATTATCATTGTGTTTTTTGGATAACTAACACTATGGTAGCATATTTGTTGATTTATTGTTGTCCAAAACATTCTGAAAAAATGTTTATCCAAGTAATAAAGAACTGTTGACTGATTGAATTATATAACCACTATACTTGTTTTGTTTTCTGAAGATATGGGTGCTTTTCTGTTGATGATTTATGATAACTACTGTATATTTAAGATCTGTCATAAGTAGTTAACAAAAAATTAATACAACTATCTGATGATTCGGTCGTTTGCTAACTCTCTGCTGTAAGCAGTTTTTCTTTCTTTTTTTTTATGAGCTATTATTATATATTTTTTTATCAATACATGGGAGATTTGGTATTTATTCCACAGGTTACCAGCTTGGTGGTAGAGGGAGTTAAATGTCCTGTCAAGTGATGTCACATTGCATCATTTCTACATTACGATTGTATCTGTATCGGCAGTGTCCCCCATCATTTCTTCCCAATAAATAAGTAAGAAAAAGAAGTAAAAAAAAAAATATTTTTCCTAGGATATTTAACATAGCCGATAAGCACTGATTTTGGTTTAAGAATTTCCTGTTCCTTTACATAAAATAAAATAAAATATTAGCCTTCTCATATAAAAGAAATTATGTCAGTTGAAATTTCTCGTCTTGAATTACTTATTACTGGCTATATTACTCTTTCTAAAACAAGCTTTCACTTTGTTTTATTGAGGTATAATTTTAAGCATAATTTTTTCTAACCATTCCAATTTTATAGACTGCAAAACATAAGATCGTGACATGAAAATTAAGTAATTGACAGGACTTGAACAATCTCTACCACCGAGCTGGTAACCTGTGGAATAAGAATTGAAGACTTTAAGAAACCATGATTAAAATAAAATTGTATTCAATAAAAGTATCATTGAGGGTATTAAAAAACACGAGATTTTTTTTTACATCATGCAATTAATATACTTATTGTTTGTTAAAGTATTAGTCTTAATTTTTTCATTACTCTCTAATGTATATTATTGGATGATTCTTTAGTTTGACTACTTCAGTTCTATTTTTATAGCAAGTGATGAAACTAATAAACTCTGTAAAAAAAAATTAATTATTTAATATTGGATCATGGTAAAACACGGATCTACTATGTTATTTTTCAGACCCATCGAATTCAAAAGAAATAAAAAAATTATAAAATAATAATATTTCTAAATTAATAGACCCTGACGATACAGACTAAAAGAATGGAAAATAGACGCAGGACTGTACATAGTGTTCGAACTTTCCGCATGATACATGTTAAACTTACTGAAATTCAAAGAATAAACAGATTTATGATTTACCCCAGGGATAATGTTTATTTCTAATAATGGGAAGACTGTTTATAAATTATTAAATAAAAGTGATAAATTAACTTTTAATTTTTAGAAGAGAGTTTTAACTTTACCTTTTCCATTTTACTTAGATGAAGTGCGTATCTGTCGTGTGCTCTGAATTGCATAAACCTCATGTTGGAACTTTGAGACAGCTCCGTAATACTCTTTATGCTCGGGAAAAACCTGTAATTTTATTTTTTGTGAATAATTATTAATAAATCTTGATTAATTTATGGGATTTAAAAAAAATCAAAGTCCATCATAAATAGTATTTTCTTTGTTCTATATTTGCTTATAAACAATTATGTATTTCATTGACTTTTCACCCATTTGCAGAATTAAATAATTCTTGGTAGAAACTTATGAATACTTATTCGATATTCAATGCTTCAACATAAATTATAATTCAATAAAATTATTATGGATAATACGATGCCGGAAGTTGGCGGTCCCATCTCCCAGTCTTCTGATTGCAATCAGCCACTGGTGCTCCAGGTTGGGTTTCCCCTCGATACGAAGGGGGGTTATGACTACTCTTCCTCTAAAGAAAGGGGCTCAAAGTATTCTAGAGGCCATTTGTCCCTAGGTTACAGGGTCTACTGTGCTGGGCTAATCACCCAATAACTTGATTCAGTGATTCAGAGCTTCTCATTTGGCCTCGGACAAGACAACTCCACACCGAGAAGCACAAAATGAGGAAGAAAAAGAAAAAGAAAATTTGAATATTATGATGATAAGAAATATAAAAAACCTACATAAATTTGAAAAGAAAAAATAAATAAATGGGATGCTGTTAATATAATTCTATTTATGCTTTAAACAAATCATTATTTTGTTTGTTTTCTGCAGAGAAATAGTATACAAAGTAAATTCCTTATTTGAACTAGAGATATTATCCTGTGTCATAAAACCATATTTCGGTTTATTAATGTCATTCGAAGAAGAGTGATCATTTATAATAAATATAAATAAATATAAAAAAATTACTTGAACATAGTTTGTACTGCAACGATGGTGTTACAGTCTGCCAGCGTGTCTTCTTCTGCTGAGTTTGACAGTTCTTTGTTGACAACGACAACATTTTCAGCTAACGTTATTCCAGCCCTCAATAAATCGTCCAAGCTAAAAGCAGAAGCTCAAATCATTGTATGTATTTTTTTCTGTTAAAAAAAAATATTTCTGGTACAAGGAAAAAATCTTTTTTGAAGAATATTGTTTAGTAGAGATGGGCTGCAAATTTGTTTATTGTACTTACAACACCGATGATTACATAGTGCTTATTATACATCTTTGTGCTACATAACAATAAAACAAATATTGTTTATCCAGTAACATACGAGTAGCACAGCAAAGATAACACAGAAGATCAGTCGCCTCACCATAATAATATTCAAGAAAGTGAAGAGTGCATTGATGAAGAAAAGGTGGTAGATGACATTGAAAAAAATAAAAGTAGGCAAAGCAGCACAGGATGGGATGGCATTGCTCCGGCGCTGATAAAATATCCGAGAGCCAAGAGCTAGTCAAAGTACTCCAAAAAACTTGTGTTGGATAAAATAATTTATTTTATTGTTATATCATGTAACAATAAAATAAATTATAATAATATTTAATGACTTAAGTCAACAAGATCCAAAAATAAAAGTAATGTTCACTTAATATTCTCTCCGTGTATACATCGCAAATTGCGAGAACACGGAGATATAGGATCAGTAAAAAGGAGGGATATGACTGACCGAGAAGCGAACCAGGATGGCTGAGATGGTTAAAGCACCACCACGGACAGGTGGGAGACCCGAGTTCGAGTTCCGGTCCTGGTCATATCTTTTCTTTTCAAATAAAATAATCCAACAAACTTTTTTAGGACAGGAAGGAAATTTCAGGAGATTGGGAATGTAGCGTAATTATCCTTATCCACAAAAAAGGCAGCTTTATCGGTTTTGAAAACTATCAGGCAATAAGTTTGCTCTCAGTTGTCTACAAACTTTACATCAGCATACTGGAAAAGCGACTGAAGACAATGGTAGAAAAAAAAAACTAGAAGCTGAACAGATGGTTTTTGTCCTGGAAAGCAAACACAGGACCACATTATCCTATGAAGCATACCAGGAAAGGCATGAGACAGAGAGAAGCATATATTCTTGGACTTTAAGGCAGCATCCTACACACTGCTCAGAAAAGAGGGGCATTCCACTTAGAAAAAGATGTGAGGCAGGCAGATAGTTTAAGTCCCTTCCTGTACATTGTTTTTATGGACGAGATTCATAAAATATAAGCGTCGAACTGCTTGGATCACCATCAGAAAATGGAACTTAATAACCATTCTTGCACAAAGAATATTGTATGCTGATGATTTGTCTTAGTTGCTGATTTTCAAAAAAATATGCAGAAAGGCTCATAGAAAAAGGATGGTCATTAACACCTCTAAGAGCAAGGTCAAGCTATGTGCCGAGAAGATCAAGAAGACGTTCATCATAATTGCAGTAGGGAAGTATTCGAGAAGCTGTGCCGGAGTTTACCTACTTAGGGATTATAATAAGTTACTCTCATAAGATTGACCCAAATATATCTCATAGAATTTCTAATTAGAAGTTTATTAACAGATCTGCAATAGTAAAATCAGCCACCAAGAAGTAGGTATGGAGAATAAACTGCTTATATACCAATCTGTTTATCTCCCGATCCTTACATATGGGTGCAAAAGCTGGATAGTGCTTGATAAGCAAACCAGCCACATTAGTGCAACAGAGATGAAATTTCTGAGGAGAGCGGTTGGGAAGGCAAGAAGGGATTGTGTGAGAAATGAACAAATAAGAGTTAACAAGAGAACAGTTGAGGTGACAGAACTAAAGACCGCGCTCATATCCAGAATTCCCTGTCAGGAGAGTATCAAGATGGTTGGAGGGAAAAGAGACAAAACTCTCCAGCAGAAGAAACAGTTACGTACGGACCGAGAGGAAAGGCTGCAGTTTATTAGAGGCTCTTCAACACTAGGAATGGCACAAGAGGAAGACACAGAAGAAGAATAAGAATAAATTTACTTGAACATAGTTTGTTCTGCAACAATGTTGTTACAATCTCCTAGTCTGCTTTCTTGAGATGATTTCAAAAATTCTCTGTTCACAACGACAACATTTTCAGCCAACGTAATTCCGGCTCTCAATAAATCGTCCAAGCTAAAAGCAGAAGCTCATATCATTGGATGTTTTTTTTATTAATGTTTTTCTGCTAAAAAGAAGTGTTATTTCTGGTACAAGGAAAAAGAAATATTTCAAATAAAGTTGTTTAGTAGAGATGGGCTGCTAGTCTATTTATTCGGTTTTTTATTGTACTTACCAGCACTAATGACTATGCAGTGTTTGTTAAACATCTTTGTGCAATATATTAATAATAATCTAAAAACATATGAGTAGTACATAAATATTCCCATCTTTACTGTAATTCATTGTTGAAGCATTAAATTATAATTCAAAATTAATTAAATGAATAATTTATTCAATTTAATTTACCAATCTATAGATCCCAACATCCAATAAATCAATGGGAAGTACGACACTGAATCTAAAAATGCAATATCCGGGCGCCTTTCCAACAATAGAATAATAGGATTGAGCGAATTTTTGGATCTAAAACAAAAAAAATAATTCTGTAAAAAATCTACAATAGACAAATTCAGAAGAATATATATTTTATATTAGCAGTACTTTATCTATCTATAAATAGTAAAATCTCAGAATAAAGTTACCTAAAGTGAGCCCGCAACGGGATAATAAAGTTGTAAATACCATTAGAAGCATAATCTGCCGCTAAAATAATAGTCTTGTTTTGCCAATTATATTCTTTAGCGTTTCGGTGGGTGCAGTGTTCACAAACCTGTTGGATAATAAAGATTATTTCAATCAAAGAAGATAAAAATAATTGCAAAAGTTAATAAGGACTATTTACATATTAATATAATTAATAATATTTTTTGTCTGAACAGTTCTAGGAATTCGATGGAAGAAAAATTCTTTCTTTCACTTATATATAATTTATAGGGGGCGGGGTATCTTATCTTCTTTATAATATAATAATAATAATAAGGCTTAGCGAACCCGAAGGCTCGATGCCGATACCAGCTATCTCTTATATATCTCTCTTACTTATAAACTTCTGTCCACGGACCAATATCCAAATCCAAATCCATTAGATCACTCTGCAATCTTCACAAAGAGTTGAAAGGATGATGGTTTTATAAATTCTGAGTTTTAGATTTCGGGACAAAAGAAGCGAGCTTAGTAATGTTGATATGGAATAATAACAAGCATTTCCCGCCTTTATTTCCCCTTGAATTTCGTTTTTTCTAGTTACCACAGACCCTAAGTACTTAAACTTCTCCACATGTTCCAACTTATTCCATCCTACAACAATATCACCAAAGTTTCTCCTTATTTCCTTACCTGCATTCATCAATGTTTCTGTATTTAGCTTTATAGTTTTTGTGTCTTCACCCAACAGTATCAAATTGTCCGCAAACCCGGAAGTTTTACAATTTATTAATAATATGTGATTTATAATTATTCAAAATATATTTTAAAAAATACAAATATATAATATTTTACTATAATAAAAAAAAAATCCTTAAATTACTTTACCTGAGCAAGCTGAAGGCAACATAGAGGCTTCTTCTCTTTGAGAAGGTAACAGAGCGTCGGGCTGACACCAATGTACGGAGAAACAGGAGGAAACCCTTTCACTATCCTAAGCAAACCGAAAACAAATTGTCTCAGCTACTCATAAAAGAATCAAACGAACAGAGTTTCTAGATTAGTCTAAGCAAAACATAATGCTATTTATAATTTATATATATATATTTTTTAAATAAAATTTTATTTAAATTATTTAAAAAAATAAGAAATAAGAGAAGTTTATCAAGCTCAAAAGTAGATCTATTAGCAAAAGCTGTTTCGCGGAAAGATTATTTTTTTTTTAGATTCTAATTGAGTAAGTTTTAATGATGAATAGTGAATTAGTGATTTTAACAATCTAACATTGTTACTTTTCATTTTTAGGATACTTAAAATTTCTAATGATCCTTATTATATTTTTGTTTTGAAGAGAAAAGATTTGTCCTGGCCGGGATTCGATTCTGGGAGATTCTGCATCTCCGGTGCAGTGCTCTAAACCACTGAGCTACCAGGCGTCGTATCTAAGTCAGATAAATCCGTTCTCTTCACCGATCCTATGATTCTTATTATATCTCATCTTATTTAATTATAATATTTTTATTTGTTAGTAGTAATTTGTTTATTTAGTTTTCTTGTGAATTAATTTTCTTCCATCTTTTTCGCTTAATTTAACCAAAAATGATCAAATTTTTTGCTAATGTGGTAGGGAATTCCCACATCATTAGAATATTTTTATGAATTACTCCTTATTTGTATGATTTTCATAAGAATTTCGCATCATAATGAAATTAATAAAAAAAATTAATATTATTTATAGTACAAATTAATGATTGATTGAAAAATGATTACATACAGATATAATAATGTTATACCAAAGATGACGAGAATCCCAAAAATGTTAGAGTAAAAAAAAAAATAGTATCAGAAAATTACTTGACAAAAAATACCCAGAATTAATTTATTTTCTATATTTTACACCTCTAATATCTTATTAGGTTTTGTGAATGAATTCATCAATAAAATAAAATTGTATTAATAAAATCTATTTTGTATTAAAATTAAGAAGTGCACTAATTTTGATCACTTAATTTTAAAAGTATATTTTAAGTTGTTCCAGAAATAAATATTGCTTCAATTTAGGATAAAGAGGACATGTATAATTGTTCATATTAATGCTTGTATGCCAGTTGTAGAATATAAAGTTTGCATAGTATAAAGAAAAATATTGATATAAAAAAATGCAATTTTTCGAAACAAAATTAAAATATCTACATGAAAGTACAAATAGCAAGCAAAAGTTTTCATGCAAATTCAATAAAAATCAAGCAACTTATGCAGAAATTTACACGGAAAAGGATCCGTGCATTGAACAAATTTATTGACAATGTAGCAAATCAAAAACTCATATTTGTATGATGGTGTGCATTGTCAGTCATACAATGAGGTTTTCCAGTTTAATGGTTATTTATTTTACAATAAAATTTAATACAAGAGGCATTCAAGAAGACTTTATCAACTGCTAAAAGGTGATATGTTAAAATAATGGAAAAAAGTAGTGATGGTATTGCGTTGTGTCACTTCAGACCAGAAGTGGCTAAATTTTGAATATTTATTTAAATTATTGAACATGTTTTAGTTTTATTCTTTAATAAGATATGAGTGTATAAATAAAATTAAGAGGGAGAAAATTAAAAAAAAAAAGGAAAAGGTCCGGTTGGAGGAAAAAAAATCGCTCTCTAGTTGGGAGAACTGTTGTTTATTGGAGAGCCAATGTTTCAACCCATATTGTACGTCTTCAAGGGCTAAATATGCAAATTTAAAATTACATATGGTAAATATTAAAATTAAAATACATTTAATAATACAATTAAAATATATTTAATTTAGTAAATATATTCAATATTTACCATTTGTAATTTTAATTGTCTGTATCTTGTTTTGCATATTTAGCCCTGAAGAAGAGCTGTCATATCAATACCAAAGGGTATTTTTGCCAACTGTTATTTTAAAGACAAACTTCCGGCTTTTTGTTTGAGATTTTCCCACTCTTGTGCTAAAAATTTCTTTATTTACCTTTCAAGATTTTGCTTTTCTATATTAATTGAGTTATATATTCGAATTAACTAAGGAAAACAGAACTAAAAACTTTGAAATTAATTGGTGAAAATTATCATTTCACTGAACATTTTTTGTTAAGTTTGTTTATTTATTTACTTCTATGCAATTATATGTATTATTATTTGTTCTAAAAAAAAAAACCTTCTTACCCCTCAAAATTTGAGGTTTAACATTGAAAGATATGTGCAATCTAAAAATCAAACATGAAAAAAAATTATCCATCTCCGAGACAACTGAGTTGATTGGTTTAAATTTGGTACTAAAATCGAAAAAATCAGGTGATTTTCAGAACTTGAAATTGCAATTTATCATTTTTATGCAATTCTTTATTTCTTGGTCTTTCATGGAGATGGAGGGAAAGAAATATAGTGTTCTAAAATCATTATACTAAAGCCCTAAAATATAAAAATCTAATTTTAGTTTTGATAAAAATAAAACTATCCTATCAGTTTATAATAAAACATGGTGTAGTAAGTATTAGTTTTTTTTCTGTCATTATATTTTATGAAGAAAAAAGGTTGGATTTTAATTCCATTAAATTAAACAATTAATAGAATGCTATAAGAAAAATCCCCAAAACAAAGCCTTAAGTCTCTTAAATACTGTAAAGACCATCAAGTCAAAGTTTCGCTGACTCAGGCATCATCAGAACACACCAAAAGAAAATCACATCGAAGAAGACAAAGTGCAGCACATCTCATACTGACAGTCCACACAGACTCATCAAAATAGAGTTAGTGAAGCATCTTGCAGCAAACTACTTGATGAGTCTGTTTGTACTGTTGGTCTCATATGTGCATCACTCTGTCTGCTTTGATATGACTTTCTACCAGTGTGACCTGATGGTGTCTGATTTGCTGAAATGTTGGCTGGTTGGTTTTCACAGTATTTTAGAGACTTAAGGCTTTGCTTTGGGGTTTTTTCCTATTGCATCCTGTTTATAATTTATGTTTCTTTTTCAGTTTTAGCTCACTAATTAAACAATTAAATTTTAGATAGTGGATATCTTAATTGTCAATTTAGATTCATAATTATAATTAACAACTAGCTGCTAAATAAATGACTAGTAAATTTGAGTATAAATTCTGTTGAATGAAAAATATTTCAGTTTCCAATATTGACTTTGATATGGTTTAGTCAGAGTTATTGAGAAGGTGTTAAAAAAGGGTTAAGTGTTACATTATTTTATGTGTTTTTTTTTGGAGGGGGAGGTTTTCTGTTTGGCAAAAAGGCCAAGAAAGGGTTTTGATAGGTATTTGTTTTTCATCTATTCTTTCCTTAGTGTTTTCTTACCTTTTTATTTCAGCCCTCCATCCTGAAGGCGGTAGGAAATCGTCTTGATCCGCGTCTGAGACTGAAACATGGAACCTGGGGAAGGTGCAAACATCAGTTGCATGCAAAACATTACAACACATAGAACAGCATAACTCAACATACATCTTTATACACTGGTCATTGTTAACAAGAGGTATGAGCAGATCAACTATAGACTAATTCAATACTATTGACCCTTTTCTGGCTTTTAATATTGAGAAAATTTTAAATAAATCTAGGTATGATCGTGCGACCTTAAAATCGATAACATTTCCAAAATAAGTACATTTGATAACGCATTACAGGAATTAGATAATAAGGAATTAGATTGATGAGTAGAGTATCCTAAGCGTTAAAATGTACTTTTATGAATGATTTTCTCCAATTTTCCTAGCTTATTGAACAAATCGCGTAATAATCTTCAGAACATATTAGATTGTGAAGTGAGGATTATCTCTAAATATAATTGATTGTAGATATCTAAATATTATTACTTCACCACAGTATTAGATGATTAGCGCATCATAATGAACCAAATCTTAAACAAAAATTAATTAGTTACCAGTTAGGGGCGACATGTGGTGTAGTGGTTAGCATAACAATCTACTAAGCCAAAGATCGTTGGTTTGTAGCTCGGCAGGTGGCCCTAGGATTTTTTTTAAAAGGGAATAAAAAATCCTTGGTTATCCTTTAGAAGGGACGTAAAACAGGGTTCCGGAGACCGATGGATGTCAGGAATTCGTTAAAGATCCCTATCCTAATTAAACCAGGATAGGTAAACTTTAGTGCTCCCAGTGTAGCATCGTCCGATTAGCCATAGCAGTATAAAGTGACGTTAATAGAGCAAACAAACTATCTCTAAGATACAGATGGGAGGACTTCATAATTGTTGACCTTGTGATACAGAGTTTAGATGTGGACATAGCCCGGACGGTGTTGAGTAGGCATCGATTAGTGGTGGTGTCAGCATCAAACTTTTGTGTGTATTAAGCATTTCATTTATATTAATATTATTGCTATTAATAATAATATAATATCTATGAACACTTAAAGAATATTTTAAGTAAAGCCTTGAGCATGCAAAAAGTGGTAAAAAATATCTTTCAGAAAAATTTAAAAGAGAAAAATAGACACACCAGGCAAGAGCACCATGCATCTGAACCAGACCAGTGTATAAATATGTAAAATAAAGTAAACAGAAAAGCGAATCAAAAGATGAAACGTATTCTACGTCATCGATGAAGGATAAACTCTTTGTTGTTGTATCTTATGGATCAGATAATGCGGAAAATGCAATTCAATTATTTACTCAAATAGTTTCTTATAGTCACTAGCCTTTATTGATTACTAATAAAACTATATTTTACAATAATTAGGATAAAAATGACTAATACTTTCAATATCATATTTTTCATAAAATTTCAAGTTTATAAGAATTTAAATTAAATAAATCCACTGCATTATACTGTATGATGTATAATGCACAATAAACCATAAAAAATTAAGAATAAGCTAAGTGTTCATTAAAAATTAAAATTTCCAAGAAAAAACTTAAATAACATACTACAATTAATAAATGTTATAAAATTATTTTACTACTTGGACAGTTAGTTAATCTATGGACTTTTGGGGATGAAAAATATTAAAGATTATAAAATAAAATGTAGAAGTAACGCATCAAACACATTTCAAGCAAACATTTACTTAAAAAGGGTATAATGAAAAGAAGTTGCATTTCACAATAGAAAGAAATTTGTGCTGGAAAAGTGCTGTGCTTTCAAGAACTTTACAGAATCTGAAATCAAAAAGAGCATGCATAAAAATATTAAATGAAATATACTTCTAATGAATAGCATTGCTTGCTACGCATGTAGAAGTCGATGCAACACTTCGATTTTATGTATTTAATTGTTTTCTGAAACTGCTTGTTTTATTATCATTATTTTGTAGGTTCTATAGTATTTAATAACTATAAGCACTACCTGAGAACATCATGTTCTAAAATTGTTTAGTTTGTTAAGATCTATCGTAGCTTCTACTTGTAGAAATAAACATATATCAAACTTGACATTAAAAAAACTTAAGTAATCATTCAAAACGAAGTAAGATAAATTAAGTCCAAAATGTTAACATGATCAACTATCAGTGACACCCAAATAATACCTCAAAACATATTTATTCAAAATTATTATTATTTTAGTTATAATTTATAATTATTTTATTTATTTATAATTTAGTAGTATTTAGGATATAAAATAATGTTTAACAGACAGTAATTCTTTATAAAGCTTTTGCTATACGACCATATGTCTGCACTCCTCTTAGAGTTTGACATCTGTAGAGTATTATTTAAGATTTAAAAAACAAAACAAAAAAAAAACGGAAGTTTCTAAAATTTAAGTTTACAATATAGAAAAAAAATTCCAATTAGGAACGATTATTTTTCTTTTAAGCCTTTTCAAATTTACTATTTAGTTCAGTAAAGATTTCATAGTAAAGGAAAGATTTGTGAATTTGTAATACAAAATCTCAAAAATGCGAGAATAAAGGCAAATATAGAATTTTAGAATTTAACTTAAAATTAAATTTTTCATTGTTAGATTTGACTTCTGGCTATTAATGACCCAGGAGCGGAGTGGTAGAGCACAGAGTTGCCATGCCAGAAATCTTGGTTCAAATCCCGCTGCGGGCCATGATTTTTATTTAGTCTGTTGGCAGCGGGAGATGGATCATATGGGATCCAGGACCCTCCTGGGGCCCACCCAGCCTCTATAAAATATTATAAAAATGGGGTACCCAATATAAGAGGGAAAAAATCTGACGGTTGAGCGTGATCTAGGACAAGTCACCTCCTTGCAGAACCATTGTCTATGAAACAGTACAGTCTCTACTATGTACTGAACCCCAGACCCCTCATGGGTCCCAGGAGGAAGTCTACTTTGTGTATTTGATCAAATAGATAAACTTTTGAATTGAAAGATAAAGTTGATTTATAAGAGTGTAACTAAAGGGAATGTTTTTGGTAAGAATCAGGAATTTATTAGATGAGCAAGCATTTTATCACAAGCAGGAATTAATTTTTATTTTTAAACAATTGGTGCACAATGATTTATTTGGGTCTAAAGTTTGCTATGTAACAATTTTTCTTGAATAGTTCTAGAGGAAAATTCTGCTAGTAAGAGACTTTGAGATAAAAAAGGTTTTTATCTAATCTACAGAGACTACTTTATAATCCTGCCAACTTCTTTAACATCTTAGTTAAGTATTCTGATTTACAGAAATAAACAGGATATAAACAAAGTCAACATAAATATTTCATTTTTAGGATATAAACAAAATAATAGGAAAGTGTTATATTGCTATATTCTGAATTGTAATTATAAATGAAAAAAAAGAGAGACGTGCCAGAAAGACTCGATCAAAGCAATGCAGTAACAATAAGTAATCCAATTTCGAGAAAGTCAAAATCTAAATATATTGATGTGAATTAACTATAGAACTAATAGATATAGGAACATAGAATAAGAATTAGGAGTAGAAATAGAAATGTTAACGATTTATTTACGCTATTTTTTCGGAAGGAGATCTCCAAGGCACGTCATCATCCATCTCATCTTCACTCTCGTCAATCTCGTCCTGGGGCGTCGTAGAGATGTTGAGGGTCGATGATGTGATCATGTCTGGAACGGGCAGGATGCTAGGCCTCCGAGAACCTACCGTTGTATCATTTTGAGGGATAGAGCGTTTTCTTGGTTATGTATTATATTAGATACTTAAGTAAAAAGTTTTAAACATAAAAATCAGGATACTCTTGGTGTCATTTTTGGACATTAAGAGCAACATTGAAGTTCAAATAA
Organism: Arma custos; assembly: GCA_037127475.1. Taxonomy (NCBI): domain Eukaryota; kingdom Metazoa; phylum Arthropoda; class Insecta; order Hemiptera; family Pentatomidae; genus Arma; species Arma custos. The sequence goes on along the minus strand of CM073764.1, from coordinate 118,948,518 downwards.
AACCTGGTCCAATTCAACTCTTTACCTGAATGTTGTAATAGAATCTCACATCAAATTTCCTGGTTCTTATGTTGTACATCATTTAGAAGCACTTCATGACCACAATGTCAAAAAATAACTTTACCTCTCCGCTGGTTCAGAATTTCAGGACTGAGCAAATTCGGATTAGTTTCTGGAGGCTTGGGTACCCCCAAGTGGTTACCAGTGCTGCCGCCAACGGAATCTGTTATTGTTGTTGTCGTTGTGATGACTTCTTTGGTTTTAGGAGTTGAGAGCATTGTCTCAATCGTTTCTATAAAATTAAAACCAATGTAGCATTACTTAAATCAGTTATTAAAAATAATAAATTTAAAACCTTATATTGCGTATTTTAAAATCACCCTCAGTCTTTGCTTGTGGAATTTGTTCTTGATTGGCCACTACGAACGCCGAGTTCTCTTCTTTGGTGATTGACATGTAATAGCATGTGTCTGTCCTCTTCATTATGTGCCTCGGGCCAGGATTCAGGAGGATGGTGTCTTCGTAGAATTCTGGTAATTCTGCAGGACGGACTCCGACCAGCGCAACGCCATATCTAATGTTAAGCATATGTTAATCACAATCACTTTGGAAATTGATGACATGCAATTTATGAAGTCACATAATTTTTGTTATTTCAACCATTAATAAATAAATAATCTCAAATTTTCTTTTTTAAAAATCAGTAACTGATTATATCCAAATGAACTAATTCCAATTTCATAACAATGCCTGAGTTATCTAACTCATTTGATAAGAACGCCTGAGTTATCTAACTCATTAAAGATGAGATAATACAATACTTATTTCCTAATACATATTGGAATATAGAATTAACAACAAAAATGTGGGAGCCAATTACAAAATACTCTGCTAATAGCAAACAATCAAGTCTGCCTACTGAGAATAGGCATCCCATTGGTCGTAGCATGACCTACTTGAAGCAACAACTACAAGAGTCTTAACATAGGTTCATAATTATTTCAATATTGATTTTGGAATACGAATCCACAAGAATGCTTACTTTCTGTGTGAATGGAAGCTGGCATACGTGAAGGACTTCCCTTCATATTCGCCAAAGAACCTCGAGTCCTCCAGCCGTATGTGGTAGATCTCGTTCCCAGAACACCTGCCGTACAGTCGGTGCCACTCTTCTGATGAGGTCTGCCCTTCTCTGTAGAGATAATGTATTTAATTTCAATGATTTTTTATGATATATGTTTATAATCTTATGGTTTTTAAAGAATTATTAAGTTTATTTTTTGAGTTTTATGAAGTAAAATTTCTTCCTGAATCTTCTAATTTATCAAAATATTTCTTAAATTTTTTTTCAATATTTGGGTCATTAACATATATTCAGGATAACCACTGAATTACAAAAAAACTTAGTAGTATACAAATACTAATTTAAAAATTTAATAATTATCGAAGAATGATTAATTTTTACATGTTTGTACTTTATGTATTTCATACCTTCCTTTACTAGATCAAAAACTTCTTTCTCCAATCTTTTTTGGACTGATTATATCCATATGCCACTTATATAATATATTTTGTTGTAATTATAATATAACAAATATTCATTATATACAATTCATAGAAATAGTTTACCATTATGAAATTCAATGTGACAATAAGCAATTAAAAAAAAATATATATGAGACCAATTATAATATTTATCTATAATTATGAAGATGAAGAAATCCCTGTAACACTGAAAGAACAATTTCAGGAATCTGTAGTTAATATGAAATTATTTGGAATACTCAACCATTTAGGTTATTTTTGCCGTGTGCAAATTTACAAACTTTACAAATTACATAGGGCTATGCTCCATAATTGTGCCTGGATTAAAATAGAATCTGATTTCACAAAAAAAAAGATATATCTTTACTTGGATAAAAATAAGGGCCTTGAGTTCTGTACTTACTAAGTACTGTACTATTTCTAAGCCGATGGATGTCGTTTGAGCGATATTATGTTCATCTTTTACTTAATAAATTACCAAAAATAAAAATAACCCTACTTAAATAGTTTAAATATACTAACTGTCCCCTCGAAGTGTGAAGAAGCAAGGTGACGAGGGTCGAAGCACCTGGACAAGTGCAATTGTTGGCCAACAAAGCATACTTGAGTTCGTCCTCGCAGACGACGTGCTCTGCGAACTTGACGTGCAGTTTGTTCTCCGGCCTGAAGATCTGGACATACTGGGGAACCGAAGGGGCGAAGTCCTTCACTGCCCAAGACCGCAGGATAGTGTGTTCATCCTAGGCACAGGTCATTAATATTATTTTCTTTTGTTCATTACAAATACAAATTAGTTGTGCAATATATGAGTCTCGATATAGTAAAAGTAAATAGGTCATTTGACAATCGCCTTGAATGTTTGGAATTGACTAGAGTAAGATACAAGTTTTTGTGGACATACTGTATGTCAGTCTATGATGGAAATGCTTGTAATGCTTGAAACAGTTATGATGGTTAAGTACATGTAGAAACTTGTTAGATTTGTAGTCGATTAATCAGGAAACCAATCATTAAGAAAAAACAATGCATTCTATTAAACAGTAATATGGAAAAATACTATAATATATTTAATGACATGGCTATGCTCTTGTAAATATGCATATAATTGTAACAGGCATAAGAATATTTGAACCCATTTGCGTTAATCAAGATGGGTAGAGAAAGACAAATAAGAAGTTAAAGAACCTTACAAACATGTAGATATTGTGAAGGTCATTAAAATAGTTTACGAAGGGCTGGTCATGTAATGAGGATGAAACCCAAGTGAGGAAGTGAACGGAACAATGAGAGTTGGTCGTCCAAAACTTAGATGGAAAGATTCTGTAGCTACTGATACTAGGTTTCTAGTAGGTACCAGAGATCGGAAGGGAGCAACACTGGATTGGGAATATTGGTCAGGGCATCCAAAGTCTCAACATGGGATGTAACAATAATACAATAATAATAACAAATCTAAGATATAGAAGTGTACTGATCAAGAATGCAACAATAATAAAATATAATAATACTCAGTGTCCACACCTAACTTGCTTGTTGGGTAAGAAAATCAAACTTCCCTCCTGTCTCCGAGTCAGTACTCACTAGTATCTTATTGTCCATCAAACCATTATAATTCCAATATGGATACTGATTACCCTTAATCTCAATGGTTGGTTACCTACCTAAACAATACCTCATTGCTTAAACAATGTGTTTGTAATGTCGATTGGTACAAGTCAATTCTATGGATATTTATGGGTTTTGCCAATCTATAAGATCACACAGGTTTTATTAACACTTTAAGATTGACAGACCAATCTTAGTCAATACACCATAGAGTGTATTGTTTTGTGCGGAATGAGTTCTTGCTTTATGCATATTAAAAATGAAAGAACGCGAAAACGTAAACGTTATTAATGAAATTAATAAAATAAAATATGGCAATACGTTATTAATCCACAAGTACTGAAATAGTTTTCCTTACGCTATTACACTGGCACCTGGTTATACGGTTTACCTGATTTAAAAATTCGTTAATAAATACAAAATAAAATATTTATACTTGTTCGTTATTACTTGTATATCAACCTTCTTGCATTTCCCAAAATCAACGAATATATGAAATTTTTTCAAATTTCAGTAAAAAAAAAATGACAAATACTATAAATGAAGGAAATAGTGAAAATCAAAATCAACCTATTTTAAATCTTGTGTATTCATGAAGAATTAGGGCAGTTTACAAAAGTTTCTAAAAAAAAAAAAAAAATTAAAAAATTACAATAAAAGTTGATTTTAAAATAAACATGTTATATGGAACGTTTTTTTTTATATACAGCTTCTTAAGAAACTCAGAAAAAATACAGAATAACATTTTAAAAATGACAAGATGCATAAAATTATACTTAAGAATAATTTCTATGTATGAAAACCGATGCAATGATTAAAGCGCTTATTTGGCATATAAAAATCTAACTTCTGTAATAGTTTAAATAAAGTGCAAATTCAATTTATATGCTAGTTTAAATTACCAATGACTTACCAATTTTATATTTAATAATTAAAAATAAAATATTTAAAAAAATAACGAATGGATGCCCGTTCACACTTTTTTTTACCTAACCATTAATTGTGGAAATTTTCGGTCAAGACTGTGATAGGATTGGGTCGAAAGAAGATGGAAATAAAAGTTTATTCTCAAGAAACTCAGAAAAAATACAAATTTACATTTTAAAAACGACAAGCTACATCCAATTATACTTAACAATTATTTCCAGGAAAGTCTTGCGCGGAGCGCCGTTGATTCGCGAACATAATGGATAAGCGGTGTAAAACAATGGATAAAAACTAACGTCATTAGTAATTCTAATATTTATTTTATACCTCATTTTGAGATTTTACTCTTTATATATAAAAATATAAATCATCTTGTAAATTACTTTTGAAGAATAGCTTACACAGGTAAAGCAGAATAGCATAAACTGAAAACAAAATCCACTTATTCTAACGGAAGCTATATAAGAATGGAATACGAAAGTTGGAGAAACGCTACAAAGGCGAAAGAAAGAACTAAAACAATTTAAGCCATTTCTAAAAAGTGTTTAAAGAAGGCACCCTCCCCCCCCTCTCTCTCTCTTCTTTACTGAGACATGTTTCCTTTTGAATTATTTTTACTCAAGCACTCGTGCTTAAATAAAACTTTATTTTATTATAGAAAAAATAACCTTTTATTATTTTATTCTAAACTGACTGGGAATGCTTCGCTGGAATAATTGGTTTGTTTTGATCGTTTGATATAAAAATAAAACACACGCATAGTGGTACGACTTCAGAGAAATGTACTAATAGCTATCTAGTGAAATTTGACGTAAATAACTGTTTTTCATTTAACATTAAATTCTTATTCATTGGAATCATTAAAATAATGTATGCTTACTTAGAATTTTATTTATTTAGGGTAAGAGGAATAAAACCGTTTTTCAGTTGTTGTTTATTCTTAATTTTTACTCTATTAGAGACGTTTCGACACTATGGTGTCATTCTCAATCTTTTCTTCTCCTGCATCTTTTAACTTTAATAAATAAATTAACAATAATTACATTACTATAAATAATTTAACATAAATGTCCAAAGAGAACACGCTATAAGTATAGGTACCTGGAAAGTCATACTTTTAAAAATTCTTGGGAGATCATTAGTCCTCCATGCTCAATAAATAATATTGCATTAAAAGACCAAATTTTGATCTTTGAACTATTAGATCCTTTTTCAGTTCTATGAATCATTTGACTTTAGTATAAAATAACAAAATATGTTCTAACAGCAGATCAACAAAATAATACAAAGTACAAAAATTTTTTTTTTTTTTATATAAACATTTATTTATTATTATTTATATATTTTTTATTTATATATAAAAAAAAAGTTTTTACTTTGTATTATTTTGTTGATGTGCTGTTAGAACATATTTTGTTATTTTATACTAAAGTCAAATGATTCATAGAACTGAAAAAGGATCTAATAGTTCAAAGATCAAAATTTGGCCTTTTAATGCAATATTATTTATTGACCATGGAGGACTAATGATCTCCTAAGAATTTTTAAAAGTATGACTTTCCAGGTACCTATACTTATAGTGTGTTATCTTTGGACATTTATGTTAAATTATTTATAGTAATGTAATTATTGTTAATTTATTTATTAAAGTTAAACGATGCAGGAGAAGAAAAGATTGAGAATGACACCATAGTGTCGAAACGTCTCTAATAGAGTGAACATTAAGAATAAACAACAACTGGAAAACGGTTTTATTTCTCTTACCCTAAATAAATGAAGATTTAAATCCAGTTAAAAAAAAAAAATATTAGAATTTTATTTAAAATTATTTTTTTTGTCAATTTCCACTGATTTAAGTTTCACACATCAATGGCAGTCATAGTTTAAATTACATTTAGCACTTGATCTCCGCCGAATAGGCCTCATGCCGTCCTTCAGAGGTAACATAAACTGGCGGTCCCAAGTCTATGCTGTCTCAGGTACTCATTTAACATCATTATCCTGGTTATATCTGTAATGGGAAAATTTAGCTTCACTCGATTATCCCGTTTAGTGCACATAAATAAACAGGACTCTTTAAGGGTTTTTATATCCTTTGAGCGAGCAAAAGTAAATAGCTACGATACAATTAGAGCAGTAATAATTAAAATCACAATAAGGGACCGAACTCAAATTTAAATAATTCTTTGTGTTATATTGTTCTTTGTGCGATCGTGACGATAGTAACAAAACTGCGATAAGAATTTTAGATTATAAAAATATAAAACAGAAGTAATCTTAAAGATTACAGTTTTATAATTCAATCCAAAGTTACCAAGAATCCCGCTAGATTGCACTGATACAGTGCAGTCAGTTACCAACGCGGCAGTGCTCTGGGTTCGCAACGTTAAAAAAAAAAAGTTTTAATTTGCTTTATATAATTACAAATATCATGATAAATAAAAACACACACATGTAAATGGAAATTATTAGGCCTAAACCCTTAGTCCAGTTTATCCTACCCTGAAGAAGACCTGCAATGTAGGTCGAAACGTCGGATTCCAAATAAACAGTTCTCCCTATAATAGAGAATTTTTTTAAACTATACCCGGACCAATTCCTTGATTATAAGAATACTTTTGACGATAAAAATAATATTACACAGATTGTCGCTTCGAGTTGAGACAAGTTTTAAAGTTTTATTCGTTTCCCTTTTAATATTCTCCAAAAAAAAAAAAAAAAATGCACGTGCAAAACCCCAGACGGTTTTTTGTGTTCTGTGGAGAATCCATTACAATACATAATTATAGGCTAATCATGTGATGTTATAACAGAAGTAACATGAGTGAAACTGTTATTTAGATATTTTAATAAACGTTAAGGCCGTGGGAAAATTACAACGAAAAGCCTTAAGTCTCCAAACTAAAACAGAATTAGAAATTATCTGTCAAATATTTCGCCCATTCAGGCATCCTCAGGATAGAAAGAGAATAACAGCAAAACAAAACATGAATAATGCACCCAAGAAACATCCCACCACCTCGAAGGCTCAAATGCAACTCTTTTTTTAAAAAGTAAAAAAGAGACCTTACATAAATGTTATGACCGTGGAAAAATTCCAACGAAAAGCCTTAAGTCTCCAAACTAAACAAGAAATAGAAATTATCTGTCCAATATTTCGCCCATTCAGGCATTCTCAGGGTAGAAAGAGAATAACAGCAAAACAAAACATGAATAATGCACCCAAGAAACATCCCACCACCTCGAAGGCTCAAATGCAACTCTTTTTTTTTAAAGTAAAAAAGAGACCTTACATAAATGTTAAGATCGTGGAAAAATTCCAACGAAAAGCCTTAAGTCTCCAAACTAAACCAGAAATAGAAATTATCTGTCCAATATGCATTTGAGCCTTGGAGGTGGTGGGATGTTTCTTGGGTGCATTATTCATGTTTTGTTTTGCTGTTATTCTCTTTCTACCCTGAGGATGCCTGAATGGGCGAAGTATTGGACAGATAATTTCTATTTCTGTTTTAGTTTGGAGACTTAAGGCTTTTCGTTGGAATTTTTCCACGGTCTTAACATTTATGTAAGGTCTCTTTTTTACTTTTCAATATTAATATTTTAATAAACCTTTGAAACCTTTCTATAAATAATACAAGTTTATTTCTAAGTTATCGTTGATTTTTTTGTCCGTCTGTCCCTTGTGACCCCCCCGGAATAAAGTCCTGGATCCGCCCTTGGACATAGGTGCTATAGAAGATAAGAATAAATGTAATTTTGGTTATAAGTGACAGGTAAATTATTACTCAAAACATAAATCCTTCACGATATTAAATTATATCATTTACTTTATTAACCACGTCCTTACATAATCCACCTTTTCACAGTTTTATCTTTCGCGAGTCCATTCCCGACATTGTTTGCCCAAGATATTTTTTCTAAGGCTTTGAGGAATTGGAGCCGGTCCAGGGATTCTATTCTTTCGCTGCCAAACGTTTCACGTGGCTCGACAAGAAAAGTGTTAAAGAAGAACGTTTTGTCTCTAGGAACCGTTCAACCACTGGGATGTTGGTTATGAAATGTGTGTTTTTAATACCTTAATTATTAGCTAACAATTTTCCTTACATATAACTGTTCAACCTGCAATAAAGCAGGATCCTACAGGAAGATATCGGGGGGGGGGGTGCTAATACTTCGTAGCCTAACTTATTTAGTTTATAATTTCTAGTCATTTTAACAGACGTTCATTCAGCTCGATTATTAAATCGATTTCAAATTTAAATAATGTCGATTCCGATTGTGCCAAAATCTGAAACAAATTCTCTGACTAATTTATTATGAACTTCTTCCAAATCTTCTTGAAGATCTTCGAGCTTGATTGATATTGGAATTAATCCACTGGATACATAATAAAGATCATGTCTCTTTAAGAACATTTTGAGAACCAGCGAGTGATTTTTGTCGTTTGAGCATTCATCGCCCAGGGATTAATCGGTAATTCTTTCCGGGGAAGAGGAATGATCCAGTTTAAACCTAAAAAATTCGGACATCATGAATTTTTATTATCGCTTTCGAAATTATATTAGGAAAAAAACAAAGACTAGTAGTTATGGTATAGTATTGAAATCTAGACTTAGCGATTGTTTATTTTTTATGGTATTTAATAATAAACTCAAATAATAATTAAATTAAGTAAAAATAGAAAGTAAAACATTGTTGTATTCCTCCGTAAAGATAGATATTCACACATTAATATTATACCCCATTTTTAAGGTTTGCATAAACGGACATTCAAAATGCAATGATTTTTAGGTTAATCAAGAATAATTTATTTCGGATACTTCCACCTACAAACCCATTCCTCGTGATCCTACTACATCTCTCCAAAAACAATTCAACCTCCACCTAAAAAGCCTTGTCAATTCTAAATTAATTACCTATCCTGTTTACAGAAACCTCATTTCCTATAATTCCTTAGCCCCCCGCTTTTATGGTCTTCCCAAAATCCACAAACCCAACAACCCCCTCCGTCCTACTACAGCTAACGTCAATTCACCATCTACAAAACTTAGCAATTTCTTACTTTCATCCTTACAAGTCCTCAGCCGTAACAACCCATATGATATCCAAAACTCCTTTCATCTACGTGATCTTTTAACATCCCTCACCATTCCTGATCATTACATCCTCACTTCCTTCGATGTCGAAAGTCTTTTCACCAACATACCCTTAGATAAAGCCCTTGTCATTATAGATAACAACTGGTCACTCATAGAACCCCATACCTCTCTCAACCGGTCCTCATATCTCCAATCCCTTAAACTCTGCTGCGAATCCGGCTATCTCACTTTCCATGGACAGTTCTTTAACCAAATTTCTGGACTGGCCATGGGAAATCCCCTCGCTCCTGACCTCTCCAATATTGTCCTAAATGACCTTCTAGACTCCATCCTACCCCAGTTCCGTGACGATGTCATTTTCATTAAAAAATATGTGGACGACCTCCTCCTTATCCTAAATCCTAACATCATTCCAAGTTTATTATCATCCTTCAATGCATACCATCCCCGCCTACATTTCACCGTTGAACTTGAACATAACAAATCCCTACCTTTCCTTGACCTCCGTATCATTAGAAATCCCGATCACACCTTATCCACTGATTGGTATACGAAACCCACCTATTCTGGCAGACTCCTCAATTATTACTCCCAACATCCGCACCACCAAATAATCAATGTCGCCAAAAATATCATCCACCGTGGCCTATCCCTCTCCGACGCTTGCTTCCATAACACCAACACCCAACGCATCAAAGCAATCCTATTAAAAAACAATTTTCCTCCCCATGTTATCAATAAACTCATCCATCACCATTATAACCCACCCACCCGCACCCGTTCTCCACATCCGCCTTCTATCCCTATATACAGATCCTTGCCATATATACCCTCCCTCTCTAATAACATTCAAAAATCCCTAAGTTCCGCTATCCCCAATTTACGCATCGCCTTTAAATCCCACAACAAACTCTCCAATATTTATACCCGTGTTAAAGATCCCATTCCACTAAAACATCGTTCTCAGGTCGTCTATCGCATTCCTTGTTCTACTCCCAACTGCAACTCTTCCTACATCGGCGAAACCAAAAACCTACTTAAAGACCGCATTACCCAACACAAATACTCCATTTCCTCCCACAACCCAACCGCTTCTAAACTCTCTGAACACGCCCTATCCTTTAACCACATTTTTGACTTCGAAAACACGTCGATCCTAGCCTCCGTTCCTAATTATAATAAACGCATCCTCTCAGAAACCATTCACATTAATTTAGATTCCTCTACCGTTAATGCCAAGACCGACTCCCATCACCTATCCCTAACCTACGCCCATATTTTTAATTTACTAAAATAACCTTACATTCTTAATTTATTATGCCTTTTTTTAATTACATTTTGACCTTTTGACTTTTACTTTTTATTTTTCTCGAGATCGCCTATATTATATTAGATCGCCTATATTATATTCTCATCTTATTTTGGCATTTATGCCACTTCTTTCTAATTGTATACAGTTACATATTAACTTTCCTCACTTATTTTCTTTTTCTTTTCATTCTTCATAGTTCATAGATATAATACCACTTTTAATTTTTATTTTTCTCTCAATTTACATTTTTTACGGTCACTTATATCCACTGCATCTGCAATTTTCCTTTTTAATTTTATTTAACTTTTAATTTTTCACGCCTTTTACATTATTTACGGTCTCTTACATCCACCGATTCTACCTTTCTCCTTCCCCCTCCTGTGTCTTTATTTTTTGGCCGTCAGAGATCGCCTTTATCGCCTCCGCCTGCCCGGTGTAACGGTTTTCTTGCTTACTTGTCTCTGAGCGGCCTAACCTGCAAGTTGTTTTATTCGGTTAGTACACTTTTATCTTATCTCCTTCCTTTTCACATTCACCTTTCTTCGCACCTGTTCTCACACCTACTTTTGGCATCCATCATATGTTAATAGTATAGAGTTCATTCTTATTTAGCCTCATATTTTTCATCTACTGTATTTCTTCACCTACTTTCTATATGTTTATATTAAATTCTCATCTTATTTTGCATTTATGCCACTTCTTTCTAATTGTATACAGTTACATATTAACTTTCCTCACTTTTTTTCCTTTTCTTTTCATTCTTCATAGTTCATAGATATATACCCCTTTTTTTCAATGTTTAATTTTTGAAATTTATCAAGCCTTTCTTTCTATTTATGCTTGTATTATTACACTTTATTCCCCCCTTTTTCTATATTTTATCTTCTTATTTTGTATCTTTCCGTTTACCTCCTCATTTTTCTTTCCCTTTATATTATTGTTTACATTTTATCCCTTTTTGACATGTATTTTTCCTATTTTATATTCTTATTCTTGTATTATTTTATCTGTCACTATTAGAATTTCTGTTCATCATCTACATTTTATTTTTATCCATCACTATTTTAAGTTTATTATTCTGTAACCTGTCTTATATGCATTCTTATTTATCTTATATCTTCTATTCACTATTTCATCATATCTAATTTTATTTCAATAATCTAATTTATTTCCACTCCTGTACCACTTTATATATTCTTGTTGCTGCTACGTTTTTATATATTTCTGTTTTGATTCTCTTAGCCCTGAAGATGGCCTACATTGTAGGCCGAAACGTCGGCACATAATAAATAAGTTATCCTTATTTTGATGTTTTCATTGACTGCACCCCCAACTATTTCTTCCTTGAATTAGAAGATACAGTCGACCAACTCTTCTCTAATAATTTATGAAAACTATAACGATATTTAAGAGAGGAATGAATTGTAGTAATCTTTTATTTGTAATCAGAATTATTTTTTCTTGAATTATTCAAAGAAGATCGTAACTGATACAATTATACTATAAAAGAAAAAAATCTGCTTAACGAAATCCGTCATTGAGCTCATGAAGTGAGTTTTTTCCATTGAAAAAGTTTAATCTTGTTTTGTATAATCCGAGAGATGTAACATTAAACTGGAAATACTTCTGTGTAAATCTGCTACAAAGTTCTGAAAGCGTCTCTTGAAAAGTTCTGCATCCTTTATGACTTCTCTCCTGCCTGGACTAATTTGCTAGGTACGTTCAATTATAAACTATCTGCTAACCGAAGCGTTAAGTAGAGTCGGGAGTGGGGGGTATTGCGCCTCCAAAGCAAATAATCTAAAATATCGCATTTTTAATAAATAAGGTATTATTAATTATGGCAAATTTTCGTTATTAATATTAAAACATAAATAGGCAGTGTATTAAGTCTTTGGAATAACTTTGGTTTTATTATTTGAATTTATAAATAAATTATAACCTGAGTTATTTAAAATTCAAATTTGTAAGTTTAAATTCTTAACATTAGTCCGTTTTTCACATATATTGACACTACGAACAATAATTATATACATTTTCAAGTAGTTAATTTATTAATCAAAACATATGCTGATGGGCCTCACAAGCTCAATACTAAATATGAATAATAATTAGTATATAGTTCTATTATTTAGTGCTTGTGTCTTAACGCAGCCGTTGTTACTTTTCCCTGCTTGTTCGCATGCGCGAGCAGTTACATTTTGTAACGGTTACATTTCTAAAAGTTACCTTCTATTTATTGGGGTTGAAAAATGATGAACAATTACAAATCAAAAGAATTTATTGACAAATCGAAAATAATAATAATAAATTATGAACAGTTAAGAAATAAAAGTTATGAAAAATCGCAATAATGGAAAATTATGTACAAAAAAATAATTTCAAACAATTAAGAATTCAGAAATAAAAGTAATGAAAAATTATGTAAACAAAATTGAAAAATGTAATATTTGATGAAGAATGAACAATTACAAAATAAAAATTTAATCGCATTTAGGTGGAAAATGCGTCAAAATAGACTTCAATATAGATTCAAAACAGTCTGTATTTTGCTTTTACTGATGCTGTCGCCATACGAACTCGCATAAATATGATTCATTTCCAAAAAAACCATTCACCACAATACAATTTCATTTGATGGGAATTGCTACATTTTCTTTGTTTTGGTAAAATATTACGCTCCTGCAAAAAATGTATAGCTTGTTCTTCTGTTGAAGGCAAATCCCAAATACGCATCATTTTACATTAATTAAATAACTAACTAAAATAATAACAACGAAAAATCTATAACAAAGAATAAAGAACAGATAACGAACAATAAACAACAAATAAGAAACAATAAATCAGCAATAATCAAAAGCCAAAGCAAGATGAAACATAGAACAAATCAGCTGTTAGAAATGTAACCGTTACAAAATGTAACTGCTCGCGCAGGGAAAAGTAACCAGGGCTGCGTTAAGACATAAGTACCTATTATTTATACCGTGTATTTTTATTTACTTAAGCATTTAATTTACACAGTTACAAACGCGTAAACTTTGCACGTTTAATTCTGTTTACTTAGGATGATTCTAAAACTTTTAAAATATGTTATAATTATTTATTTATATTTATAATTAGTTAGCATTGCAAAGGAGAGCTAGTCGACAGTCGAAAGAATGCTAAACGCGTTATAGTGCCAATCGTAATCAAGGTACAATATGTGTTATGAGTGATAATGTCAAATATTAAGGCTGTGGGAACCCATAGCGAATAGGACGTATGGAGAATAAGGTAAAATATTATTGGGGTCTTAAAAAGAAAAGTATGCCAAGTAATAGCCTACTGGGTATTATGGATGGTTTAGGGATGACAATATTGCCGGAAAAATAATGTAACTGTATGTGAAAAAACTTTTTCTACTCAAGATGGATGGCCCAGGAGGGTCCCAGATTCCATCTCCTTTGCTAACAGATTAAATAAAAGTCAGCCAAGCAGCTGGGTTCGAATACAGGACCTGGGGCAACTGAGCGCTCAGCCACTCCGCTAATTTGTCCTGGGTCCCCAAAATTATGTTTAATTTTTATTTTAAAAAACTATTTTAATATTACCAGAGATCCCGAAGATGCTTCAACTCCCTAAGCGAGTTTTTTGGGCCATGAGAAGTCTAAAAATACCCACATTTTTCTTCCGATAATTAGCGACTTTTGTATCTAAGTAAAGATAAAACTCAGCTCCAGATGAACAACATAAACCGCTGGAGGCGCCTTGGGGCGAATGGACGAAGAAATTAGCAGAGGTCATGGCTCTTCAAGGACTGTAGAGCCCGACAATGAGTCAATGAATGGATATTGTAGATCATTTAAAAAATAGTTCTATTCATGATTAGAGTTCTCCATAAGGTTTCAGTCCTTGTTAAAAATTTAGTTTTCGTCTTGACCTCAGTTCTACAAGATTAGCTATTATACTCACAGCTGCCGTTTTGTCAGCGTAGTTCCTGGCGGCCAGGACGAAGCAGGCTTCCGCCTCGTTCATCCTCGCCCTGGCCAGATCGACGTCCTTGAGACAGCTGCCCTGGATGTAGATGACCCTCTGCGCCCAGATCGGGACCTGTAGGATCATTCTCATCGTAGTGTCCAGTTCCATCGGTGACAGGAGAACCACGTAGTAATCCTGAGGGAACAAAAAAGTTAAATATTAATATTATAGATAATAATCAGAATGCAGTCTGTTTAATATTATTCATTCAGAATGTGGACATTTCACTCCAAATGTGTTAGCTGTCATTAAAATAGAATGAAAGGGGTATGGTGTCGAGAGCAAATATCGATGAGATTTAAATAATTAAAGAAATCGAAAAATACTTAGAGGTAATCATGTTGGTATAAGTCCCGCAGGTTGTCGCTTCGAGTTAAGCCACAAAAAGTTTTAACTTTTCATTCCTTTCCTTTTTAATATTATCGAAAATAAAAATAGTTGTGAGTTTTAGTTTGAAAAAAAAAAGTGTAATTAGGGGAAATTTGTAGATTTTTGTAATCATTTTATTAAGAAATAAACATATGTATGATTACCGAAATATACATATATGTTTGTTTACACGTCTAGTTCTTAATAAAATCATTACATACACATTTCCCATAATTACACTATTTTTTTCAAACTAAAAGTCACTATAATTTTTATTTTCGAATTTAAAAAAAAAAGTATTTACAACTGTATTACAATAATACTACAAGTAAATAGGCAAAATGATACATAATGGCATGAGATAATGACAAGTAGAGAAACTACCCACTGGTAGTACTCAAATCACTAAGAACTAACTACACAACTGAGGTCACGTGGCCATCTTCTTTTCAGACGCCTCGGAGAATTATATTAGGGAATTGAAGAGGAAGCTAGGTTAGAAACTAGATGGTTTGAGTGGTAATGAAGTTTGTTATGAAAGGATAGATACCGGGTTCGGGCCGAATCAGCAACAAATTGGGCATTATGGGTGACTTTATTCTTAACAAAATAAGGAGCATTGAGGATTTTACGTAGGGTTTTGGATTGTAGGGATTGGATACGAGAGGTATTGGATGACTTAGTGGAGCCCCAAAGCTCTACTCCACTTTTATAAAAATGAATCTTAATTTTCTCCGATATCATTATTTGAGCCTGCACTTTGGCATCCCTTGTGGGGAAATGCTAATAGCAATTTATAATACAAGTATAATAAATCTAAAATTATCAAACTGGAAGTAGTACTTTATTTTAGGCTCTTAACAAATTTAAATAAATACAAGTCTAACCAATGCAAGTGCGTAGTAATGCGGTTTACCTCGGCTGTGGCGGTCTCAGAGTAGCATCCCATCTTTCTGTTATAACTATTTTTTCGTATTACTATTACTAACGATTTTTTTATTTTCCCTGAGATCTTTACTTGTGCCAGCTGTGGACAGTATAACAAACGATTGAATCATCATTCGGATCTGGTTGCCAAGAGAGATCATCCGTCATCAATTTATCATATATGATCAAGTAACTGTCAAGAACATGCGCGCAGGGTGTGCCACATGTGCTGTGGTGTGGACTGATATTAATCAGGCTTCTATCTTTTGTAGCCTGAGAGTGGTCAATTTAATTTTAATACGATAAATATTTTAATTACGGATTATTTAACATATCCTATAAACATGTTTTCCAGTGGCCTTAAGATTACCGTAGCTTTATTCATTTGATGTGAACAGCCCTGAAGGACTTAGCGTCTATGATGCCAGTCTTTTCCAGTCCTTTCTTCTTGGCCCATCTTTGACCGAGGATTTCACTGAAATTTGTCCTCTTTTCATCCGTTCAGGTCTTGGAAATTCATCTTAGGTTTGATCAAGATTATCCTAATTCTATAGTTCCTCCAGTCATTTATTAGACAAAATTATGTAATTATTTTATAATTGACTATTGAGCCTTGGAAGAGGAAATGTAGCGGAATGGGTGCACAAGTAATAATTCCTTTACAACCTGCAATTTTCGGATGACCAGATGATATTAGCAATGACCATGGACATGTCAGCTACATGTTAAGAAAACTCTAGGAGGAAATTACTGACGAAAACTGAGTATATGGCATTACATCCAAAGGTGACAGTCCTATCCATCGAACATCGGGAAATAGAAAAACCCCTTGAATATATCTTGGCAGGTGGCTCACTGATGATCTTACAAATACATAACTAAAATAAAAAAATAATAAGAGGCAGAAAAATTGTTGGGTGTCTTAACTCTGTTCTGTTATGTGTAGTAACCAGGTTAACCTAAAAAAAAAATTGATGTTTCACTCAATTATTGAAAATTTTATTGCTCTACGGATCCGAAACATAGACAATAACGAAGACCATGGCCGCGAGGGGTCTTAGTGAAGGAGGGAGGCTGGATCGAATCTGTCGTGAAAATCTGTAAAACGAAAATCAACCAAGTTGTACATAAAAATCGTTTAATAATAAAAAAACCTATTGGAGCGCATCTGATGAAGACAGACCTTCTTGTTCTGCGCGGCTTTGAATTATTCAGGGATTAATATTTAACCTAAGAGGTAGGTGTCAATATCCCCTCCCCTCCTGCGAGACAGGTGGGGGGGAGGAAGTTGAACAATGCAAGGAGGAAGTAGGACAGCCCGAGGGTATCGTGGCAGTTGTGTTGCCATGGTTACCACGATTGCTAGAGTGCTGCTCTCCTTGTAATATTAATGTAGTTAGCTCCAGTTGCCTTTGTCTACCTTCCGGTTAATTCGAGTCTCATATGAGCGCCTTGATTTCAGCGAGTAATTATGTATCAATTAGATTCCTCAATAGGTGTGAACTTCAACCTGGGATGTATTATTTAAAGTTACTAATTATTGTATTACTATTTATTATTGTATTGTACATGTATATATTATTATTTATGTATACAAATACTGCCTTTAGGAGCACAACAGACAGCCTAGAGGTGACCAAAACTCACGTTGCTACGAACCATGATTTCAGCATAGATCTATGGATCATGGCTGTACGGTCATCATGGCTGCGCAGGTCGTTTACCAAATTTTGAGACTACATTATCGAAGTCATGGTGGTCATCACTTTTTAAACTTCTTTCGGGTCACCTGTGTTGTAGTGGTTAGCAGAACAGCCTGCTATACCCAAGGTTTGCATTCCGGCAGGTGGCCATAGGATTTTTTAAAGGAAGTGAAAAAGTCGTGGTTGTGCTATCGGACGTAAAATGGAGGTCCCTAGCATGTTCGGTGTCAGGTACTTATACTGTACAGTACTGTAAGGTGTCAGGTACTTATACTGTACAGTACTGTAAGGTGTCAGGTACTTATACTGTACAGTACTGTAAGGTGTCAGGTGTATAAGTGTGTACTCGTTAAACATACCTGTCCTAATTATTCCTGGATGGGCTAAATTTAGGGATAAATTGTCGTTAAATAAATACTTGTAAACAAAAAACAAACAACTCCTGACGTGAATTACTTTAATTATGTAGGAACATGAACACACAAATTCTAATTCGAGCCCTCCGTTGATTATTTATTACTTAATTTATTTTAAAAATATCGGTAATCCCTACTCAAAATTTAATCTCGATAATTTGAAATACATGGTAAAATATGCCGATAAACATTATCGACTTAATTTAAAAATATATTAACATATCATATGTGTTTCCATTATCGTTTTCATATTGAAAGTATTCGTCCTATATTGAATAATCCTTTTTATCAAATACTTTCATAATTTAGATTTATGTTTTTATGTTTTATTTGCTAGCGCCCCATTATGAGATACGGTTAATTATTTCAAGTAAACAAAATTTGAGGTACTTAATAAAATGAAGTAAATTGCTCACAAATTGAAGTGGACCACTCATCAAAAGTTAGGTAACTATATTTTTTAACCATACTTCAGGTTATTTTTTTGTTTATTTGTGCTTATCGATTTGTGCTACCTCACTTATCGATTGTTAAGGGTTTTTGTTCAACAAAAATAAATACACCAAACAAAATTTAAGAAAAATTTATTTTTTTAAATTAAATAAAATTTTGTTATTCCATTTTTTATGGTTTAATTTTTAAAATTAAATAAAATTTTTAGGCTGTTGGACCCCCTACTTTGATTAATACTTCACATCGGCGATTCATACTCCTTATTAAGCTCAATATGTAATTTTGAGGTAAATTAGCCCATTCCTCAATTAAGGCGTCAGCAAGTTCATCCAAGGTATCTGGACAAGGTGAACGCATGTGTAATTGCCGTTGGAGTTTGTCCCAAACATGTTCAATTGGATTCATGTCTGGTGAACAAGTAGGCCAGTTCATGCGCGTTATTTCTTGCTCTGCTAAATAACGTTGAATCATCCTTGCCCTATGAGTACGAGCATTATCATCAACAATAATGAAGTTCTCACCCGTTTCTTGAGATAAAGGGATAATTACAGGTCTGACGACGTTGCTCAGGTAGGTTTGTGCTCATGTTCATTTCTAAACAGTACAAGCTGAGTTTTTCGATTACTCATTATCCCTCCTCACACCATTATTGAGCCTCCTCCATAAGAGGGAACTTGTTCAGTCATACCTGGGCTAAATCGCTGGTTTGTCTCTCGCCACACTCTACAACGTCGATCTTGATGATGTAGAACAAATTTCGATTCGTCAGTATTAAACAATGGCCCAGTCCTCGTCAGTCCAATCAACATGTTCACGAGCCCATAGGAGTCTTGCTGCCTTTTGTTGTCTGGTTAAATAAACCCTCCTCGCCGGTCTTCTTGCCCTCAAACCAACTTCATGTAGGCGGTTCTAACCGTCTGAGTTGAAATGCGGACTCCCGTTGCTTGTTGAAACGAGCTTTGCAGCTGCCGAGCTGTTAAATCTCGTCGTCTAGTGGTTTGGATTTTGAGATATCGGTCTTGCTGAAGGGTGGTTTTTCGAACTCGGCCTCCTCCATGTGTGTACTGAGCAGTACCTGTTGCCTGGTATCGAGACCATGCTCGTCCAATAACTGTGTGAGAGCAGTGAAGCCTACGACAGATGCATTAAAGTAGTAGTTCTCTGTGTGTGATGTGTTGTTTTGTTTTTTGTATTAGACGATACTTTAAATATTTATAAATAAATAACAATTTAATTGTCACAGTCTGTGATGTCCGGCTCCCTCCTCACCAAAAAAGTAAATGTTTAAAAATATTCTTTACTAATACTTTATTTCACGTTGAGAATGACCTAACTCTAAAAGTGCTAATGACCTCCCGGGTTCTTCAACACTAAGTCGTCGTAAAGACATTGTTAAACACTGCCTAGTGAACTGTTTGGAGTAATACTGACGATAAAAGGGAAATAATGTTTACAAAACACAAGTGGAAAATAAGCGGCTCAGCTCTAAATAGTGATACCAAGACTTTGTTTTTGTTTGTATCTCTTTAACCCCGTGAAAGTAATAAAACTAATAAAATAGTTTTTTTAAATGGGGGAAAACCTCAAATCAATCAAGTTAGCTAAATTATAAAATATCTTCATTTTCTTAAGTGGTCCACTTCAATTTGTGAGCAGTTTATTACAAATACGGCATTAAAGCCCTACCAAACTGTTAAAATGAAGTTCTAAATGATTATAGAACCAACGAATTTTATAAAATCAATATACGTGCATTTAGCTAAAATAAATATGTACAATTTTTAGTTTTGTACAACTTTACATTTTTTAGATATGTTTATCACTAATAATTTCGCATTACTTTGTTATTTGGACACGGACATTGCTAAAAATCAGAATTTCAGTTGAAAAACGTATTCTTAATATTTTGCAATAACAATAATCTCTCTGACTGTATATTTTGGGACTTCCGTACGTTACTTCCAAGCTGACGTTCTTGCTCTCAGCGTACTCCGGACAGTTTTAAACATACATAGACGTGATAAAGAACATAAAGATGAACATGAACATACCTGAAGAAGCGGATGCGCATAGAACTCGTTGAGGAAGTCCATGATAGTGTCGGCGTGGAGAGTGGTGCTGCAGACCACCACGTGCTTCTCCGACTGTGCCCGGTGAGAGCTGTAGGATCCTCCCAGTTTCTGCCGCTCCATCCAGGTGAAGGCCAGCTGCTCGAACTGCAACAGAACAGAGGTCTGGGTTCGATTCGCGCCTCTGAGCACAATGCTATGCTATTGTGTCGTTGGAGCTGATAATGTTACCTGTGCGTGTCGGGCATTAGCTCTGTATCTCTTAGTTAATTAAATTCATTTCCACGATACTGCGGTGGTTCACTACTACTTAACATTATGAAACTCCAGCGAGGCTATTATTTTATCTACGGAAATATTTTTAGCTTCATAGAAAATTCCCTTACATCACCTGAATTCATTGCATATCTATTGAACTATTAATCATTATCTAAAAAAATGGATCCGAATCAAATTAAACTCGAGTGTGCACTACATTTAAATCAGTCTAAATATCGCTTATTGTTTTAAAAAAAAAATTATTATATCTAAAAATAAATTGAATAAAATTAATTTGGGAATGGGAAAATTGGATTCTGTAAAAGGATGTTTTTTATGTTGGATTCTGAAATTCTATTTTTTTTCCGCTATTGCAATACTGATTAAAACACAATTAAATTCCTTTTTTTTGACAACATTCATCTATAATTGTTATCATTATGCTGACAGTCAAAGGCGGTTTGGAATTTTAAGTGATATATAATTTCCGATTGGTCAAATATTACGAATACATATCGCACTAGTATTTCTAAACTAAAAGAACTTAGAAAGCGGTTTTCTTCGGTTCTGTAACTGTGCTATGAAAGAAATGGGTGAATGTCTGTTTATCACTCATCAACCTAGCTTCATAGCTTCTCTGCCAGAAGGCACTTGTGTCAATTTTAGTGTCCTAATGCTATTCCAAGCTCACTACTAGTTTGTCCCGTTTTCTCACAAATATAGGTATTTAGATTATGTCACTTTAGAAATACTAGTGCAATATAAAAAAAAAAAACACTGCAATACTACTACCTATGTAGGTATGGTCTTAGATAAAATGCTTTGTGGAGACTGTATTGCAATACTACAACCTGCAAATATTGGATACAGTGAACATATACTGTGAAGACTGTACTGCTTCTAGATTGCACAAATAGTTGATTTGTCCGAGATCACCCTCAAATGCCAAGTTTTCCCCAATCAAGGGCACCCACTTTACAGGGCTCACCCAGCCCTAATGCATAAGATCCTACAGGAACCATCCATGGCACTCTACACCCTCAGCTACACCACCCCCTTATGTAATTAACAGATACACATAACTATCTTTATTACTAACTAAAAGATATAGATATAGTAAAAAAGTAATAGATCATTGAAAATGTTTACGATTTCAATAGTTCCTTTAATGCATACAAGGAAGTACAAAACTGAATAATTTTATTTTTAATAATAATAAAAAATATATATATTTGAGAAATCACTGAATAAAACAAAAGTAATCGCTTAGAGTTTCAGTTCTCGGTCATCTGCCTCGTATCTATGGTTATTCTAATTTCCAAAATATCTAGTCAAGATAAGAATCTCCAATTTCTCAGAACATAGGTATATCGACGTTTATTTAAAAATATACCTGATATAAAGATTCATAATTCAGTTCAATTACTTCATGGGTTGATGTAACTAAAAAGGCCGTGGGCGTGCCGTGTACATAGCCGCCTACTCTTTAGGGCGACAGAAAAAACTGGAATCATCAAAAGGAATATTAAATATTTTTTAATATTCCGTTTTTAGAAAGTTCTCCGAAATAAAACTTGTAAATAAATAAAGTTATATTAACGTTATTCTGCTATTTTTAAAGTCATGTTGAAATATAACAGTATGATGTCAGAGAGTAATTCTTGATGTAGAAAAAAATACCATGTAATATGTCGTTTTTAAATCAGTTAATCGGTAAACATATTTACTTTACCATCTTTTACAGTGCTTTCACCTTTAATTAATATCACACAACATATCCTACATAGCCACGCTAAGTACGAGAGATTAGTAGTACCTGGGATTCTACCAGCGGCTGAATGTAGAACTTAATTGCATTGCCGAATCAATTCAATTATTAGATTACCGTAATTGAGAATTAATGGTAGGATCGATAATTCCATTAGGTTTAATTAATTGGGCTATGATTAGCTTTATCGTTCCACTTGATGCCTATTAATGGCTCTATACTAGTGCAAATATATATATATATATATATATATATATATATATATATATATATATATTTTTATTTTTTTTCATTACACAATTTAGGATTACAAATTTAATTTCAATTTTATTCTCACGTGTAAATTATCAATTTAGTCAAACTATAAATTTTTAATTTCTTGTTTTGTTAAATTATACTAAAATGTATTCTGTAATTATTTATACCAAACTGTATGTAATATGCTTACTTAAGTATGGAGCATGTCCTAATATTAATAAACAGTCCCTTCATGGGGTTACCATGGGGGGAACAAATTAAAAAAAAAAAAATATATATATATATATATATATATATATATATATATATATATATGTATATAATGTGCGTTTTCATTTTGTTGGAAATAACCCCAAAATTATAGCTCATATAATCAATGATTTAGAGAAGCTGTTCGGAGGCGGTTAATTTAGATATTGATGAATTAATATTTATTTAATTAAAAGTCTGGTAAGGTGTTTGCTTACAAAGTTTTCTCTTACCATGCTACTTGAAATAAAAATAAAACATTACAATAACTGTAATAATTGTAATTGTATTATTGTAATTATTATATTTCATTGTATAATATATAATGTATTATTAATTAAGGGAATTACTATTTAGAAAGGGTTAGCTCAGAATGTAGAGCCTTGATTTACAGTGCTAAAGGTCTCGAGTTCATTTCCAACTATGGCACATGAATACATGTGCCATAGTATATAATGATATGGTAATTATTCCGCAGGTTGTCGCTTCGAGTTGTAATTAAAGTTTTAACTTTTCATTCGTTTCCTTTTTTTCGAAAATGAAAGTAATCGTGACTGTTAATATGAACAAAGAGCGTAGTGAAATACGCAAACTTCTGTTATAAATATAACAGATTACATTCTCTTTTCTCATGATAACATTTATTTTTGGAAAAATATTAAAGCTCGAAGCTCGAAGCGAAAACCTGCGGAATAATTACCAATTACGAGAATTTTCATAGTATTTTAGAAATATTGAGTATTTTGTATTAAACAAAATTTCTATAAAAATGTTTTTAGTGATGTAATATTTTATTTTACCTATGCAAAGTCGGACGGACCACAATTTCTTCCTTGAATTATTTTGTATTTAATTTGTATCTGTAAATTTTTTTTTGTTTTCCAGTGAAATGAAATAATAATTCACTTAATAAATAATTTATATTCTTGTTACTTTAATCAATTTTTGCTATATAACATAACACATATATAAAGATATAATTTAGTAACGTTTTTATTACTACATATTATGCAATCAAATGTATAGATCGTGAATTTGAATATATTATATGAAGCTATTTTATTTCCGTTACTTTGAACCTTGGACCCAACAGGCCTGTGCCTGTTCCTAGCCAGTTCTTTGTTCTCAGTGTTGGCCGAGCTGCGAACCGATTCATATCGGAGTAAGTTTTAAACTTATTGCATATTTATTGAGCTTATTTTATCTATGCTTCAATTGTAATAGTCAATTATAATAGAAATCGCTTTATTACTCATCTTATAAGTAGAAATGAGATACTGATACATTTCTAAAATAATTAATACTTGGTGTTTGATTATTTCACTACACGATGTATAATTTTTACGGTTTTTATTACTGCGTATTACAAAATTAAATGATTAGATAAGATATAATATTAAATCAGTCAGAATGTATTTTAAAAAGAGAATTTTTTTTCTGTACTTTGAACCTTGGACCCAACAGGCCTGTGCCTGTTCCTAGCCAGTTCTTTGTTCTCAGTGTTGCCCGAGCTGCGAACCGATTCATATCGGAGTGAGTTTTAAACTTATTGCATATTTATTGAGTTTATTAAATCTAGTTTTCAATTATTTATTCAATAATATTTAACTTTAAAATAAATCGCTGTAGTTTTTATCTAACAGGTTTGTAAAATATGAGATAATAATTCTTCTTCTAAAATAATTAATACCTCGTGCTTGATTATTACACCATATTATGCATAATGGTTTTAAAGGATTTTATTAATACATATTACAGAATTAAATGATTAAATAAAATGTAGACGGTCAATATGAATATTTTATTTTCTCTACTTTGGGCCTCGGACTCTACAGGTCTGTGCATGTTCGATTGCAGTACTTCGATCTCAGCGTATAGGAACTCACGAATATCGATATTATTTTATATTTATCATTACATATCGATTTCATTCAATATAACTTTAAATTATATTATTTAACAAGTGAAGAAATTAAAACAGTTTCATCTTCGAACTAAAAATGAGGTAACCATTTTTTACTGCATTACCTAAAAATTAAAAATCAAATGAAGTAGAATTTGTAAATTAAAATGTATTCCAAAGAAGCGGCATTATATTCTCTATAAGTTGAACATTGGATCCTACAGTCTCTGCGGGTCCAGTTTGTACTCAGTCTTAGCCGACCCGAATATCAATATGAATCAATTAATATAGGAGTAAGTTTTATAGATATTGAGTTTGAGGGATATCTATTGAGTTTATTCAAGCCATTTTTAGTTATTATGATTAACTATCATAGACATCATCCAAGTTTTTTTATCTATGAAGTAGAAATGAGATAATTATTCTTAAATAGTTTATACTTCGTGTTTGATTAATACACTACATAATATATAATGATTTTTAATGTTTTTATTATTAGGTCTAAAAAATGAAAATGATATATCAATAGAAATTTAACCTTTAAACTATTTTTGATTATATCAAATTGTATAACTCATGCAGAGGCCGCTAGGCGTCGCCAGTATCGCGCAATGCATAAGTTTTTCCGGTACTTGTGTAATAACGCCACCGCAGTTATATCTGCGTAAAGAGCAATCTTGTTCGCATCCGCAAGCAGTTATATTTCTAACAGCTGATTAGTTCTTGTTTGCTTATTTTTAGTGCTACGAAATTGCGCATTTGGGATTTGCCAAAAACAGAAGAAGATGCGATTTTATTTTTTCAGGAGCGAAATATTTTACCGAAAGAACGAAAATGTACCGATTCACATGAAATGAAACTTTATTTTGGTCAGCGAAACTTTTGGGGTGGTTAGGGGCAGTCAATCCGATTGACTACTTTCTTTTTAAATAAATTATTTTGTTTTGTAATTGTTCATGATATATTCCATTATTTATTTATTTACAACAATATTTATTAACTAAATAATAAAAATATATAACTTAATAATATTTGTAACTTATTATATATTAATAAAATATAAATTATATATTAATAATTATAATTATGTATCTTGGACATAATTTGTTTTTAAATAAATTCTTTTGATTTTTAATTGTTGATGATTATTTTAAAAAATTAAAATCCTAACCCCAATAAATAGATTTAAAATATTTAGATATCTGTTATAAAAGATAACTGTTATAAAATGTAACTGCGGAAGCGTTAATATACCGTACCGTTTTTCCTTTACCAAAAGTCGCTAAACGCTGCAAAAGAAGTTTTCTCTTCTTATCGTGTACGTGTGTGTATATATATTTGGTCGCTTGATTAGCAGAAATTTAGTTTTTTTATATATATTGTGGGAAATAACTACTACTAGATACGAACTGAACAGTTGCAATAAAATGTATGACGCGATGCTAAGCTCCGAACAAAAGTTCGCAGGAATCAATAAAGTTCCCGGAATCCTTTGTGACAGACAAAGAGTCCCCCGGGTAATGCATATTGCATCAACTCGGCTCCGAAAGTTCGGGAACTGAGCTGTATGGAGGAAATGGAGGAAAGGTATACATAAATGGGCCGGGGAAGCAAAACTCTGCACTTGGAGGTTATTAATAAAGGCTGAGAGGTGTAACAATGCGTTCTCGCGAAAAGACAACCCATTGTCGCTTTAGGGCAACAATAACTTCGCGACTTCTAGTCGTACAGTACTCCCTCGGCTTTTCTTAGCAGCCATTGTCTGAGGAACCAAGAAGAGGGAAGCGAATGTACACTCTTAAGTAAGGGAACTGTTATATCGTTAGCAACATTGAAGACTAAGAAATTTTGGCATTTATGGAAAATATTCAATTAACTTACCGAAAGATTCTGAACTCTCTGGTAAATTAATGCTTATACATATAATTTTATAGCGCTGAAAAGGTTGACAGGAGCATCCGCGGTCATGGCTTGAGAGAGGAAGATGTACAAGGCAGAAGGAAATAAAAGAAATGTTTGGTTGACTGAGGTACAATGGTTGGTTTGAGGAAAGGTTACAAGTTGTAACTGTTTATTCGTTTCGTTTTTAATATTTTCCAAAAGTCCTTGTTACCTTGAGCTTTAGTTTGGGAAAGTGAATGTAACAATGAAAAATGTGTATACTTCGATAATCATTTCATCGAAAAATACAAGTCTAAACTAACATTTCCAATTATAGTCGATATAGGATTTTTAGATAGCTCATTTCTTCAATGTATAGACATTTCTCATAATAAAATTCTCTTTTCCATACGAAAGCTTATGATTTTATTTTATAGTATTTTTGGAAAATACTGAAAAAGGAAACGAATTTAAAGTTAAAACTTGTGACTCAACTCGCAGCGACAACCTGAGTTATAATTACAAAAAAATATTTATACGCTGTCTGTAGTGCGATGGTCCAACTTTGTTTTATTAGTCCTTGTAAAAAAATGTTGCAAATATTGGTCGTAAGGAAGCTTAGAGGATTGCGTGTCTACTCTCCATTATTCGATAACTATAAAACAAGATTTCGAAAGTTTTCAAGATGTAAGGATAATATGTATACATGTATGAAGCAGGTTACTAGGTTTGAATTCAGTCGTGACAGATAAATTATCTAATCTATTTACAGCCATAGATCAATGCTATGGGATTTTCTGAGTCTCATGGGGCTCACCCAGCCTCTAGAATGTTTGTACATTATTTGGGGGAAAACCTAGCGGTTGGCTGCGGTTTTTAAAATTTTCTAGAATTATTTGTTAACCGAATAGCTGTTTCCAGATTCCGGTTTGAATTGTAGTTCAATGATTTGCAAATATAAATTTAATAGAAGAATAAATACACATTGAATTTCGCAATGAAAGTGGTTAAAAAAAAAGAGTGAATTAACACACCAGATAATTTAAAATATATTTTTATAGCAACTTTGGCAGTTTAGAATCTGCCCTGATGTATTTGTTCTCGCTCATAATGAGT
The DNA here is from genome assembly GCA_037127475.1 of Arma custos. NCBI lineage: Eukaryota > Metazoa > Arthropoda > Insecta > Hemiptera > Pentatomidae > Arma > Arma custos. Next base: position 118,920,643 of record CM073764.1, on the reverse strand, counting down.
AATTTTCTAAACTGAAGATTAATCACATTGATGGAATTTAACAAAGGAATTAATTAATTATCCAATGGACAACAATGTGCGTTGAGATTACAAAGGAATTATAATTTATTACACAAAGAAAAATATTAATATTATAATATTATTTATATTCTCTTGGGTAATTATTCCGTAGGTTGTCGCTTAGATTTGAGTCACAAGTTTCAACTTTTCATTTTTTTCCTTCCTAATATACTCCAAAAATACAAATAATTTTGATCTTTAGTATGGAATAACTATCTTGTAACTGTGGGAAATGTGTGTATATTACAGTTATCATTTCGTCTAGGAATGAACTTACATTATCAGTAGTAATATAGCTAGGGCATTGATAATAGGCGAGATAATTTTATGACAATCCAAAGCTCGTCCTTTGGTATCAAGTAACGGGTTTGAGAATTTTTTCATGAGGCATTTGTCAATGGTGTGTGGGATATTCGGCGGACAATTTTTTGACAAAAAAATTATATTTCAACATAACAAAACATTTATAAAAGTAGAATCATTAAAATTTAACTTAACATTACAGTCCCTAGCCATACTAATGTGACCGCCAAGAAAGATTATTTTCTTTTTGTTTTTTCCTAATTTTTTTTATATACTTTCGCGTGTCTTAATAAATTGCTGTTTTAAGTAATGGCAACACTGTTATAAGTTTCTTAAAGTATTTTTTTTTAGTAATGGCAGCATTGGTTTTAGTACAGCCATTTTATTTTACGAGTGACGGCGTGCATAATTTGTGTTTGAAAGTTTTGTGGATTTATTGTTTCTTTTCATTAAATACAAGTCGGATTCGGTAAGTTTATTATTGATTTATTATTTGTATCACATATTTTAACTATTTTAATAGTTTTTTTTTCATCAATATGTAAAATAGGGTGTAAATAGGATGACACCTAAAAATATTTAAAAAAAATAAAGATTTATTTTCGAAATTATTTTTTTCAATTTCATATTATTATCAGATAACTAACACCCATAAAACTAATATTTAAATTCGATTTACATCAATACGCATACAGAAAGATAATGCAAACATGTAACAAGAACGAACCTATCCAGTGACCACATTAATATGGCCAGGGACTGTAGACGCGTTGCTGTTCTCTACTATAGATCTATTACCACACATAATATTTATGATTTTGCGGTGTTCTTGATCGAGATTTAAGTATGGTTTTATAGTTTTAATTTCTGTGACCAGTATTTTTCAGCAATTGCTGTTCTTCTACACCACTTTTTTTTGCCAATTTGCTAACAGAAATTGATCTATTCGAGTGCTTTGCTATCTTTTTGTTCTTTACATTCAAGCCAATTGCCTCAGCAGCAGATTAGATATATTCCATTAATTTATTGTATTTCTTCCAACAGGTACATTATCGTACCATTTGTCAGTTTCATTTTTCCACTGATGATTTGGTTTTAAGAACAGACGTGGTGAGGTTATATTGTCGCCTCGTTGTCAAAACGTTGTCATATAGATTGATAATTGCACTGAATGAAATTATCAGTGTAATGTTGATATGATTGGGTGAAATTTTTTCATATGACCCAAAATGACAAAACTTGAATGGTTGTTAGAACTGTCAAAAACTTTTCTAACATATATCATCTATTTCTTTACTTGAAAAGAAAAGATATGTCCAGCTAGCCTGGATCTTAACTCAGCCAGCCAATCCATTCTCTTCACCGATCCCATACAAATAAATGTCGATCGTATATAAAATTTGGTATGAGTCATTTGTTTTTTGTTCATTTAACGTCAATTTATGCTGCTATGGCTAATCGACGATGCTACAGGGGGTATCCTAAATTTTGCTTATCCAAATTAATGTAGGATATATCTATGACAAGTAACCTCACACCAAACAGGCTCGGGACCCCAATTAAACGCTCCTTCCGAAGGACGGCATAACCAAAGATTTTTTCTCCTTTTATAAAATCCTAGGGCTGCGAAAACGCGATCTTGGGCTTATCAAGGTGTTACGCTAACCACTAGACCACAGATCGTCCTTTAATCGGGTGTCGTCATTTTATTATTTTAAGTATAAAAACATTAATTCATAGATATTAAGCTATATAAGCGAGTGGTAATAATAAAGTTTTAAATTATAAACATAACAGGCTTGACCTAGTTGTAGACATTTTATATAATTATGTAAATGAGATGTATAATGCATAACTAAACAGGTACTATTGCTGGTAATGTTAATGTAAATGAAGTAAGGTATCGACCCGGTAGGCAGCGCTGCTGTCCCATCATATCATCTCTCTTAATAGCGAATATAAAATTCAGTAAGAGAATGCTCCCTGCCTGGCTGGATGCTGTTTGTGTTCTGTGTTGCCTTGGTCTACATTAAGGAAACAATTGAACCAAGTATTTTAAATATTTTAGGAGTGTGAGGATTGCACCAAATGTTAACAACAAATTGAACCAACCTTTTACTTAGAAATATTAATTTGATCTATTCATCGTGTCCAATATTGAAGAAATTCATTGTTTTCAGGTCTTTTAGTCACCTAGCTTTTTTGAACTGAAAACTTTTTTAGCAGTGTTAGCGATTTTTTGTAGGGGAAAACATATCGGGTTTGCGTCAGCAACATGAGAGACATGCTCGTGAGGTATTGCGAGAGACTGGGGATGCGTAGCGGTCTGTGTATGAGTTATACAATATGTTTTAATCCACATAGGGCAAATGTTAGAATTTGATTGATATACACGTACGAATAATAATATTTAACTAGTGATGTGTCGGATACCCCTATCCGTATCCGCGGTTATCCGAGGAAAAAGAAAGATCCGTACCCGTGACTTTTTTGGCGGATCTTAATAAGAGGTTAAGTAGAATTTTTCATAAAATGAGTTTATTGTGCTTTAGAAGCAGAATCGTCTTAATCTCGAAATGTTTGAGGGTGCACCTACATTGGATCCGATGCGATGCGACGCGATCCTATTCTTTACACAGGATGGTGGGCTGAAAAAACAAATAACTGAAATACGCAGTGAGTGCCTACACTACTGGATCAGATCCGACACGATTCTATTCTTTTCAATCCGATAGTGTAACTAGTCACTGCCTTCCGAATAAAATAGTATTAATTTTATTCTTTTATTTCTTATATTTTATATATATTATAGTGAAATATAAATATATTAAAAATAATTAATAAATAATCTTAATTTTATAAATTTAAAGAACCAAATGTTATAACAATGAGGTAAAATTACTATATTGGAATATATTTGTCTTGCTGTATGACTATAAATAAATAATTTAGTTGTTTTTCAATAAAAAAAAATAGAATTTATTTTTTTTTTATATATTCGTGTGTTATATAATGATTTAATTTTCTCGATTGTGATAATATTTATTTCTTTGATGACACAATCAAGACTCTTTTCGAACTAATTCAATGAGTAATTCTTTTCAGTCTATTTTGTTGTTAATCTTTGCAAACGAGTATAAAAAATCAGAAAAGCCTTTACCTCCCAGTGTTGCCAACTGTTTAAAAAATAAATTAAACATTAAGACGATAATTTTATCAAAAGTTAATGTTTCCAATTTTCTTTGACGAATAAAAATTTGATGTAGGTATATTTTTTATGTACATTTTTGATAGATTTAATTTTATTCAACGGAAAAATAACCTTCGCTACTATATTTAATGGTTCGTGAAGATTAGTAATAACATATTTTAATGAGGATTGAGAATATTTAATTTTGATTTATCACGGATATTTATATAATAGTTAATTATCAAATTAAAATGTATATTCTTTAATTAACATTTTAGACAATAAAGGTTAGGTTGCCACACATGGTAACGGCTGGCTTATCGGATTGAAAACTAGTGACTTTGAAATGTGAAAATCTCACCTGATTGTACAGTATCGCATCGGATCCAATGTAGGCGCTTTCGTATAAATAAACTATTTTGATTCCACGAGCGACTAAATCGGTCGGATTGCTCGGATAAAAATGGATCGGATCGGAGCGGATCCAATGTAGGCACTCTCGATATATTTCAGTCATTTGGTTTGCTTCCGAATTCTGATCGTATCGCATCGGATCCAATGTGGGTGCACCCTAAGTCGTGAATTGGCTTGAAATGGATATATCTAATATTATTACCTAAATTATAACACACGGTTTCGCTTCTTTAAGTACAAAAACTCATTTTAAATACAATTAGACTCAGCCACTCGTTCACCGGGGCTGCAGATATATTATGTAATATCGAATGAAGTATAATATTACTATACTGACCTGAGTAGGTAGGACGATAAGGGCCACACAGATCATGATGACCATGTAGAGCTGCGAGGGCCAGATGTCCGGGACGAAGTCTCCATAACCGACTGTAGAGAAAGTCACGACCACGTAGTAGGTGCTCTGGAACAGGTTCAAGTGCCTGTGGCCGGCCCGCTGGAAGTGCTGGATACCGCACACGCTGGAATAGCATAAAATAATGTTATTGTATATTATAGGAAGGTATATGTAATAAATAACCAGCCTATCTTTCGAAGTTAGGATATCTCACACCAACATTTCACTGAGGGGGACGGTATAATATTCTGAGAGATTTAAAGGCATACAAAGAGATTTATGATATGACAATCTTTATGCATGTCTTAAGATTTTGGCCTATTTATATTAATTAGCCCTTATATAATTGAAAATTAATGTAAAGAAAAATAAAAAGCGAAAATAAGCCGAATTCAAGAGGCCAGGAATATTTTACATACTCTAGTACGTATTCTACATATACTGTAGGAAATAAATGAAGAACAAACAAAATATTTTTGCGCAACAGTTTAAGAAACATATTGATGAATCTTTTGTGATATTAGGTACATTAATACTGAAGTTGGTACTGTAGACCTCGAAACAGCTTTCTTGATTCTTTGAATAAATTTTCTTTTATTATGTTGAAAGTACAAATGTATTGGATTCTAATATGGGATGTAATGTACTGTAATTGAAGAAACCCGTAGCGTGCTGGCTATGGTGAGTGACTTCCACAGCACATGCTACACAATGATAAAACTGGTCTACCTCATTACTGTACTAATAATGTGGTAAAGTAGATTCATGTAATCTTTAGTGGGAACTATGTATGTATTTATAAATTGTTTTTTATTTGTTGATTTTTTAAATATACAGTGGAGCGTCGATTATCCGAACGTTCAATTAACGAAACTGTTTTTTTTTTCAAATTTAATTTTGATTAATTAATAATTAATTAATTTGATCAGATCATTCAGTTACTTATTTGTATTGTTAAAATTATTGTTATTTTCAATAAAATGTTTACAAAAAATAAAATGTTTTTTTCCTTGAACGTCAATAAAGGGGCAGTAATTATTTCTCAGAAAAACAGCAAGAATATGAATAAAATAGGTATTTGTTTACAAAGAACTGTAAACGCAATTAGGTAATTTAATTTGTTTCTCTGAATCCCTTTCTATTCATTTGGTTGGTATTTATTTTTTAGTGAATTTCGATCATCCAAATTTTTGATTATCCGAACCGCCCCTCACAACATTATTTCGGATAATCGATGTTGCGCTGTATTTCTATTTACTGTATATATAGAAAATAGTGTCCAATAACGCAATAAGTGAAAACTTATTTAGCCGCATTGAGCCATATTCGGTTGGAGAAAGACATATAGGTTCGCGTCACCGACTTGCTCGTGACGTATTGCGCGATACTGGCGACGCGTGGCGGCCTGTGCATGAGTTGTACGATTTGTTTTAACCAACTTTAGTTTAAAGGTTACGATTCCATTGACATAAGAATAATAATATTTGACTAAAAGCCCGTTTAATAATTGTGCAATTGATATTATTAATAATTTAATAAATTAACAGCTAGTAGAACTTTACGTACCCCTAAAATATGTTATTTGCGATAGTTAAATGTCTTGTTTTATGGAATAATTGAAAAAACAAATGATCTATGTAAATGTTGCTGAAATAAGATATTCAATAAATGGCTATAATTGATTCAGAAATTTAAAAAAGAACGCAGGTGTTCCAAAGTTTTGAGTTTTCACTTCTATGGGCAGTCTTCAGGGCCGCATATTGAATTGTTTTTAATACTACATCGCACCTTAAATGACTTGACATGAAATAAATTGAGCACATTTGCCAGGTCCATAAATCTGTTTTAATAGGTCCCATTATCAAGTAGAAGGCTTCTGCTGCAGATTAGAGATGAATTTATCTTTACGACAAAGATATAGAGCAAAGTCATGAGGCATGAGCAGATGCTTGCTACGAAATTCAACGTTGTATAATCTCCTAAATCCCCCTGTGGTCTCGTCTTTTTCGGACCGAATTATCTACGCGAATATTCGCAAACTCCTTATTTTCGAATACCTTAAGACGTTCATCCTGCCGATAAACATGATCTTTAGGGGCTTTCATGGCTTGGGGGATTCATGGAGCATGTTGGAGTATTTACGTGCAGGGACTTTGAAATAAATAAATGATAATTAATATTAAGTTTGGAAAAAGCGGGATCACTCAAATACCATACAATTTCAATCACTATGTAACGGACTGCGATAATGTAAGATTAGATTTAGGTGTAGATATATAGTTATACATATTTTATTTAATAGGAAAGTATTGTAAGACAATTCATGCCAGTATTTGTGCCCCTGTCAGCAATTCATACCGTCGATTCCAGCTCGTGAAAGGAAATGACGTAAGCAATTCTTTTCTGGGAATATCCGATCGAGTCAAATCTTAAAGACGTTAAAAATAATTATTAAATTCTTGGGATGATTATTACCACCAGATCGCAGCACGTTACGGCCCAGGGTTAAGAATGATGACGTTAGCTGGAATAATCCTTCAAATAGCGCACCGTTTTTCCAAAAAAGTGAGAGTTGCAGACTGGTACTAGTGAGAAGAGGAACCTGAGCAACAAGACACCAGATGGAAGGTAGGAACTTTGCCTTATACTGTAGTCAGACTTTTATTCTGGGTGAAGCCCGCTTGTAATTCAGTTTCGATAGAATCAATCAACCCTGACCATTAAATAATTTCTTTTTCCTTCGTTGCAACTAGAGATGGATCAAAATTTATTATATTATTATTAATTAGCGGTTAGGCGGGAATGATTGCTGATGGGGAATGTTGACTTTGTAGTTATCTTATTATTGTTATAGATAATGGGTTTGATGAGTGTTATTTTCATATGTCATATGTAACTTTTAGTTCAATATATTATAGTTTGGTTGTTGATAGATAAATGTGTGGGGTTTATTTCTTCACCTAGTTTCCCCCTGTACATGTAAATTTCCCCCTCCCTCTCCCCTCCCAGCTCTTTCTAGGTTGCCATATGGTCCCTGAGAATAGCAGCAGGTAACAACTATAATAATAATAAGGCTTAGCGAACCCGAAGTTTCGGTGCCGATCTCACCAATCTCCGCTTACAAACTTCTATCCACACTCTATTGCCCCAACTCAAGCCCGTTTGGTCACCCTTAACGGAATTCTCCTGCCTACGTTTCGGTCTACTCGTCATGTAAATCAGCCCAACAACTTTACAAGGCGTGTAATCCCCCGAATTTTATAATTATCTCGTGCTTTTTCTTAATTATTCAACGCAACCTCTTATTTTCGATTACCTGAAGGCGTTGTTCAGCCTTCACCGTTAACGCCCAGGTTTCATAATTTGGAGGACGATAGTTTTATAAACTCTGATTTTTAATTTATGGAGAACATTTATTCATTTTGTTTTCTCTTAGATACTGATTTCGACTCTATTTCTTTTGCAAATAGGAATTCTAGTATTACCAAAATCTATGTGGTTGATCAGGCGTTAAGGAACATCCCAGAAAGGGAAGATGGTGATGATTATGGATGAGGCTAAAGGCGGGGGGGGGGTATTAAAGATTGACCTGGAGAAATGTGCCCCCACCCAAAGCTGCCAGGAGCCCCTCCAATATTAAAAGGATTCTCCCCTCCCTCCCCAAAGCCGCTTGCAAATGGATTCCAGTCTCTAAACTCAACGGAGGTCGCTATGACAACGCGATGATGATATGAAAGCGAATCATAAAGTTATAAACACAACGGGTCTTTTCACATTTAGGAAACAATTTCCTCCAGGGATAGAGGCGACATCTATTGCACAACTCTGGCAAGACAATAATGTTCCCGAAGCGGGTGACGCGCTTAAATAAACGACGTGTTTCTTGCTCAGTTGTCTTCGAGGCGTTTCGCCACTTTTTATTCAGCCATAATATTTTCGGAGATAGGACATTTCTTCAGAAGATTACATCTTTACTGCTTTTCTGAATCGTTTCGGCTAGAAAGGTGATATCCTAAGTGTTCATAAACTTAGAAAAAAATATGGACTGAAACTAAAACTGTGTGATATTTAATAAAAACCTTTATGATAACAATAATAAGAAGAAGGCTTAGCGAACCGGAAAGCTCGATGCCGACACCACCAATCTCAGCTTACAAACTTCTGTCCACACACGACCACCCAAGCCCAAATCCGGCCGATTACCCCTAACGCAATCCACCCATCTACGCCTCAGTCTACCCCAACTTTACAGGCCCATCTTAATTTTCACGTTGCAAAGAATTAAATAACATTCACTGGATGCATGCTTCGCAATTCCCCTTTGTGTAATCTCCTAAATTCTCCAGTGGTCTCTATACCATGGACCCTATTTTGGACCAAATATTCTGGGCAACGCCTTATTTTCGAATACCTTTCTCGCTGTTCATCCTTCAGTGTTTGCGGTCACTTTTCACATCCGGAAAGAAGATTTGGAAGGATGATGGTTTTATAAATTCTGATTTTTAGATTTCTTCACAAGCATTTCCAGCCTTTATTTTTTGTTGAATTTCGTTTTTTCTAGTTACCAAAGACCCTAAGTACTTAAAAGTTTTTTAACTACTTTAACTATACTTAGTCTCTTCCGAATTTATTTCCAGCCCTATTTCCTTACTTGCATTCTCCAACGTAAAATCTTTTATAGCGATCCAAATTTTCTTTCTAACTCAAAAAATTTATATAAAATATATCTGAAAACGATTAGTTTGTTTACAGATTATAAATGGTTTATAATGAAAGAGATTTACCTGGTAAAGACTAGACACAGGAGAGTTGCTGACAGAATCATGAGTTGCTGAGAGAGCGCGGATTGCGATTTCTGCATTGCTCTGTGCAAATCGTTCTAGGACAGATCAATCAATCATTAAGATATACCATTAATATAGTTGTAACTGAAATATAACAATAACAGTATAAGATAGAACTGCACAGATTTTATGGAACCCGAAAGAAGGTTGTACAACTCGGAATATGAAACATCAAAACCCTGTAAAATAGAAAAGAAAAAAAGTGTAAAAGAAGATGGACCGATGAAGGAAATAACCTATGAGATACTGAGGCCTAGGAGTATGGGAAGAGGAGAGAAAATTGGGTGATAACATAAAGTATGTCTTTACAAAGAGAGGAAAAGAAAAGAATTGATTCAGGCTCTGCGATGGCCTTATGTGAAACATCAGATAACATAAATAAGGATGTTGGTTAAATCATTATAACAGTCAAATATTATAAAAATGTATACATTAATATTAATAATATTCATATGTACCTATATCAAGTATAAACTATAAATAGAAAAAAATCCTTTCAGACAGGAAACTGTCGATATAAGTGAAATGTAATAGGAAAAAGCTTCTAGGAACTTTTGAAAGGACCAAAGGGAAAGTAATTGGCCTGGAAAATCTTATTCAGTTTCCGATCGACCACTCAGTTCAAAACCAAGAAAAGTGTCCGTGAAGTTTTTTTTTTATTATAAGAAAGTATTTTTTTTTTCTTTCTAAACCTCCTTTATTTTCAAACAATACAATATACAATATGCACGACAATACAATACGATACAACCTTCTACTACCGAAAGTATTCTAAGGCAATACATAATCAGAGTCCTGTATTCCTCAAGGCGGTTTCTGTTCCAACCGGCAGAAGGCCGCTTCTGTTAGTATAGAAGTTTTAAATTTTTTTTCTTTCTTAACTCCGTGGCTTTTTATTAATTTTTGACAATAACATAATAATATTAATAATGATACATGTCATTTACTGCACCTGGTGCATTTTAAGAGAGGATTGTACATTGAATTTTCTTAAGATTAATTACATGGAAGGAGTGAGGGATCTAATGATGGGGCTCGCTAGTTCTTTCTGATTGGAATTAGTAGTTTACTCAGTCCATGTTGAGTGTCTGTAAATGTGTTTGCCAGCGCTGAGGTCGGCCTGTCGGTGTAAATATGTTAAGTAGTGGGTTCGTGCAGTGCTGGAGGCTATAAAAGAACTTGATATCCCTCCGTGTGATGAAGTCCGTTACCATCGGGAGTCCGAGAGTCTCTTGTATTATGTCTGATTTCGTCCTTTGTAGAGAAGTGTGCCTTACTATACGCCTCAGTATACGGTTTTGAAATTGTTGGAGCCTTTTTGAAGTTATTGGCGAAATGTTATTCAACATAGGCGCCCCTATAGGTGCCGGTCCAATTACTGTATCATAGATCATTACTTTGAGGCGGAGCGATAAGTTCGGTGAGGTTAAATTTGATTAAGCCCGTAAGATTTGTTTCTCACCAACCTGATCTTCTTATTGCAATGATGGGATAACGTCAAGTGCCGGTGAAATTTTAAATTAAGTTAAAGAAATTTTTATTATATACTCTCATATATTTGCAATAATGGGAAGGAGAATGCGTAAAATAAAAAATATCATATACCTCAAATTTATATATTTTATTTTTGGCTATGTCCAAGTATAGTAAATTTATAGGGCTTTGTTTTTTTGGAGGTTTCCAGTCTTATTATAATAATTTGTATCTCTTTTTGAGTTTTTGCTTGTTATCAAAACATTTATATTTTTATTTAAAAAATGTTCAATGAGAGAGTGGACTGCATAGTTGTGTGCAAGTCGTTCTGGAACCGATCTTTCATAAACTATAAGATACAGAATGAATTTTGTCGTGATTGAAATGTTGTAAGTAATACTAACAGTAGGAGTTGGGAGTGTGGTAGCTCAGTGGTAGAGCACTGGGTTGCAATGCCAAAAATGTGTTCTATTAGCAGCGGGAGATAGATCATATGAGATCTAGGATCCTCCTAAAATAAAGTGGGTACCCGAAATAAGGGGGGCAAATCACTTCCCTGCACAACCGTTGTCCATAAAACATTGTAGTCTCTACCATGTGATGAATCCCAAACCTCTTCAGGGTTGTAATGGTACAGGTTTTTTTTTTTTTTCAGGTCCAGTTATGGAAAATTCATGAAGAAATGTTGCCTACTAAGTTGCTTTTTTAGTATGTTAGATACCGGCTTTGATTTTTGGAATTTTCCAATTTTATTCTAATAATTGTTTTGCATCTCTTTTTGCATATTTTTATCAACACATTAACGTTATCAAAATCATGTTTCTTGTATAAACATTTTTGTTTAAATTGTTCTCGTTATCACTGAATTGTTTTTGTATCTCCCTGATAGACTAAACGATCGTATCTCCATCCAGAGGTTGGGTAGAACTGAACATAAAATAGAATTGTGAAGGGAGGGCGGAGAAAGGAGTAGAGAATAAAGTTTGGCTAGAATATAATCGTAAATTCCTTCTCTGTTCTCTCTACCCCCTCCTGATGTCCCATTTTGTTTCCTCTGGCTCTGCTATCTATCAAGGCCTTTTCTATGACCTTCATCTTTATATATATAAACATTTATGTAAACATATAAACCAACTCAGCAACTTCTAATTCAATCTCTAAAGTATTGTTCAGCGAAATGTTTCAGCACCTCGTCTCATTTCTATTTATAAATCATTTATCTATTTCTCTATAAATAGAAAATGGAGTATAAACTGTCTACTATTGAAGTATTTTGGCCGAGGGGAACGATAGGAAAATAGGAAAACTACTTTTTCAAACACATTGGATAGTTTACAATAAACTTCTAAACAAAGTAGTTAGCGTCCAATGTTACCCCATTTTATTTTTAAATATTTATAATTTCGGGCATGAAAATTAATCATTACACAAAATGGAAGGTTCACCTCTGGCACGAGAACGGACCCGTATCAAGTTGCAGCTATCAAGCTTTTGCCCGCGGCTTCGCTTCCGTGGAATTTGGTGTGCCACATAAAGTTTCGTGAAAAATCATTTTAAATAAATTATTTTATTTTATTTTTAAATATAAGTTACTTGTACATCCAAAATTATAACTTCAAAACTGATGGATTCATACAATCTTTGAACCCCTATTATATTAAGAGGGAAACCCTTTGGGTGGAATTATCCAAGTTTCTTTCTTAAATTATACAAAGAACCTATCTGCAAATTTCAAGATGCTAAGTTCCTGATTTGCCTTTAATTATGTACTGTAATGGATTCTCCACAGAACACAAAAAACTGTCTGGGGGGCACATGCCCCCGTGCCCCCTGTAAATCTGCGTTTGCTGTAGCCTATGCGTTATTATGATGTATAACCTATATTACTATCCAAATTCTTTGAGTTTATGCGTGAATGAGAGACAAACATACAAACTTTCGCATTTATAATATTAGTAGGATTGGCTGTTGGCTATTACTTACGAACATGTTTTCAAGAGATTTCTTGGCCAGCCAACAGTTGAGGAACACTGGGATAAAGAGATGTCTACAAGCTGGGAATGCAATCTGAAAAAAATAATAATATTGTATAATTATTTCCTTTGAAATAATACTTTTAAGTATTGCAGTATGTGTGTATGTTCCTGTCTGCATGGGTGTTAGTGTTTTTGTATCTGTAATGCCATGTGTCTGTGTCTTTGTAATAATTAAAAAACGGGTAGGCGTAGACTATTAAAAGTTTTGTAATTTATGTAGAACATTTATGTATAACTATCAAAATATTAAATTTAAAAGTAATGCAGGTTTCGAAAAAAGATGATTTGTTATAAAACTTTATGAAGACCTTTAGGTTAAGCAAAACTTCCTATGATTATGTTATTACCGACAAGGGAAGTGGTTTTACATCAATCGCAAGTTTAATCTTTTTTAATTTCTCACTCATTAATTTTTTGCGTAAAAAGAAGTCAAAATGTTTTCGCAAATAAACTGTTTAATTGTGAACTGTTGCGTAGAATTCCATTCATAAAATAACCTGTCCCATAAACTGGAACACTCTTGTCGCCCTCAATGGAGTACGCCATCTCTTTTCCTCTTATTTAATTAGAAGACCCCGGGGGACAAATAAATTCTACTCGAGCAAACAAAACAAAATTTAATTAATTATTGAACAATGTGCATGTTGGGAATTACTTTAGTGAAAACAGCGTACAAGGTCCCATTGACGTATTTGTGACCTAGATAATGAACATATTCGTACCAACAAAACTATCTTTAACTATCGACAGGATGTTGCACAGTTGTCGGTCAATATTGTGGGTTTATTGGGTGGGGTCCTGGCACAATGAATAACTGTTGTGAAGGAATATAAGTTTGAAGAGGGTTGGTGTAGGGACACTATCTGCATATAGAGAGCACTGCCTTTCTGCGGAGGAAGTAGCTGTGACAGCGTCCCTCTTGGGGGCTTGTCTCTTGCAGGTAACGCCATCTTACCAGCTACCGAATCCATGTCAATCATTAATATTAAAATAATGCATATTAATATCGACACCACTAAACTATTAATATGTAGGTAATAGATGTTTATAAGATAGATAACATGCATATATATGTATAGAATATATATGGGATCTAGGACCCTCCTGGGGTTCAACCAGGTCGGTCCTAATAATGTCGGTGCCCAAAATAGGGGAATACTGGCTGCTGAGGGTGATCTAGAAAAAGTCACCTCTCTAAAAACACTAGTACAAGTAGCAGTACAGTCTCTACCACGTACTGAACCAAAAATCCAGGTACAGGTTTTTAAAAATAAAATAATATAAAAACAAATTCTTAAAATGAAAATTATATTGCAATATCATTACTTAATAAACTTGTTACTATCTTTGTTTAAAACTAATTCATGAAAACATGTTTTAAAGCCTTATAAATCCTTTCTTACAAACTTACGAATCCTTTCTTCGGAGGTTTCTTCGAAATCTGATCGTGTCATCAAGTTCTTCACCTAAGTTTCGCTAGGCACGTTGTTACCTTCCTCAGGATTAATCTGAGACGTGAAGATGATAATTGCTTACTGGAACAGTATGTTGGTTGAGTATTTTTATTTTTTAACACTTTTTAGTCCATATTTTGTTTGGCACTGGGGGACACCTGAGGACCCTGAGGTTATCTTATATAGGTTCTGAACACTAATTTTCACTTTATTTAATACTGAGTATTTATAACTGTTGATTATTGGTAAGGTTAGATATACAGGCAAGCGCACGTAAAACACCTAACCACTGCAAAGCTCAGAGAACAACTGACTTTCGTATCCTTACTATTCGAGCACTACTGCGAATAAATCAGTCGAATGTCAATTTGAACAGGTTCTAATTTATTTGTAATTAATAAATATAATATATCAAATATATTTTTGTACTCACAGTGGCGGCGAAGGGGATAGTGTTCACCAATTCTAGGATAAAATGGAAGGAGAGAAGTTGTTGCCAAATATTTCCCTGGAACAAAGAATATTATAATAATATATGTGATGTATATAATAAATTGCGTATGTTATGTTATGTTCCGTTTTTTAGCATAAATTAAATTAGTTCTACACAATAATAAAGCACATCCCCAACTCCTAGTCCAAGAATATACCATACACTAAGCATAGAGCAGTAGCACCGACCCACCATAACCATAATAATCTTAACCTTAACGCTTCTGAAGAATGGGTAATGTTAGAGGAAAACGATTGGGAAGCATTAAATATACACAGCAGAGAGAGATCGGACTACTTAATTACTAAAAAAATTCCTAAAAATCTTGGGTATCTTGTACGTGTCGAGGAAATCTTTATTAAAAATGTTGATTTGTATTAGGAGGTACTTCTTTGACAAGTCCAAGATTACTTGCTTGAAATAATCTGATTATTTTCTGTATATACAATTTTAAATTGCCAACAAAAGTCTTTATTTTTGGGATATAAAAATATAACACTCGAAGGCTTGATTCCTACATCAATAAGGGTAGGTTTATACTATGGCGTTCGGACGTGACGTTTTTTTCCGTCGGAGCTGGCAACACGTGGTTAGGAATGAGAACGTTGGTATAGGGGCGGTAGCGTTCAGCGTTAGACGTCGGGACGATCGTCCACTTTTTTCTACCGTTGCATGTCGGCGGACCGGCGTTTGGACGCCTTACCTCGACGTCCAAGGTCACCAATGAAACACATTGACTAGAATGGCAGTGTTGTTATTGCGACGTTAGCGGTAACTTCTCTTGCACCCGGCCTTTGTTTTCGTTAGTAGTGTGTGTTAAATTATTCATTTTTTAAATATATTTGTGAAATAAATGGGAGACCAGGATAGGCTGATTCAGCTGGTCGAGCAGCATCCAGTTCTGTGGGATCAGTCTCTTGATTTATTCAAAGATAGAGAGGAGAAGGAAAAGGCCTGGAAGGCGGTTGCTACAAATTTCAATGAGGACTGGGATCAGCTCGAGGAAAAAGAGCAAAAATCTAAAAGTAAGTTGCTACAGTATTTTATTATTCAACTTGATAAAATATAAACGTAACTATGCTAAAATTAAGAAATAATGTACAAACTTATTTAATTGTTATTTTAACTTTTTATTATTTATAATAATAATTTAAAAAAAATTTATTATTTATAATAATAAAAAAAATTTACAAAAATAACAATAAATCTTTATCGTTGTTTTTTAAATATATTGATAGTAGAGTAATGATTTTTGTTTGTTTTTGTATTTTCACTTGAAAAGGGAAAGCAGAAATAGCTCATGAAACGTAGTGTACGAAAAAATGAAAAAATAAACACCTATATTGTTTTTATACAATTGTTTATTATTTATTAAAGTCTGGAAAGCTAAATAATAATTAATTAAGTTTGTATAAATTTAACCAGACAAAAAAATACATTTATCTTAAGAAATAATGTTTTTGCCAATGCGTTTTGTAAGTTTCATAAGTCGGTATATAAAAAGATAACAGTAGATATTTATTATATCCTACATGTAGTAAAGTTTCAGTTTAATAAATATGATGGTGTTGAAATGGTACTGCTCCTGGTCCCAGGAAGTATCGGGCAAAGTAATCTCTGATTTCGTGACCTTGCTGACGAGGACCAGTACCAAAGTTTTGCACATCACAAAAAGGATAGGTTTCTGATTCCTCATAGTTCAATCCATCGCGATTTCGAACAAAGTTGTGCAACACGCAACAAGCTTGAGTTATCACGTCAACGAAATCGGGCTCTACAAGCATAGGTGTATGAAACACTCTCCACTTGTTTGCGAGTAGACCAAAAGCACATTCAACTGTTCGGCGAGCTCTGGACAGACGATAATTGAATACTCGTTTTTCGGCATTAAGATTGCGTCGTGAGTAGGGTCTTAGCAAATTTGTATGTATAGAGAACGCTTCATCACCAACTAAAACAAAAGGCTGTGGGTTTTCTGTGGTGTTTGGAAGGCACGTCGGAGGGGGCAAATTCAACATGTTTGAGTATAGCAATCTCCCAAAAGGACTATACGAAAACACTGTAGAGTCCCCTTCTTTTCCATAAGCTCCAACATCGATGGCAATGAACTTCAAATTAGCGTCAACCGCTGCCATCAGAACTAACGAAAAGAATTTCCTATAGTTGAAATAAAGTGTCCCAGTATTTTTGGGATTCTTACACCGTACATGTTTTCCGTCGACTGCACCAACACAATTAGGGAAGTTAGTTTTTTTATAAAACGTGTCTGCGATTTCCAACCACATATCTCTCGTAGGTACTGGCATTTCAACTGATTTCAAGCAGGTCCAGATTGCCTTGCAACACTCCCTAACTATATCTCGAATGGTAGCCTTATGTAGGTAAAATTCATACTGTAAGGCTGAGAAAGTATGCCCCGTGGAGAGGTATCTGAAACAAACAGTAACAATGAGCGTGTTAATTTAGTGATAAATAGGTTTTTAATATTGATTTGTTGGCATTTTGTTCAGGCAATAGTTGTCAAAAACTTTATTATAATATGCACTAACATTACTATTCTTATATTCTTTTTAATCAGTTGTAGGTGTGAAAAAAATGTGGAAGCACATTAGAGACGCTTTCATGAAGCACAATCGACCCCCGAAATCTGGTGATCCAGCTCCGAAAAGAAAAAAATATGTCTACGCAGATGCTTTAACTTTCCTGAAGAATTCACTAGAAAAGAGAAAGTAAGAATCTTATTGATACACACTTAGAAAATACCTCCTATAAGTATCATCCGTTGGAATTAATCGGTCCCTTTTTTCAACATTTCAGGACTTCCGGTAATTTCGAAGATGAGGAGTCAATAGCTAATGTGAGATCCCCAGAGGAAGAGGGGGAGGAGTCGGTAGAATTGCGTGAAGGAATGGATTCTCCTGCTGTATCTATGCTTGCAACTCCTTGCCCTTCACCTGCACCTTCTAGTAGAAGAAAAGGAGGTGCTTCACGGATGTCAGAGTTCCAGAGTATTCTTCTGGAGAAAATTTCTGCTCCACAGCGACAAGATGAAGATGCTGATTGCAAGTTTCTCCTGTCCCTTCATCCAAGAATGGCCAAATTAAGTGAGTCACATAAGCTAGATTTTCAGTTTCACTGCCTACAGTTTTTTAAAAACTTAGAAAACCAGCAGAGCCATCTTCCTTCGACTTCTTTTGGATTCCCCACTTCTCAACCATTCCCCCAATATACTTACCCCCAACAGAATACTTTTTCCACAATTCCGACTCAATATACTACCCCATTCCCATCTCCTATTCCTTCCATCACAGCATCCGTTCCAACAAGCACGTTGACCTTGACCCCATCCTTCCCTCACAGCGGACCATCAGAAGAGAAAAATGACCCTACCTATGCGGTTATCGAAAATTTATAGTAAATTGTACTGTATAATAAAATAGCAACAATAGTAAATATTGTATGTACATATGTGCAAATAAATTATATATTTACATTTACTTGCGCTTATTTTAATGCTCGTTCCTACTCCCAATGTATAGAGTTGATTCATGAAACGTCTAATTCCTGATAATGGAAAGGAAGAAAGATGAGTGGACTTGAATGCATCATGATGCAATGATAATGAACGCTTTAAGCCAATAGATTGATCGAAGCTAAAGGAAAATACTTGTGGGGTCATACATAAAAAAAGACGAATAGGTATTACATAATTAATAATTACATTTTAATAATTCTTACCTGAGTGTAATTGTCAGTCTTGCTTCTGGAGAGACAGGAACTTTAAAGGATGTGGTTTTTTTTTTAATAAACGGGCTCACTGTACTTAAAAGTTCATCAAAAGAATTCATCGACATTCGGAAATAGTTGAAAAATTTTTCGCGGTACTTTCGTATTTTATTGTAAAATGGAAAAAAGTGTTTATGGTGTTGACTGTTGTTAAATGGGTGAGTAGCCCACCTTCTGCGCCTGTCATCACTTAACAGTCCTTCAGCTTCCAATGCACTAATAAGTAACAACCTTCTTCTATCCATGATGCCTCAGGAACTACTGGTTGATTCGACGCACATCCTTGGCTATTGCACCTAGGTGGGGGTTCGGAAACGCTACAGTATAAACACAAGCATCCGACGTTTTTTTAACGTAAGCGTCCGCGGAAAAAAAACGTCACGTCCAAACGCCATAGTATAAACCTAGCCTAACAACACTGCCATTCTAGTCAATGTGTTTCATTGGTGACCTTGGACGTCGAGGTAAGGCGTCCAAACGCCGGTCCGCCGACATGCAACGGTAGAAAAAAGTGGACGATCGTCCCGACGTCTAACGCTGAACGCTACCGCCCCTATACCAACGTTCTCATTCCTAACCACGTGTTGCCAGCTCCGACGGAAAAAAACGTCACGTCCGAACGCCATAGTATAAACCTACCCTTATTGCGACGTTAGCGGTAACTTCTCTTGCACCCGGCCTTTGTTTTCGTTAGTAGTGTGTGTTAAATTATTCATTTTTTAAATATATTTGTGAAATAAATGGGAGACCAGGATAGGCTGATTCAGCTGGTCGAGCAGCATCCAGTTCTGTGGGATCAGTCTCTTGATTTATTCAAAGATAGAGAGGAGAAGGAAAAGGCCTGGAAGGCGGTTGCTACAAATTTCAATGAGGACTGGGATCAGCTCGAGGAAAAAGAGCAAAAATCTAAAAGTAAGTTGCTACAGTATTTTATTATTCAACTTGATAAAATATAAACGTAACTATGCTAAAATTAAGAAATAATGTACAAACTTATTTAATTGTTATTTTAACTTTTTATTATTTATAATAATAATTTAAAAAAAATTTATTATTTATAATAATAAAAAAAATTTACAAAAATAACAATAAATCTTTATCGTTGTTTTTTAAATATATTGATAGTAGAGTAATGATTTTTGTTTGTTTTTGTATTTTCACTTGAAAAGGGAAAGCAGAAATAGCTCATGAAACGTAGTGTACGAAAAAATGAAAAAATAAACACCTATATTGTTTTTATACAATTGTTTATTATTTATTAAAGTCTGGAAAGCTAAATAATAATTAATTAAGTTTGTATAAATTTAACCAGACAAAAAAATACATTTATCTTAAGAAATAATGTTTTTGCCAATGCGTTTTGTAAGTTTCATAAGTCGGTATATAAAAAGATAACAGTAGATATTTATTATATCCTACATGTAGTAAAGTTTCAGTTTAATAAATATGATGGTGTTGAAATGGTACTGCTCCTGGTCCCAGGAAGTATCGGGCAAAGTAATCTCTGATTTCGTGACCTTGCTGACGAGGACCAGTACCAAAGTTTTGCACATCACAAAAAGGATAGGTTTCTGATTCCTCATAGTTCAATCCATCGCGATTTCGAACAAAGTTGTGCAACACGCAACAAGCTTGAGTTATCACGTCAACGAAATCGGGCTCTACAAGCATAGGTGTATGAAACACTCTCCACTTGTTTGCGAGTAGACCAAAAGCACATTCAACTGTTCGGCGAGCTCTGGACAGACGATAATTGAATACTCGTTTTTCGGCATTAAGATTGCGTCGTGAGTAGGGTCTTAGCAAATTTGTATGTATAGAGAACGCTTCATCACCAACTAAAACAAAAGGCTGTGGGTTTTCTGTGGTGTTTGGAAGGCACGTCGGAGGGGGCAAATTCAACATGTTTGAGTATAGCAATCTCCCAAAAGGACTATACGAAAACACTGTAGAGTCCCCTTCTTTTCCATAAGCTCCAACATCGATGGCAATGAACTTCAAATTAGCGTCAACCGCTGCCATCAGAACTAACGAAAAGAATTTCCTATAGTTGAAATAAAGTGTCCCAGTATTTTTGGGATTCTTACACCGTACATGTTTTCCGTCGACTGCACCAACACAATTAGGGAAGTTAGTTTTTTTATAAAACGTGTCTGCGATTTCCAACCACATATCTCTCGTAGGTACTGGCATTTCAACTGATTTCAAGCAGGTCCAGATTGCCTTGCAACACTCCCTAACTATATCTCGAATGGTAGCCTTATGTAGGTAAAATTCATACTGTAAGGCTGAGAAAGTATGCCCCGTGGAGAGGTATCTGAAACAAACAGTAACAATGAGCGTGTTAATTTAGTGATAAATAGGTTTTTAATATTGATTTGTTGGCATTTTGTTCAGGCAATAGTTGTCAAAAACTTTATTATAATATGCACTAACATTACTATTCTTATATTCTTTTTAATCAGTTGTAGGTGTGAAAAAAATGTGGAAGCACATTAGAGACGCTTTCATGAAGCACAATCGACCCCCGAAATCTGGTGATCCAGCTCCGAAAAGAAAAAAATATGTCTACGCAGATGCTTTAACTTTCCTGAAGAATTCACTAGAAAAGAGAAAGTAAGAATCTTATTGATACACACTTAGAAAATACCTCCTATAAGTATCATCCGTTGGAATTAATCGGTCCCTTTTTTCAACATTTCAGGACTTCCGGTAATTTCGAAGATGAGGAGTCAATAGCTAATGTGAGATCCCCAGAGGAAGAGGGGGAGGAGTCGGTAGAATTGCGTGAAGGAATGGATTCTCCTGCTGTATCTATGCTTGCAACTCCTTGCCCTTCACCTGCACCTTCTAGTAGAAGAAAAGGAGGTGCTTCACGGATGTCAGAGTTCCAGAGTATTCTTCTGGAGAAAATTTCTGCTCCACAGCGACAAGATGAAGATGCTGATTGCAAGTTTCTCCTGTCCCTTCATCCAAGAATGGCCAAATTAAGTGAGTCACATAAGCTAGATTTTCAGTTTCACTGCCTACAGTTTTTTAAAAACTTAGAAAACCAGCAGAGCCATCTTCCTTCGACTTCTTTTGGATTCCCCACTTCTCAACCATTCCCCCAATATACTTACCCCCAACAGAATACTTTTTCCACAATTCCGACTCAATATACTACCCCATTCCCATCTCCTATTCCTTCCATCACAGCATCCGTTCCAACAAGCACGTTGACCTTGACCCCATCCTTCCCTCACAGCGGACCATCAGAAGAGAAAAATGACCCTACCTATGCGGTTATCGAAAATTTATAGTAAATTGTACTGTATAATAAAATAGCAACAATAGTAAATATTGTATGTACATATGTGCAAATAAATTATATATTTACATTTACTTGCGCTTATTTTAATGCTCGTTCCTACTCCCAATGTATAGAGTTGATTCATGAAACGTCTAATTCCTGATAATGGAAAGGAAGAAAGATGAGTGGACTTGAATGCATCATGATGCAATGATAATGAACGCTTTAAGCCAATAGATTGATCGAAGCTAAAGGAAAATACTTGTGGGGTCATACATAAAAAAAGACGAATAGGTATTACATAATTAATAATTACATTTTAATAATTCTTACCTGAGTGTAATTGTCAGTCTTGCTTCTGGAGAGACAGGAACTTTAAAGGATGTGGTTTTTTTTTTAATAAACGGGCTCACTGTACTTAAAAGTTCATCAAAAGAATTCATCGACATTCGGAAATAGTTGAAAAATTTTTCGCGGTACTTTCGTATTTTATTGTAAAATGGAAAAAAGTGTTTATGGTGTTGACTGTTGTTAAATGGGTGAGTAGCCCACCTTCTGCGCCTGTCATCACTTAACAGTCCTTCAGCTTCCAATGCACTAATAAGTAACAACCTTCTTCTATCCATGATGCCTCAGGAACTACTGGTTGATTCGACGCACATCCTTGGCTATTGCACCTAGGTGGGGGTTCGGAAACGCTACAGTATAAACACAAGCATCCGACGTTTTTTTAACGTAAGCGTCCGCGGAAAAAAAACGTCACGTCCAAACGCCATAGTATAAACCTAGCCTAACTGTTTCTGAACCTCCTTAATTCGTGATCCTCCCGCCTACTTTTTGGTCTAACCCTGGGACGTTTACAGTTAGCTGATTGCTTATTACCTATTCTTTATTTACGTAAAATTTTATGAAGAACATTTTTCTTCCAGGTGACACGTGATAAATATTTTCATTAGTGTTTAAGATCCTAAAATGAAAAGACCTTCCGAAAGAAAATGCTTCATAAATCAATACCACAAATTGTTTTAAATTGCGTTAAATTGTGGAGAATAATTAATATAACATTTGATTATTACGCTTCTTTACTTCATTATGTTTAAATATATTATATTTTCCTATGATTACAATGTTAGTAACTCCAACAAAATCAATTCAGCCTAGATCGCTAATGGATCGACTTGGAGTGCGTGAAATCCAATGTGGAGTGGTTGGAATAGCCAAAGCATCTGGAATTCGACCCGTTCTAAATTCCTTTCACTTGTGCCAAATATCAATCAATCCAACCGTTCATGATTGAGCGAAACTGATGGAGCCGAACAGAACAGTCTTTTCACACTATAGGCTCACCTGTAGCAAAAATATATACACTTCAAACAGTGAAGGTCTTGAAATCAGTACATTGTAGAGACTGTACTGTTTTTAAGCCAATGGCTTATTTACAGAAACTATTTTACATGTACCTATTCTTAGGAAGTAGCTCGGTGGTAGAAGGCTTGAGTTCCATGCCAAAGCCAAAGCCACAAGTTCAAATCAGTTTATTAAATCTGTTAACAGTCGGGGATGAACTTTGTGTACCTGAAGACGCTCCTGGGGCTCACCCAGACTCGATAAATTGGGCACTCTTAAACCATTCGAGACGACGATTTTTTTCGAACACAGTCTCCAGGAGCGAATTATTTTTTTCTTTATATTGTTCATTTTTTATAGTTTGAACGATCATTTAATCCTTTTTCATAATCAGTCTTACTTTTCCTTTTGAAAGTGAAGCAACGTTTTAAAAATAAATAAGAATAAAATTATGTCTTGAATTAATAGAATTATGGTTTGAAAAATTTCGGTCAGGGGACCATGCCAAAAAAAAAAAAATTGAAATAGCTGGTTGAAGCGACCTTCCCAAACCACTCGTGAATTTGGTTCACAACTGGGAGCAAGTGCCACGACTGTTTCCAGGCACCTTAAGGAGCTAGGTAATAGAAAAAAGCTGGAAATATGGGTACCAGGTGAATTAACCGAGGCCCAGCAGCTCGCTCGATTTTTGGTTGTTTTTTGGCATAATTATCTGAGTCCGCTGAAGGCGGTATCACCTAATTCGTAAGTGAATTCACATAAATAAGATCATTGCGGAAAATTTTGATTGCGAGGAACGGATTGAACACCATACATTGCATAGTAAGTTAAAATTAAAATACATCATTAAAAACTTTATAAACATTTATTTCAAAAATAATTAGATAATACAAACTCGTTATTTTGTTTTCAATAATAAAGAACAGAATGCAATACAAAGACAATTTTTTTAAAGCAGTAAAAAGTTAAAAAAGTTTTTATATTTTTTGATACCCAATAAAACCAATGCCAAATTTTGTTTTTCTGTACATTACAGATTTCATTAGTTCAAGAATAATCTTCGACGACTAGTTTATTAGGACAACTACTCTTATTGCACACACAGTGTAGTATTGGTCTCGAATGGGTTAATTGGGGGAAAACCTTAGAGTTGAGCTTGATCGAGCTCCCCGGACAACCGTGTTACATGAAGTACAGTATCTACCACGTACTCAACCCGATACTTCTGTAGTAGTTGTACAGTTTTTTATAAAATATTTTAATAACTGAAAAGAGAGCAGCTATTTCGGAGAGTTGCTAAGCTATAGATTCCGCGTTGGAATTCGGCAGTGGCATATAACTTAGCCTGTTGATAATGTTAAATCGAATTTTCTGTAGGACCTACATTCCCTGCTTGGGCTCCCCTATTCTCTATTAATCATTTCTTTGCACAACCGTCGGCTTAGAAACCATATAGTCTCTACCATGTACTTAATCCAAAACTCTTCGTGTCTGCTAGCGGTACAGGATTTTTTTTTTTTACTAAACTATCGTTTCTATCGGCAGTTATAATCGATAGTATCGAACCATGGTATGAAGGTATACATTATGACTTGAATTAACACTTAATACATAATTAACCCTAATAAATATTTCTTTTAGATCTTGGGAATTTATACTTATATATCATTCCTTTTCATATAGTAAAAATTTAAAAACAAATCTGGCAACATTTGACTATCTCGCCAATCTCTAGATAGTCAGAAAACGACACCAGGCAGCGCTGATATTTTAGAAAAAATAAATCTACTGTTCCTGAAATTTAATCAGAAGAACAATATGCTGATTTTCAAACAATTTGTTTCTTCTAATATGTCGCCTGAAACAAATTGCATATTCCCATCAGCGGAAAAAGACCTATTTCTGTTTTCTTATCGTTGACATTCGAAGCCAATCTGTGAGGAAAACGGTTTTCGATTTGCTCCTGTTGATATGTATTGAAAGAAATAAAGCCAATAAGTCTGCATCCAATGTCTCCAGTTCTTTATTGTGCAGTATTTTAATGATTCAATTATTTGGATATGAATGGAAGTACGTCATTTATTGTGCAGTATTGTACGTCATTTATTGTGCAGTATTGTACGTCATTTATTGTGCAGTATTTTAATGATTCAATTATTTGGATATGAATGGAAGTACGTCATTAGCTGGTTAATTATGAGAACATTTACAGTTTTGATTTACCGACTTAATATTGGGGAAAGGAGTAAATTAAATTTAGGAATATGAAGCACCTGGAACCTATTTTTCCTAATCCTTAGTCGATTAACAGTTGTGCATGACAGGCCCTAATAACCTCAATACTGCTTAACTGGGCTGGGATGGGAAGAAATGTAAATAGTCAATTTATTTTATAAACCGCTGACCGAATTCTAAATCAATTTCATGGTTAGTTTGCCGGCCTTATTTAGGCAGCCTTAGTATCGTTTCTCAATATTTATTTAAGCCCAATCGAATATTTAATTTACGAATTTTTCGGGAAAATTTATTTCTACGAGAGAAACAGCAAGCCGTTTCAGGCATTTCACTTCAACATTTACTAGACAAACGCTCTAAGCTCTTAAGTAATTAGCTCAAACTCATATCCATGACCATCATACGACCTATTTGGACTTACGGAGTAGAGATTTGGGGCTCCACTAAGCCTTCGAATTCCTCTCTTATCCAATCCCTACAATCCAAAATCCTTCGTAAAATCCTCAATGCTCCTTATTTTGTTAAGAATAAAGTAATCCAAAATGACCTTAATGTCCCATTTGTTGATGATTTGGCCCGAACCCGATATCAATCTTTTCATGGCAATCTTCATTCCCACTCAAACCAACTTGTTTCAAAATCAAAACAAGTTCAATTCCAAAAAGAAGATGGCCTCGTGATCTTCTAAGTTGAACTTTTTATTTGAGTACTACCACTGGGTAGTTTCTATACTATTCTTTTCATGCCAATGTATATATTCATTATATTAATTGATGTATTCTGTTATACAGTTGTAAATTTCATTAAATAACTTTAAAAAAAAAATCATGATAGAAAAAAGGCATAAGCTTAAATTCTTGAAAACTTTATACAATGAACTATATTGATGTACAACATTATGAACCTTGTTTTAAAATATACTAGGATCTTAGGAGAATCGAAACAACACGAGAAGGATACAGGATAAAATTCTTTTGCATTCAATACAATAATAAAATGTTTTATTTTAGGTTTTTATTCTACGGCATTTTTATTGGTACGGTATTATCAGCATCGAGCCATCAAGGTCTCAAGGGATCTTTTATTATTGTTTAACTGAGACCAGTAGAAATGGATATATACACTTCCGCTGGTTTGATATGAATGTGCTTTGTTCCTTACAGGACATTGGTCTCCTCAACATTTCTTCTCCATACATATCTATCTTCGTCTGATCTTCTCCATCTTTCGAAACTCGACGATTTCTAGGCCCACCTCTGTCTCTTCTTCCACCCAGATGTTCCTCCATCATCATTTTAGGGGTATACTACGCTCCATACTTTAGACCTGTCTCAGCCATCTTATTCTGGCATTTCTTGTCGTGGGAAGAATATCAGGTGTCTTATGGAGTTTTATTGTTTCCTTATTGGTTACAATATATCATACTCTGTTGCCAAATCCTTGCTGTTCTTGCGAGTAGTAGGTTCATCTAGCTACGATAATTCTTATAAACTAGTATTTACTTAAGTCAGTAAAACAACAGATACCTGAGAGACCTAAGGTTTCTTGTTTAGAGTAACTTTTAAACAGGTAATTTGTTCTAGTTTTATTTTGCTAATGTTAAAACTCAAATATAATAAGCATCCAAACGTAATTAAATGATATGCAGACTCACCTTGTAGCCTAGATATGCTAACAGGAGGGCCTCCGTCAGACTGATTGCCGCCAGGATGACCTGGACGACCCAGAGGGCCAGCGGCCGCTTGACCCAGAGGATCGCGTCCCAGTTGATGATGGGGTGCTCTTGGAACTCCTCCTCCGTCAAGTCCCGCGACACCCAGAACTCCGTCTTGTTCTGCTTCTCGCAACCGTAGCTGAAACGTAATAGGGTTCTTATAGTACGAGTTTCAATGGATGGTTGATTGGATATCAGAAATGAAAGAGATATGGAAGAAAAGAAAACAACAGTTGAAACAGAGACTAAATCGTAAACAAAAAAACACAGAAATTTATATAGTTAGATTATGTGAAAACATGAGTTAATTCAATTTCTATAAATACAAGAGTTAATTCAAGTGTTTTTATAGCAATAAAAAGGTTCATAGGTTAACATATACAATATTTTTTCAATAACATGTGCCAGTACGTTCTTTTATTTTAGAAACTAGCTTTTGCCCAGGGCTTCGCTCACGTGGAATTTGTTCTGCCACATAAAGTTTCGTGACAGATCATTTTAAATAAATAATTTAATTTCTTTTTTTAACCATAAGTTACTCGTTCATCCATAATTTCAGATGTCTGACTTCAAAATATACCATACGGATTCCATACAATCTTTGAACCTCTATTATATTAAGGGGGAAACCCTTGATCGTGGAATTGTCCAAATTCCTTTCTTAGTTCAATGGTTTCTAGTGTGCGTTGACCGCTGGGTATGTTAGTCAATCAGGTTGCAGTTTTGTATAAACTTCGCCTGTGAGGTGTGTTGATAAAAAGTAGCCTATGCCCTTCCCCAAGCTTGAGATTATCCATATCAAATTTCATTACAGACGGATCAGCACAGCCGAAACATACATTGACACTGATTAACAAACGGGACGGACAGAAGTCACTTTCTTTTGCTGTGGTTTGTGTCAGTAAAGGATTAGTATGTAATGTTATTAAATTTATGGAAAATGATTACTTAGAATAACGGTTTCACTTGTCGTACGGCAACAGCGAGAAGTGAAATATGCAAAATGTAGAGTTTGTGAGTAAGAAAGACGAAAGAAGCATACAAACTTTGCCCCCCTTTTTCACCCCCTTAGGGGTAGAATTTCGGAAAATTGTTATCAGATGCCTACGTCATACAAAGACACACCCTCCAAGTTCCGTCATTCAGGGCAATGCATTTTATATGTATAGATATATTTTGATTAAAATAGAACCACCGGATTTGGCACTTTACTCAAAACTCTAAATAGATTTTGGTAAAAAAAAAAATTAAACACCATTGGAAAACGTGTTCAATATCCGCTAAATGTAAAAGAAAGCTTTATTTGTAGCGCCATGCAAATTTCGGTCAAAATGAATTGTGTACATGTCCAGAGTATCGCCGACTTCACTAATGAATTCACAACGTTCACTAAAGCCTATCTAGAGTATTTGGTGGAAACTAACTATTCTAAATTCAACTATAAAATTAGTAATCATTGGTATTATTAAAAATATAGCTGCTATAATTAAATATGGTTTACATTTTTTAATTTTCTTGACTTTCGCTGGTTACAATAATGTAATGAGTAATCAAAACCTGATTCCCAGATCCTAAAAAGTGGAGGTCGAGGCCTTATTGTTAATTAATCATCGCTGTTTAATCGCAGCCTCTTTGTTCTTGAATTCGAACCTAAACAACTAGCCTTCATGACTAGATTGACTCCCTCCTCCCCATTTATTCCCACTTTATTAATGAATAAATAATACATTTATGTAATTTTTTTTTATCCTACTTTGCATGGCTTAAAGGGGATCGAGTAGCGAAGTCGTCGAGCTTATACTTTAAAAACTCATTAATAGAGGAAGCCCGGGAGGATGCAAGAAATTCTAAAGGCCATGGAGAATTTATATTGAGTTGTTAAGAATGGAGTAGAAATAGGATTAGGTAAACCGCTCTAAGCCAGTCTAAAATCTAAATGATATTTCTCGCTCCCGCGGCTAAGCCCGATAGAATTCTACCTTTTCCATCTTAAAGCCTTATTACAATAGTACAATTTTAAGATAAATTTATATTTTATCTAATTTGATAACGGGGATGTCAACTTATAAGAATTTGTGTTTAAAATTTTCACCAGCTGAAGTAAGTTATAAATTAAAAAAACAAAACTGTATCACTACAAGCCGTGGAGGGTCTTTTGTCTAGTCTTTGATAGGGACTGTAATGCTTCTTGGACAACGGTTCTGCAGAGATGTTCTTTATCCGAAATCAAGCTCAACCACAAGATTTTTTTCCCAATTAAGAGTACTGTTAAGGCCGGATAGTTTATTGATTTGTTTGTTTGTTTATTTAACGTCACTTTATGCTGCTATGGCTAATCGGACGATGCTACAGTGGGAGCTCTAAATTTTGCCTATCCAGGTTTAATTAGGATAGGGATTTTTAACGAGTACCTGACATCGTACAGGCTCGGGACCCCCGTTTAATGTCCCTTCCGAAGGATGGCGTAACTAAGGATTTTTTACTCCCTTTAAAAAATCCTAGAGTCACCTGCCGGGCTACGAACCCGCGATCTTGGGCTTAGTAGTTTGTTACGCTAACCACTAGACCACAGGTGACCTTTAGTTTATTGATTTTATAGAAGATTGTTTATTTTAATCATAGACAAAACAATGAATATTTTGTAAATTTCTAAAAAATTAATAAAAGCTGAGCCGATTGGTTTACATCTGATGGGTGAACCGAATCGTTGATGGGAGGATTCCATAGGAGTTTGGGCTTGAGCAGTAATATGTGGTATTGGCAACAAGCCCCCGGGTTAATTTAGTCTTTTATTATTATTATTATCATCATCATCAATTTGTTAATATGTAAATGGTTAACCAAAGTGTATATTTTTTTCTATATAGTCATGTTTCTTAGTAATGTAGCAGACCAGACCGACTTTGAACCATTTTCGTAACTAAAAAAAAAAATGATAAAAATTTTTACTTTAAAAACTGATATGTAATTCGACCAAGTCATTGCCAACAGAGGGTTAAGACATAAATCTATGAAGATTAAAAAATGTTTACCGATATGTACAAACAACATGACCGATGTGGACTTGACATGACTTGACCTCCTTGTATACATATTGATCTTCAAATCGGTGGCACATAAAGTTACTCTGAGCTAATCGATAGAAAGCAGCGATGTTCGCTGAGATAAGAGACAAGGCTTGATATAACCTTCCGATAGAGGTAACCTCCCTTTTATCAGTAGCAAGCTGAAGATAATAAAAACAAATAGTTTCCGTCCAAACATCACTGAGCATAAAAATCTATTGTAATGGTAGAACACGAAGGAACGTTATTTCGTCATTTTTTAGGGGTAACAGCATTGGCAGTTTATTCATGACAGATTTGATGGTTTTAAAAAGATAAATAACAATATGAATGTTATAAATAGGTTACATCGATATGTTCTTCGACACTAACAATCGATGGGACATCATTGATTTCATCGTTGTATAAAGAAATGGCCAAATTTAAATATGTATGTGTTTAAAAGACCATCATATGGATTTATGAAACTTAATCGTTTCAGGAAAACCTTTTCATCTCCACCCAGACCATCCATGTCTTCATATAATCTATACAGTCAACTAATAACTATAACATATAAAATTATGTATAATTAACAATTATTGCTATTACTCACCAAGTCGCCGTTATAGGATCCTCGTCTGTGACAACCCTTAGTATGTAAAGCATGCATGACAGTAACTTGAACAATAAGTTCGCTATCCGAATCCGCAAACCTGAAAAAAGAATAAGTTTGTTAATAATAATAAAATTAATAAGAATAATTTATTGCATATTTATTAATAGGTCTCGGCATTGCTAAGCTAGCGTCTTTTGTTTCGAAATTTAATCAATCAAAATTTACTAAACCATCATCCTTCTAAATCTTCTTTACGGATGTGAAACGTGGCCGCTAACGCTGAAAGATTAACATCTTAAGGTATTCGAAAATATGGCGTTTAAACATTAAACTTTGGGATATTGAACAACACAGAATTGTGAAGCTTGGATTCGGTTAATATTATTCAAGTGACAGCGTCACGAAGATTAAGATGGGCTTTGTAAGGAACGAATTCCTAAAAAGTTTATAAGCTCTGTGCCGATTAGGAATCGTCTGAGGGGCAGTCCGAAACGTAGGTGGGAAAATTGTGTTAAGACTGATCTGGGTCGTGGGCCTTTTTATTTATTGTATAAAAACTAACTAGGGTTCTGCTAAACTAAGCCTCTAGGAGTTACGGGTAGTGTAATGGTTAGCATAAGCTCAAGTTGGCTGGTTCGCAGCCTAGCAGGTGGCACTAGTATTTTTTTTAAATGGAGTGAAAAATCCTAGGTTATGAAATCTTCAGGAAGGAACGTAAAATGGTTACCCCGAGCCTCTAAGTGGTCAGGTGATTAAGATCCCTTTCCTAGTCGGGCCTGGATAGGTAAAACATAGGACTCCTGCGTCTAGCATTGTCGGATAAGCCATAGTAGCATAAAATGACGTTGAATGAACAAGCTAAGCCTGTGGAGGGAGATCCTATGGAGATTTCCCTAGCCAGGCAGAATGGATTAGGTTTTTGTATGGAAATGGGTTGGCTATATCCTTGGAACTGCTTTGGCCGAGCAGAGCTGTCAATCCATTTCTCCGCCAACGTCAGATCGTAATCCCATCGGATCCAATGGCCCGTAACGTCAGGTCGGACTGACAGGTCCTTCCGGCTCTATTGGGATCATCTCGCTTAACAGGGGTCCTCTCATTGTGAAAAATGCCATAAATATTTATAGGGCAACAGCTGATTCTTTTACTTTCGCAAATATGAGGTTTCGACACCTGTAATCATTACAGCTGTTTTATTCTGTTAACATTTTGAAGGATGCATAACTTCTTGAGGTATTCGAAAATCAGGTATTACGTTGAATATTCGTTCATATAAAATGATGGGTCCGCTGAAGAATATAGGAGACTGAAAAATTGTAGAAAAGGTTTTCGCTTGGTGCAATTGAAGGTTGAGATGTAATAGTAAAGTTGTTGGGTTTAGTAACGAATGGATTCCTTAAAAGTTATTAATGTGAATGGCAAAAGTCCGAGGAATTGATGTAATGAATGTAAGTGGAGGTTGGAAAATTTCGTTAAGATTCATCTTAAGGATTTGGGGCTGGGCACTACATAGCTTGTACCACTACAACCCATGAAGCGTATTGGGTTCGGTACTTGGTAGAGACTGTTCTGTATTTTGGACAACGGTTATAGGAAGGTGATTTGTTCTATATCTCTCTAAACCGCCACATTTTTCTCCATACTTTGAGTACTCTTACAGGGGCTGTATGCGCCCCAGGAGGTTCTTTAGTCCCATAGGATCCATCTCCTGCTGCTAATAGATTAAATAATGTCTGACAGCAGCGGGATTTATCAGAACCTTTCGTAAGGCAACCCAGTGCTCTACCACTGAGCATCTCAGCTCCCCAAGCATTCTATTAGGCTTTTGAAAAAATTAAAAATATAGTGTATTGAGGATAGATGAAGAATCCAACATCGGAAAACTTTATGTTCGTCTACATGAAGACATTTTTCTGTATTTACAATACTAAGTAAGAAGAAGTGAGGTAATAAATCATTAAATTTATTATTATTATGGATTAAACACAAACAATTTCTAGGTCACCATAGCCACTAAATTAGTTTGTATTGTAGGTGAAAATTTTCAGCAAAAGTTCAGTTAAATATTCTCTTTATTATCACCATTGGTCGCTAAAGTTCCCCTCTCACCTGACCCACATTCTGCCCGCGATAAGTGCTCACGTTAATTACACTAATGTGCTTTCGGTGTTTTACCAAGATTAATTTAATTTTGTATTTGTCAATCTGCTGACGTCCACCCGTACTTATAAATAGGCGCCTCATTCCATGTAATGTAGCAATCTATGATAAGCGAAAATGTGTAACAAAAATATAATCATGCTGTTCATTTCTTCGTTGGTATAAAAAAAAATTAATCTACATATTTTGTTAACTTGATGTGATTGTTTCGAAATGATTCCTACCTATGTGCTTTTTTATTATTTTATGTCTCCGAATTATTTAATTGCAATAAATTTTTAACCAGCGAAAATGAAGGTTAATTATTATATCTTTATTTTTATACATGTTATGCCCAAATAATTTGTCTGTGTAATGTATTTTTTTATATCACTTAGCGGCCACTAAGGACCACGCGAATATGATTGGTTAGGTTTCTTTGGGTGTCTTGATTTTCTTTCTTCCTATCTCAACTGCACGTTAATATATAGAAATTATAAAAATAAAAACAATAACAAATATTTCTTTATATACGAATTTATTATCTTGTTAGGTAATTGTACGGTATTAGGCAGCGTCTTCGGTGAAACCCATCTATATTCCAACCAATTTACACAAAACCTGGAAAAATTATATACCTAAATCAGGTGAATCACTCTATCTATTGGTGAAAACCGCATGAAAATCCGTGCAGAAGTTATTGAGTTTACCGCGAACAGACTTTGGCGGTGGAGTTTGTTTTATAATATGTATAGATATATGTATGATGATCGTTATATTTAAGCTTTCTTCTTTTGATTATATAATTTATTAAGATAAAGTTTATTACATGGATTTTTTGTCTCCACTACAGTTAAGATAGGTTAGAGATTGTAGATCCCTATTGATGACTGAGTTATCGAGTTATCGACAAAGCCTATCGAGTTAGCGACGACTGATGTATGACTCTTTAGCCTAAGGTTTAACTCCCCCATCATTCACCTCCAACTCCTTCCAAGGGGTTACCTATCCTGTAGTAGTCTACTTAGGGTCGGGTTAACTCAGCCTTATATTTACCATACAACTTTTCTGATTTACGGCATTTTGAGGTAGACTAAACAGTTTCTTAAATGTTCTTCTACTCAAATGTTACTTATACTACTCTTAAAATGATAATGATAATAACAATGAACTTATCCAGCAAGAGTATGTTTAGAATTGGGTTCACTCAGGCTTAGCAGAATCTAATCAGAGCTCTACTTGCTTATAGTTCTTGTATTTGTTTTAAAACTTTGCCCATGTTTTTCTGATTTCGATTGATAAAACTTGTTGATTTGGTTTGTTTGTTCATTTAACGTCACTTTATGCTGCTATGGCTAATCGGACGATGCTACAGTGGGAGCTCTAAACTTTGCCTATCCAGGTATACTTAGGATAGGGATTTCTAACGAGTACCTGACATCGTACAGGCTCGGGACCTCCATTTAACGTTCCTTCCAACGAAGGACGGCGTAACTAAGGATTTTTTACTCCCTTTAAAAAATCCTAGGGCCACCTGCCGGGCAACAAACCCGCGATCATGGGTTTAGTAGTTTGTTACGCTAACCACTAGACCACAGGTCGGATAATGAACTGAGTTATTCCTTGAATTTACTTTAACTTAAATGTTCCTTAAATTATCTTTAAAATAATTATATCAATAAACATATCCTGAAGTAGCCTGTTTACGATCTGTACTTCTTTATACATAGATGTATATATATTATTTATCTACTATATTACTTTTATATACTATTTAGATTAATTTATTATACAACTGTAATAATATTACAACTAGTAAATTTGCTTATATGAACAAATGACGTGAAAAAAAAAAAGTGCAGAAACTACCCTTCGGTAGCACTCCAGTAAAGTTCTATAGTAGAAGGTCTCGAGGCCATCTTGTTTTCTGACGCCTCAGAGGTTTATCAGGAATAGTATGGGAAGCAAGTTGAGAGACTAGCGGATTCAAGTGTGTATGGAGCTTGTCATGGAAGGATAGGTACCTAGTTTGGGCCAAATCAGCGACATATGGGACATTAAGATAATGATGGATGAGTTTCTTTGTGACATAATAAGGATCATTGAGGATTTTACGAAGGATTTTGGATTGTAAGGATTGAATACAAGATGAATTGTAAGGTTTAGTAGAGCCCCAAAGCTCAACTCCGTATGTCCAAATAGGTCTGATAACTATCATGTAAATGAGTGTTTTGTAATTGACTGGGAGCTTAGAGCGTTTATGCAAGATTTCAGGATCCCTTCCCTGAAGACTTCTTCAACTTAATGATAACAATTAAATTGAATCGAATTAGCCTCTTCAGTCGCAATACGTACTTTAAGAAGGGTTAATAAAAATAAACGGAAGATGTACTTTTCTGAAATGAATAAAAGATTGAAATATTGATTAATATAATAAATATTTTAATCTTAATTTTTCATCACATCCTCTGTATTAGTAAGTAGTGGTGTGTGATCCGTCACATCACTATTAGTAAGCTACGATCAACGAGCAATACAGCAGTGAAGATACAATTCGTTTTTTTTATTAAACAAAAATTCTAGTCCACTTTTAGAATAATTGAAGAGGCAGGCAGTTAAAAAAGCCAAATTGCTGACTGTGTCGTATCCAAAGGCGAAAATTACAAGACTCATTTCGATTGGGCTTGACTGAATTAAAGTGCTCCCTATTTGCACTTTTCCTAAAGTCACATCTTGCAACAGTTTTGTAACCTTTCCAAAGCGCGGGTTATTTATTTTATCCGCCAATGAGATTAAGTTAGCCAAGCAAATATAAAAACAAGGTTTTTTCTCGAAATGATAAATCGATGCTTGTTAGTCGATTTACAGTTTCTACAGCAATGGCTGTGCGGAGTGGTGATTTGTTAAAGATTACTCTCATCTGTCAGTTTATAGAGGCTGTGTGTACCTTAAAGGGGTCTGCAAATCTCACAGCTGTTAACAGATTAAATAGTGTATCTCCCACTGCGGGATTTAAACCACGGTCTTTCGGCGTAGCAACTCAGAGCCCTACCACTGACTAGGGTTGGGCGATAATCGATAGTTTTTCGATAGCTGCTTCCTTTTTTTTCAAATCTATTAAATAAAGAATTTAAACTAATTTAATTTAATTGAATTACTACCTACTATTTGAAATTTGCTGGATTATAAATTATAAGATTATATCATAAAGATGAGAAAAAAACTAACTTATTTTAATTTAAAAAAAATTATTTATAATTTACATGTTTACAATAACAATGAACAAATCTAATCTTCAGAAAAGAAAATTAACGAAATAGTTAATTTCAAGAGTCAAGTGTGCTCCTTGAGCCACATATTTCCCTAAAGAAAAACTAGCATTTCTAGTTGAACATTTAAGAATTGTAGAAAAAGATGCCTAAATTACCGACATATCGATAGTCACTATCGATACCATCTTCTATCGCACAACACTAGCACTGATCTACCCTGCCAACTATTCTGGACCTAGCTACGAGTAATCCAGTTCGACGAAAAGGTTTAAGGGCTACTTTTAAAGCTTCTTACATTTGGCCGAAATTGAACACGTTTTTCAATTATATTTAAATTTTTACAATAAAATCTACCTTCCTAATACTTTATAACTTCTTGATTGTATGCCTATTGATATTAGCCTCTCCCACAATAGTAAATACTATGGTAAGATGTTTTTTATATTATTATCTTTTCATTTCCAGGTTTTATTGTATCAATTATTACAAAAAAAAAAAAACTGTACCATTTTAAACTGTGGAGGGACTTGGGTTTAGTAAGTAAGCAAGACTGTACTGTTTCTTGGAAAACGGTTGTGCAGAGAGGTGATTTGTTATAGAGCACTTTCAACCGCCAGATTTTCTTTCCCTCTATTTCGGGTATCCACTTTATTTAGGATGAGGGAGCCCTCACTAAATCAACTCGCCAGATATATGATAGTAATGATATAACTACGAAATACCCAACCCTAAAAAGGATTCCTTCCTGAAGCCATATTCAATAACATGGAAAGTATAACAAGACCCTTGTCAATAATAGAACGGGCAAATATTTCTCCAATATCCTCCCCCCCTCACACGAACATATATAATAGTTCATATATATTCACGTTATTTTTATTATGTTTGAAGGAGCGTGGAGGTAGACATAAAGAGTGTAGAGTGCTGGGTCGATGATCTCTCGATACTTCGAGACCGAGAATGGAATTATTTTTTCTGTTAACAGTCGTGAATCGATCCTGCTGTATATGGAGTCTATCCAGGGTTCTCCCAGCCTGTACAAAGTGATGGCACTTAAAATGGTAATAATTTCCTTGACTGGGAACAGTACTGTCCCTACCATACACTGTTCTTTAATACCCCTTGTGGTTTGTAGTGGCAGAGGCTTTTTTTTTTTCTATAATCTGGTGATCCAGGTGGATTTGGGTGCCGCGTAAATATTTAATTTATTCGTGAAAAAAAAATGATCGAGGTGGAGGTCAATAAATTTCTCAAAAGTGGGGAGAAATGTTTCTTATATAGCCAACGTTTCTACTCCCTTGGCAGGTCTTCTTCAGGGCTTAATATGTAAAATACGGGCAAATGAAAATTACTAAATTATTAAAAATTACTGAATTATGGTAAAGATAAAAGTTGAAATGTATAAGCATCTAGAGCATTAATAACAAAGTGGCAGGAGGTTGTACAAAAAGTAATAAAAAAGAAGGTATTAAAAATTACATATGGACTTATGGAATTGAACTATGGGGCTCCACCAAACCATCGAATTCCTCTCGTATCCAATCCTTGCAATCCAAAATCCTTCGCAAAATCCTAAACGCTCCTTATTTTGTCACAAATAAAACCATCCATAATGACCTTAACGTTCCATATGTTACCGATTTAGCCCATTCCAGATACCTATCATTCCACAATAAACTTCAAACCCATCCAAACCCACTAGTTTCCATCCTTGCATCCAATTCCACCCCGGACAATCCTCCTAGGCGTCTGAAGAGAAGATGGCCTCGGGACCTTCTATTATAGAACTTTATTAGAGTGCTGCCAGTGGGTAGTATCTCTACATGTCCTATCATGTATTATTTTCTCTCGTAGCAATTGTACTAGATGTATGCATTACAGTTGTACAACTCAATAAAATAATAAAAAAAAAAAAAAAAAAAAAATTACAGAATAAGGTAATAAAGATAAAATTAACATACATATTAAAATAAAAATACATAAGGTGCCTGAGTGGCGGAAAATGAAGATGGGGGGATTATATTTTATATTTATCATAATTCATTAATTTTTAATATTTTTAAAATATAAAATTTAATTTAATTTTTAATTTGCGTGTATGTTACTAATTTAGCCCTGACGAAGATCTGCAATGTGGCTCGAACGTGGATTTATATGGTTTAGAACGCTGACTATATTGGATATTAAACGATGAACCTTTTTTAAAAAATTACAAATGATACAACTTTTCATTTAGTACACTGCAGTACCTACATTTAGTAGCAATTAACCACCCCCCCCACCCCGATATTTTTCTCGTAATTGGAGTTGAGTTTAGTAATTATTTTAAACCCCCCGCCCCCTATTGAGGCTAGTAAAACATGGGTACCCACCTAATATTGTTTTGAGATGTTGAGGATTTTGAATTTAATAAAATAACTGCACCTTGACAGACGCTTAACCTCAGACTAGACTGAAACGACAAGAAGCAGCTATACCGTTTCAGGCTTACTTAAGCAAGACAAAAGCTCTATGCTCTCAATTAATTACAAATGACTCTCGTTAGTTAGACAATCATTATACGGAATAGAGTTTTGGGGCTCCACTAAGCCATCGAATTCCTCTCGTATTCAATCCTTAGAATCCAAAATCCTTCTTAAAATCATCAATGCTCCTTACTTTGTTACGAACGAAGTAATTCATAATGTCCCATTTGTTGCCCATTTGACCCGAATCCGATATCAATCTTTTCATGACAAACTTCATTCCCACTCAAACCCACTAGTTTCAAACCTCGCAACCTTTTCAATTCCTGATAATCCTCCGAGGCCTCTGAAAAAAAGATGGCCTTGTGACCTTCTAAGAACTGTTTGAGTACTAACACTGGGTAATTTCTCTAATTTCCTTTATCTCAGGACATTATCTATATTTAATTATATTTACTTGATGTATTCAATATGCAGTTATAAATTTCAATAAATATAGTTAATTAACAAAAAAATCCAAAACTGTGCTCCCGAAGAAGTCGATTACGGTGATTTTGGGATTAGTAAATTTTAAAAAATATTTATAGGTTAACTAATCGGTTGATAACAAATACTAAACACTTAGTATTTTCTCTCTCCTTCGCTAGAAAACGCCGATAATATAATTATTGGCGGCTTTGAGAGCCAAAAATCCAAAATTATTAAAACCTCCAATATTGATTCGCTTGTTTTGTACCTTGAATTGATGTTTAACACTTCGAACCTTGTTTTAAAATATAGTTAAAATAAATAAAATTTAAAATTTCATTAATTAACTTTCATCATTTTCTTTTAACAACGTCTTCGGGTATTCGAAAATTAGGTGTTATGTAGAATATTCTGTCCAAAAAAGGATGAGGCCACTGTGGAATGTAGGAGATTACATAACGCGGTAAATATTATTCAGGTGATAGCGTCGCCAAGATTAAGATGGGCCTGTAAAGTTGCTGGTCTTAGTAACGAACGAGTTTCTGAGATGTTAATAGGTGCTGTACCGACTGGGAAGCCTCTGAGGGGTAGGCCGAGGCGTAGGTGGGAGGATTGCGTTTTGTGAGTGATCTGGCGGATTTTTGGGTTTGTGAAGTGTTCTCTGGACGGAAGTTTGTAAGCAAAGATTGGAGGTATCGGCATCGAGCCTTTGGGTTCGTTAAGCCTTTTATTTATTTATTATTTATTTTCTTTTGTGGTATTATTGAAGATATCTTAAATTTTGATTTCGGGACCGACAAACCAGCTGTAAGAATATTTAATTACATAGAATACTTGCTATCAAATTATTATCATTATTATTGAAATATGCTACAGCTTACATCTTAAAATGTTTACAACATCCTACGCTCAAGAAGGCGGAATGCTGTAACGTAAGAAGGTTACACTTTCCGTGTTTCACTA
Source organism: Arma custos (assembly GCA_037127475.1). NCBI lineage: Eukaryota > Metazoa > Arthropoda > Insecta > Hemiptera > Pentatomidae > Arma > Arma custos. The sequence continues at coordinate 118,880,635 of CM073764.1, read as the reverse complement.
ATTATTGTTTACAGAAATTTGAACTCTTGAGAGTGTTTGCAAATTATAAACAATCCATTAATGTTGGTAATAATAATAAAATAATAAATAATGAATAATAAACAGATAAATATCAAGTATAAAGGGAATTGATTATTAACTAATGAAGAAAAACATCGAAATATTTTATTTAATTTCAAGTTGAAATCAAATTTCCAGATATAATTTAATCTATCAATAGCACCATATTACCATATAATAGCATGTCTATCAGTAGCATATTATGAAATGATAGCATAATACTATAATACAAATAATAAATGATAATTTATTTAAAATATCAGGATGTTTTAGTTAATTTGAATCCATTGAATCCTTTCAAACCAAACATTTATCTATACTAATGTAAATATATAATGCACGATAGCGAAGCTCAAAAAAAAAATAAAAGACAAGAATAATAAGTAACATAAAACTTATAAAATGATAGGGCGTACAATGGAAAATACAAAATTTATTTAAAGAAGGGCTAAGAGAAAAATTCTAAATACGCGCGTTTTTTTTTTTTTTTCTTTCTTCGCCTTAGAAAGACTTACTTTAGTATTTTCTTCCTCATTTTTAATTTTCAATTCATTTTCCTCAACTGTTAGTGAAAAAGATGATAAAAAAAAAATACTATGATAAAATTTTGTTAATATTTTTCGCCCTAAATAAAAGATATACGAAACATGTTGTGAAAGTGATAAAACGCCGTAGGATTTCCTGGGTCTAACTGAAATACGCTTATTATTTTCCTTAGCCCCTTGGGATCCTGTCCTGGGGTTGAGATACTGGGAAAACGGATTCAGAAGGACCTTTTTTACTATTCAGGTTACATTTTTAGAGAAGGATCAAGGATGGATTTGTATTTCTTTTTTTATTAGCATAAAAAGAATATTCCACTGAGTGAAATTTCCTTTTTAAATTGTAATATTTCATTCAGGATGTAGCTAGAATATTTGCTAGAATAAACCCAGTTAAAAAATACCTAACATTTTTTTATTAAGGTAAATATAAATAAAAATAATAATATAATAAAATATAAACTATAAACTGCTTACTGGATCTTTGATTCTTGATAAAATAAAGTTGTAGCCTCTCCTTGAAGGTGTTTTCATTGACGTAGTACTCGACACGAACTCTGCAACAATAAAAATAAATTTATTAATAGAAATAGTAGAAACACAAGAAAAGTACATTATCTAATTATTATAAATATTACAAGATGGACCAGGCATAAATCTTGTAAACACTGTAATTGTTTACAAGAAGTTTATAATTAAACTTTGCCTCAAGACTGTTCAAGATCTAGACTGTGTGGTAGGTGACAGCTGAATTAGAGCAGGCTATAGTCAGGTTGTTGCTATTTCTGCCTCCAGAGCACGCTATTAGTTAATAGCTTGTATTTTATTAAAGAAAGGGTTCAGTACATCGTAGAGACTGTTCAAGATCTAGGCTGTGTTGTAGGTGACAGCTGAATTAGAGCAGACTATAGTCAGGTTGTTGCTATTTCTGCCCCCAGAGCACGCTATCAGTTCATAGCTTGTATTTTATTAAAGAAAGGGTTCAGTACCTCGTAGAGACTGTTTCTGAGCGAATGGTTGTGCACAGGGATGATTTTGGTCGAAATTACACTCTACCCCCAGGTTTATTCTCCCTTTAGAAGCTTTGTTTTTAATCCACACAAACACTATCTATTTCAAATATTCCGATTTCAGGATTGTTATTTCAGTACAGAGAATCCACTTAAATAAGATTAAGGCATCTTCTCTTAATGGGCTTATACACATATAGTCGGATACTGTAAGTAATACTGATCAGGTAATGGCAATACTGATGTACTGAAGTGGAGTATTGAGGAGGATGGTTCACTCCATCACTCCATCATTCCTCACTCCAACCCAGCGGAGGGGAGGGGATACTGGCAGTATTACTGATCGTGTAGGCCCGTTACTTTCATTCCTCAGTACTTTGTACATTTGGGAGCGCCGCATCGACCGATTTCCGATGCAGTAATGGAAACATTTATGTAATTTATTTCTTAAAACTTGAATTTTGTCTAATAAAAACAGGATGGAAGTTAATTTAACTACGTATATAATATAATATGTATTTTTCCTAGAGTCTAAATGATAGCTTCATAGGTTTCTATCACAATCCGGCTGATGGAAAAATTTGCGTTGAAAACTTTAGGTCCTCACAATTTCGTCCTGTTGCTGAATAGCGTAGGGTAACTGTCAATCGCTGTTTTGGGCATATAATTTCCCTCATATTTGTATCTTGTTTTTCAATATGAGAAGAAACCATATTTAATAATTCATTGAATAAGTTTTCTTTCATCCATAAATAATTATAATAATCTGATTGTTCCTTTACCGAAATCTCGTTGATTAAGTTTAGCGGGTGAGCTTATCCAAGTCCAATAGTAGCCAATCCTCCACCCAAGAGTCTTTTTCTCTTTTTTTGCCATGGCGATCAAAATCGCTTATGTCGCTCTATCCATTAAAAAGTAGGTACAAATCTGCGTGAGAAAAAGATAACTGTCCTTATCGCGAGCTAACTGTGAACTGAGTTAAATACTGACAGTAATATTGATCGTGTATTGAAGGCTGACTCTCCAGTATTTTCGTCATTCGAGTCAAATTGTAAGAACTATATTTTTCTTCGAAATAAATAAAATAAATATTGGATTAGGTTATTAAATGAAAATCTAGATATCAGGAAACAATACTAAGTGTCTACTAATACTATAATCAACTCACTAGGTGGGGGGGAGCGAACAATATAAGTACTGAACTTCAATTTCTAGAATTCCCTTTTGTTGCTGATTTGGCCCGAACCCGGTATCTATCCTTTCAAACAAACTTCATTCCCGCTCAAACCCTCTAGTTTTAAACATAGCAAGCTGTTCCATTCCCGATAATCCTCCGAGACGTCTGAAAAGAAGATGGCCACGTGACCTTCTTAGTTGAACTTTGATTTGAGTACTACCAGTGGGTAGTTTCTCTACTTGTCAGTATCATGTCAATATGTAGCACTTATCCTATTTACTTCTTGTATTATTGTAATACAGTTGTAAATATCAATAAATAAATTTATATTTAAAAAAAAAATCTAGAATAATAATGTTAGATTACTCCTACTTAAATGTTAAGTACCTACTATGGTATAATTAAATGAACAATAGAATAATATGCAAAGTGGGGGTTGGTCTGTCGTTCATCTATTTATCTACAATAAATTAATTAATCTATTGTTTTTTAAAATTTTAATGTTTAAAAAGTTAAAGTGTTTTACTTATTTGACAACAAGAATAATTGTTTGTTCATTTAACGTCACTTTATGCTGCTATGGCTAATCGGACGATGCTACAGTGGGAGCTCTAAATTTTGCCTATCCAGGTTTAATTAGGATAGGGATTTTTAACGAGTACCTGACATCGTATCGGGTCGGTTTTAGTAAAAAACTAAGGATTTTTTACTCCCTCAAAAAAATCCTAGGGCCACCCGGCGGGCTACGAACCCGCGATCTTGGGTTTAGTAGTTTGTTACGCTAACCACTAGACCACAGGTGACCTTACTAAAATAATTTTGCAAGAATAATTTTGTTTACAATAAAATAAATTAAGTAAAGCCGACAGTAAATAATATTAGCTAACAATGCGTTTCTCAATTAATTATGATTTTACGTACTCGTGTAACCAGTAACATTAAATATCAAAATCAAATATAATCATCTACACGTGGGGCTATTAATTTCTAATGGAATATCAAATTATCCAGTATAATATTTATTTTATTTAATGTCAGAGTTTATATTCTGTTGCGTCCTGTTAATACTTCCATAGAGACATGACATTGTTTTTATCGATTCGCCTTTAGCACGCTACAAGATTAATGACAATTATAACACCCACGCTTCCAATTAGAGCACGATGCATATTTTAAAGCCTTATTTTTGGTGTGAAATTATTAAAAAGCAATTGTTTTATTAGAAGATCGACTTTTTCTTTAAATACAACTCTCAAAAAAAAATCCTGTACTACAACCCGTGAACTAGTCAGTACAGGGTAGAGACTGGCCTGTTTCATGTACAACGGTTGATATGTCCTAGATAACGCTCAACCGCCAGATTTTCAGCCTATTTTGGGTATCAAAGGGATCAAAAGGATGACTACTGGGAATGGCCATCGAGCCCTCGATTCGCCCAGGCTTATTATTAATATTATTTGTAGAAAGGAGATATTTGGGGGGTGCAGTAAAAAAAAACACTGAATAAGTACTAGACTTATATTTATGTGCCGACGTTTCGACCTACAGTATAGGTCATCTTCAGGGCTATGAGAGAGAAACAAACAGAACAAAAAATATAAAAACGTACAGTAACAATAATATGGTGACATGTAATGTAGAAAATTAAAATAGTGACAGATATGAAAATTAAAGATAACGAATATTAAAAAAGTGACAGAATATAATAAAATTAAGATATAGACATATTTAATAAAATTAAAGATAATGAAAAGAAATTAAAATAGTGACGGATATAATAATTAAAAATAACGAATATAAAATAAAATACAGAAAATAAATGTACAGAAAGGATAGAAAAGTAAAAATAATATAAAGGGAAATAAAAAAGAGGAGGTAAACCGAAGATACAAAATGAGAAGATTAACATATAAAAAAAGGTTGGAACATGAAGAATTTAGGAAAACTAGTAAAATAAAGATATAAAATGTATGATAACGGACTTCTAGAGGTTACATAAGTAAATGTATGAGACATAATAATATAGGAATATGTAGAAAGAAATGGAAGGTGTCTCGTAGAATGACAGTTAGAAATGTAAACTTAAGTTAGAAATGTAAAATTATTTTTACCAATTTTTCACCACCCGCGATCTTTATATAAATAGTTTAAATCTAATAGGTAGTAATGATTTTAAGTGAATGTAAGAGAATGAATTGTAAGAAAGAAGAAGAGCTAAGGATGATGCCAGAGGAGGCAATTGTTGGAGTGCCCTCAGAGCACTTGTAACCTCTCCAGCACGTTCCATTCCTGTCATCATATTCTCTCTCCAATCTATCTACAACTATATACCATACATATATATATATATATATATATATATATATATATATATATAAACTTTCTTTTAGCGACGGTTCGGGACTATATCATTCACCACGGCGGATCAAGCGGCATGCTATGTCAGATGGGGGAGGATATCCTTCGCCCTCGTGTCGTCGTACATGCCGCCGAAGCAAAGGATAGAGGAAAATGTATCCGCCGTGGAGGCCATCGCACAACGTTATAGGAGTGTGGTGGTCTGTTCCGACACCAATTCGTGGAGCACGGCCTGGGGTTCAGTGCGCACAGACGCCAGAGGAAGACTGGTGGATGAAACCGTGGCGAGGTGCCAGCTCTTGGTCATGAACGAGCCCTCTGGCCCAACTTTCGTTGGAGCCAGGGGCGAGAGCTGGATAGACGTCACACTCGCCACGGCCACCATGGCGAGGCGTATTGCGGGCTGGACCCTACGGTCTGACACGAGCTCCGACCACCGGGTCATAGCCTTCAGTGTGGTAGAGGAGGAAGGCGGAGCCTTACCTGTGGAGAAAGGCTTCGTGACCCGAACGGCGAACTGGGGAGATTTCTCCAGTGAACTGGAGGGAATATTGGTCGATAGAGAATGGGAAGAGATGGCGCCGATGGAAGGCGAGTCAGCCGTTGACCGCAGAGTGGCGGGGCTGACGGGCGCCATCACGGAAGCGGCCAATATGACCCTCCAGCGCCGCAGAGCGAGAGTGCGTCCGGTCCCATGGTGGACGCCTGCCCTGACGCTCCTCAAGAGGGAGTACTACAGGGCCAGGCGCAGGTTCCAGGAGTGCAGGGAAGAGGAGAGGAGACCGGCACTCCGAGAGGAATCCAAGGCTAGGTACAGGGCATACCGAAACGGCGTGCGTCACCGGAAGAAGGTATCCTGGGACGAGTTTATCGTCCAGGAATCGGAGAAGAATCCCTGGGGAATCCCGTACAGGGTGGCACTGGGCAAGGTGAAGCCGCTAACCATGATGGCGGCTATCAGAGTTGGAGATGCCCAGGCAACCACCCTGGAGGAGACAGCAGATATGTATATAGCCTATACATACCCCAGGGATGATCCGTCTCAGGAGACGGAGGAAGACAAGATGGTGAGACGCACCACGGTATGCCCTCCAGGTACCGAGCTGAGTCCACCGTGGGATTTATGGGACCTTCGTCTTGCCGTGGATAGGCAGAGGACCGGAAGAGCTCCAGGACTTGACGGGATCGACGCCGCGATCTTGAAGAGGAGCGCCCCCCTCATTGAGGATGACCTTCTTGGCATCTTCAATGAGTGCCTGGACCAGGGGCGGTTCCCGAGACGGTGGAAGATCGCGGATCTGAGACTCCTCTACAAGGGAGGAGGCAAGGATAAGGAGACGCCGAAGGCGTACAGGCCGATATGCCTCCTCCCGGTGATGAGTAAAGTCCTGGAGAGCCTGATCGTCACCAGCCTAAGGCCGGTCCTTGATGCGGCGAGCCATCCACGGCAGTTCGGCTCGACCCGTGGCAAGGGAACGACCGATGCACTGTTGAGAGTGCGCAGGGACGTAGAAGAGAGGGCGGAGAAGTACGTCATGTTGATATTGTTCGACATATCCTCCGCCTTCGATAGCGTGTGGTGGCCCTGCGTACTCCAGCGGCTGCAGGAGTTCGACGCCCCCAGCAACCTGTACTCCCTCGTAAGTAGCTACCTCAGTGAAAGGAGTGTCAGGATAAGAGGTAGCTACTACGAGGTCGAGAAGAAGATAGAGAGAGGTTGTCCACAAGGGTCGGTCCTCGGGCCGGCCCTGTGGAAACTCGTATTTGACCAGCTGCTGGGGGAACTGGAAGATCATGGTTTCCTTGCCACGGCCTACGTCGACGACCTGGCAGTCATCGTGGCCGCGAACAGCAGAGCCAGAGTGAAGACGGAAGCAGAGAGGTGCGCCAGTCTCGTAGCGGAATGGTGCGTGAGGAGGAAGCTGAGTATGGCCGCTGCCAAGACCCAGGCCATACTCCTGAGAGGCTCCACCGACAGGGCTCACCCTATCACACTGGACATCCAGACGGAGAGGGTCAGGCTAGGTGAGGAGGTGACATACCTAGGCGTGAGGTTTAGGAAAAACTTCGACGCCACTCCTCACCTGGGATACCTGAAAGATAGGGTGAACCTGTCACTCAACGGACTAGGAAGGATCGGGGGTGCATTCTGGGGCCTCAGGTACCCGGCAACGATGACCATTTATAAAGGCGTGGTCTTGGGTATCCTGAGGTATGCATCCCCGGTGTGGAGCCGCAACCTCACGCAGCAGCAGAAGAGGAGACTGGCGACGATCCAGAGACTGGCTCTGCTACGGGTCACGAAGGCGTACAGAACGGTGTCGCATGAGGCGGTGCAGGTGCTTGCCGGAGCCATGCCCCTGGACCTCCTCCTGAAGGAGGATGCCCTCAAGTACGAGGCGAAGAGGCAGGGGCTGGAGACGCTCCCGGAGGGACTCCGTCAGAGGATCGGCGAGACCCCGAACCAGTGGAAGAGGATTTTGAGGGAGGACTCGATAGAGCAGTGGAATGGACGGTGGGTGACGAGCCAGAAGGGCTCTACGTTGAGAAAGTTTTTCCCCACCGTCCAGTCGAGGTTGTCTGCGACATGGGTCCTCCCGGACTACTGGGTCTCGCAGATGCTGACGGGACACGGTGGGTTCCGGGGAAAGCTCAGTGAGCATAGAAGAGAGGTCGACCCCCGGTGCCCCACCTGTGGAGTCCCAGAGACGGCGGAGCACGTGTTGCTCTCCTGCATCGCGATGGAAGGACACCGTGCCAGGTTGTCAAGGAAGACCGGGATCTTCGTCCTCGCCGAGGAAGACTTCCCCCGCCTCATGGAGGAGGACAATTACCCCCACTTCAGGGAGTATGTCTACGGGTGGAAGGAGGTGGTCGGTCCTGCGCATTTTACCATCAGCAGGATACGGCCACCCGGCGAGCCACCAGACCAGGAGTCACCGAGGCATTCAGAGGAGGACGAGCCCCCAGGAGCAGAGGACTGAGGGAGAGGACTGGCCGGATGCGGACCGGACGGATGCGGCGGACCAGGAGGGCTGGACGGCAACCGGACGGATGCAGACCGGCCAGGAGGCCTTAAAGGTGCTGCCCCACCAGTAAGGTGCACATCCGTGCACCGGGCAGCACCACAGATTTTTATTTTTTATTTTATTTTAAAATTGTACCCAGGAGATTATAGAGGTACCCCCCAAAAAAGTATGTAGAATAAGAAATTTATAAATAAAGAGTAGTTTTTTGGCGGTGGTGGGCGTGCGTAAACCCAACGTATCAACCCACCACCGCCGTACCCCGTATGCCAGAAATGGCAGGAAGGGGGATAAAAAAAAAAATAATAAAAAAAAAAAAATAAAAAAAAAAATAAAAAAATAAAAAAAAAAAAAGGTTCGGGACTATATCGTCCCTGCCATTTCCAACTATCGAATGTGAAAATCGGCACTTTTGAGAAGAATTAAAAAAAGCAGTTTCAAGGTTCAATAAAAAATAGTGCCTATAGTTAAACCAATGACACCCGTTTTACATTGGTTTTGTGACTGATAGGTGCCTCTATATGAATTTTATATCAATTAACTAAAGCAACTGCTATAAGTCGAAAACGAAATCTATGTTTTTTCACATTCGATACTTTGCGATGGTAGGGACGACATGATCTCATTCTCAAGCCCTCTCAGTGAGAAAATAAGCTTTTAGTGAATTATATTAAATAGCACACCAGTCTAATTATAATATTTATAACAATTATAACGTGTCAGTTTTTGATGTTAATAAATAAATGTTGAGTACTACCAGTGGGTAGGTCTCTACTTGTCATTATCTTGTCATTATATATCACTTAGCCTATTTACTTGTTGTATTATTGTAATACAGTTGTAGATATCAATAAATAAATTTTAAAAAAAATAAATGGACTTTCAAATTGATGACGAAATGATATAACCATATCAATCAACTTAAATATCTGTTTAATACATTCACATATAAGCAAGTACTGTAGGCAATTGTGATCAATGAATTGTATAATGTTAGATTGGTTCTTTGTTACATTTTGGTTTAGGGATTTATGATTTAAAATTGTACACGCCTCAATTTTATATTTAGACCAGTGTATGATTTAATATTATTCTTCAAAAGCCCATGTTTCCACTGATAGGGCATTATTACGAATCCAAAATAGTCTCGAAACGTTAAAAGTTAAAAATATAGACTGAGTCTAAAGAACGAAAAGTAAAAATTCTTTATAAATGGTCAAGAAAAGTGAATTTGGATGATAATATCTCTTTTTATTTACTGTGTTACTCAAGATTTTTAAATTTGAATTTAAGAAAAATATACAAGGAAAATCTGGCGGTTGAGCGTGACCTAGGGCGTCACCTCCTTGTACGACCGAAGTCCATGAAACATTAGTCTCCACCATGTACTGAACCCCAGACCCATTCACGGGTTGTAGTGGTACAGGTTTTTTTTTTTATATGTATAAATTGTACCTAACACAGGACCATAGAATAATTAATTTCACAGGAAACATTTAAATTTATGAAGAAGAATGCCTCTAAGTATTTGAAAATATGGCAGTTTGGTGGAACTGCCGAACAATGTCTACTTTTTCATCATTCTAATGTCAAAGATTCCTGTTGACAGTGTATAAGAAAATCAGTTCAAATAATTGTAAAAATAATGGAATATATGATTAACATATTATTGACACTCTTAAACAGAACGGTCTGGAACGTTTTTTTACGCATCAAAATTATTTTAACTCATTATAACATGAATAGATTTCTACTAGAAAAGGTTTAAAAAACAAAACAAATACATTCCTTCAGATATATTTAGAAATTTATATAAATGTACTTTTTTTATAAATTTTTTATTGACACCCTCGGAGCACAACGCATAAAAAATGTGGTGAATATTTTACGAATTCATTTTAAAATTTCATTCCCCATCCGAATTCGTTAAAAAAGTTTCTTCATTCCATTAAATTTACTCCAGGTCCATAAAGTACTCAAACTAACTTGAGGTTACCTAAAATTAAAACTCCGAAATATCGTTGTATTATAATAAACACTTTACAATGTAAACAGAAATAAGTTTAACTCTGATGCCAATATTTTACGTAATTATAATAATAAATCTGTACCTCTACAAACCATGAAGGGCCTTGTGTTCAGTACATGGTAGAGACCGAACTGTTTATTGGAAAAAAGTTGCACAGGGACGTGATTTGTCCAGGGTATCTACTTTATAGAGACTGAGTGAGCCGCAGGAAGGTCTGTAGTTGCCACTTAGCTGCCCCGATTTTATAATAATATTAATGTATTTATAATAACATTCACTATAAATTGTTTTTAGTGATTAATAAAGATCACACTAAAAATATAGTACAACTCCAATTAAACCGATTAATAATCTGCAAAGAGGTGGAATTTATGAGCAGTTTAAACATCACTTTTTTATAGGTACTTGTATCAATAATATGAAACCTTTAAAAATGTTACAGCTCTTTTACTGCGACTTAAGTAAATTGGAACTTTCATTTCCTCTGCGCAATATAACTTGTTTATGTCCAGTTTGGTCCACTTGTTTATCTTATGTCCTTATACACTTACAGGAGAACGTGTATATGCATTTTCTACGCCACAAATTACCTCAAATTGAAATTAATTATTCCGATTATTTAATTATATTGTTTCTGAGTGATCTACTAATCAGTTCCTTTTCTCTACTTCATTTACACCTCTGATATGCCGGAGCACCCATGCCACCACTCTATACCTTCGTTGAGAATAGAGTCATTATTTCTTCCCGTAAAGATCCAAACATAGCCTCTAAAGCTATCAAAAATCATATATTCGATTTAGAAAAGTGGTTCTACAATTGGAACATTAAAATAAACACCAAAAAGTCGAACCATTTAAGCTTCTCCCAAGAGCAAGCTCCGTGCCCAACAGTCAAACTTGACATCGACCAAGTACCTAATAAAAAATTATGTACGTTATCTCAGACTGTACTTGGACAAAAGACATGGAACGTAAATACAAAATTAAAAAGACGAGAACTGACAAGACGGTACAAACAACTACCACATCTTCTGGACTGCAGATCTTGACCTATATAAACAACTAATTTATAACCCTATGTTGAAAATACGTCTATAAACACAATATACAATCAACACAGTCCAAAATTCCATGAAAAATTGTTAATGCCCCATGGTTTATTTCCAATCACACCATACACAACGACATGAATATTACCACCGTGAAATCAAATATTCACAACCAAAATCCACTTGTTCTTCCTCTACTCTACTGCCTTTTACCCGGATTCGCTAAGAGAATATTAAAAAGATAAGAGACCAAGAGACCTGATGAAGAACTATTGATCATTTCCAAAATTTGATGTTCCTGCAAAGCAAAGAGAAAAAAAAAATACTAAACTCAAATTTACTGGATGCCCAATTGCGCTGGTGAATAAAGAATAACGAAGAAATAATTCCTTTTCTGGTATTTGAAAAACGTAGTATAACAAGCAATTCTTTGAAGGATCATTAAAAGGTTTTTCAAAACAATAGATACTCATCATCGTCTTATTAAAAAGTTATATTATTATTTAAGGATTGCTTTCAAACTGAATCCTTTTATCATCCAGAATTAATTATAATTCAATTCTTTTTTTTTCTTTAATTTAAATTTAAAAGAAAACATTAATTAAAGGAACCCCCCCCACTCTTTTCGTCATTCCTGTTTTATTGTTCGTCCTTCAATAAATAGTCCGGCATTGTTTTCGTATTTCCTTTCATCAATATTTATTATTTACTCAATTTTCATGTTTGAGTAATAGCAATAATCATAGTCTTATTCGGCATCCTAATTCTATATTATAAACGTCATAAGACATAATATACATACACATCGAACTGAATAGATATGTCAGTCCTATTTATACATAATGGCGCAATCAACATTGATTTACTAATCACACTTCTTTAAACCTTTTTTTAATATCAAATTAAAGACAAAAAAACCTGTACCACAACAAATCGTTGTGCTTCAATACGTGGTAGGGGCTACTGTTTTTGGAACAACTGTTGTGCTGGAAGGTTATTTGTACTAAGCAACGCTCAACTGCTAGTTTTCCCGCTTATTTTGGGTACACACTTTATAGAGGCTAGGTGAGCCCCAGGAGGATCCCAAAGGATACATCCCCGGCTGTTAACAGATTAAATACATTTTGAATTAAATTTTCACGTTTGATTTGATTTGAGGCTAGGATCTTCGGTACGACAAATCACGTTTTATACTTTAAAAATAAAAAAAAAGTTAGGGATATTATTCTTCTGGATTTATATTTTATATTCAATATTTAATGTTTGTAGCTCACCGTTTCAGGCTACTTCCACACTTCAACACTTACTAGAAATACGCTCTAAAATCCCAATTAATTACAAAAGACTCATATACATAGCAATTATAAGACCTATTTGGACTTACGGAGTAGAGCTGTGGGGCTCCACTAAGCCATCTAATTCCTCTCGTATCCAATTATTACAATCCAAATTCCTTCAAAAAATCACCAATGCTGTTACGAACAAAATCTTCCATAATGACCTCAATGACCTATTTGTTGTCGATTTGACCCGAATCCGATATCAATCCTCTCATGACAAACTTTATTCCCATTCAAACCCACTAGTTTCAAACATAGCTAATCCTCTTATATCCAGGATAATTCCCCGAAGTTTCTGAAAAGAATTTGCCACTATTCATCATTCGTATTGTTTAGTTAATACGGTTGTAAATATTTTTTTTGTAAATATATCAAGAAATATTTTTTTTTAAATTTTGTATGACGGGCTTGCTCTACAAACTCCGTGAATTACTACCCCCTACATACTTTCTCATTCTCCAATCCTATCTCACAAATAGAACTTTCCAAGTAACCCATAACAATGTCTATTCATCCCTCTTTTCCCAATCTGCCGGTTTTCCTCAAGGTAGTATCCTTGGTACAATCCTTTATACAGTTTATACAGCTGACATCCCGACTCATCCTAATACTATCATTACCACGTATGCTGATGATACATGTGTATTATCAGTCAACACCAATCCAGTTATTGCATTCCAAAGCCTCCAATCCCATATCACTAATCTTGAAGAATAGTGTCAAAACTGGAGGATTAAAATAAATTCTCATAAATCGCATCAAATCACTTTTACCTTACGTCGTAAACCAATGACTTCTGCCCTTCAGTATCCTTTAATAATATCCCACTGGTGCCTGTAGAACAGATCCGATACTTAGGGTTGCACCTCGACAAACGATTAACCTGGAATCCTCATACAAGACTGAAAAGACAAGTAACCGCTCGACGTTTCAGGATATTCAACACTTACTACTAGACAAACGCTCTAAGCTCCCAATTAACTACAAAAAACTCATCTACATGACCATCATACGACCTATTTGGACTTACGGAGTAGAGTTTTGGGGCTCCACTAAGCCATCGAATTCCTCTCGTATCCAATCCTTACAATCCAAAATCCTCAATGCTCCTTATTTTGTTAAGAATAAAGTCATCCATAACGACCTTAATGTCCCTTTTGTTGCAGATTTGGCCCGAACCCGGTATCTATCCTTTCATAACAAACTTCATTACCACTCAAACCCTCTAGTTTCAAACCTAGCTTCATCTTCCATTCCCGATAATCCTCTGAGGCGTCTGAAAAGAAGATGGCCACGTGACCTTCTTAGTTGAACTTCTGATTTGAGTACTACCAGTGGGTAGTTTCTCTACTTGTCATTATCATGTCATTATGTAGCACTTATCCTATTTACTTGTTGTATTATTGTAATACAGTTGTAAATATCAATAAATAAATGTATATAAAAAAATTTGTATGAAGCGATTTCTCCCATTGGGGAATTGCTTTGAACGTTAACAATCAAATTATTTGCCATTACATTAACGTTTTACTTATAATTATAATAGTATTACATTTTTATCGTAATTAGGGTTACTATTGTTCAGTACTTGCTTACTATTGTTCAGGAATTGAGTATAGAAAACTAAAAGCATCACAGAACGAGTATAATAAAAATTAAAAAAAATGATTTTGGGCATCGATGTGGAGTGAGGCTGCCTCTGTTTGGAGTGCCTTGTTGAACTGTTAATTTGGGATATGCTTCTTTTCTCTTTATATCCTAATGATGGTAGAACTTGCGATATATCTGCTGGTTTTTTTCTTCTGTTTCTTAGATATTTAGGGCGTGTTTTGTTTGGAATTTTTCTATTCACATTTTACTAATTAATTAGCAGCTAAATATATAAAGCTGAGCCGTTAAAGCCGGTTGAATTGTCACGAATTGAAAGTTAAGTCAGAACTTCTGTTCTTTCTACTTTTTTTTTGAAGTCCCAAAGCCGACCACTTACTTAAAACATTTTAAGTTCTGTAGACGCACTATTTTATTTCTCGAGCTCAAAGGCGATCTCGTATGCTGTTAAAAAAATAAATACCTTTGAAGTCGGTGATGAAAGGAAATTACAAGGAAGAGTTCTAACCGGCAAAGGCTTTGTTTGTGGACCTCGGAAATTGTTCCGTAAGTTGGCGGAGAGCTATGGACTGGGCCTACAAAGGGGAGGGTCTAGGCTGTGGGGTAAGGTGCGAGTTCTGCTACTGCTACATGAATATAACTGAAGATATTAATAAATGATGTTTAGTTAATTGTTTGATTGAGCACTTCGATTGATTATATGTTTGTTTATTTAAAGTATCTTTATGCTAATATGGATAATAACCTGAAGATACCACAGTGAGAGTTCTAAATTTTCCCTATCCAGGTTTAATTAGGATAGGGATCTTTACCGAGTAACTGACATCGTACAGGCTCTGGATCCATTTTTACGTTCCTTCCGAAGGACAGCACAACCAAGGATCATTCTTGGGAATAGTAGGTTGTTATGCTAACAACTACGCCACAGTAGACCATCATATTATTAAATTCATATATTAACATTCCATCACTACGTCCATAATCCTACAATATTATAAATGCGAAAGTTTGTATGTTTGTCTCTCTTTCACGCAAAAACTACTGGACGGATTTGGGTGAAACTTTACAGTAATATAGATTATACAGCAGAATAACACATAGGCTAAAGGAAGCGCGGATTTAGGGGGAGGGAGTGCACGGCGGCACGTGCCCTCCCCGACAGTTTTTTAGGTACTGTGGAGAATCCATTATAGTACATGATAATAGTTGTTAAAATAACAGAAAGATCACGAGTGAATCTATTGTATTGATTTCCTACAATTATTATAAATGAGAAAGTTTGTATGTTTGTCTCTCTTGCGTCAGTTTTGAAGTTAGACATCTGAACTTTTGGATGTACGTGTAACTTATGGTTAAAAAAAATTGAATTATTTATTTAAAATGATCTGTCACGAAACTTTATGTGCCAGACCAATTTCCACGCCAGCGAAGCCGTGGGCAAAAGCTGTAGTAAAAATGCGAAAGTAGCTCTGTCTGTCTGGTACACGCCTAACATCACTAACTACCGAACCGATTTCAATGAAATTTGGTACAGAGATAGTCTAGAGTCTGAAAAAGGACATATGCTACTTTTTAATGCGAAAAATGCTTGTAAGACGTTAAAATAGGGGATGATTTAATATAATTGATTTAATTTGAAATAAATAACAAACATATGTTTTAAGGATTTGACCTAATGTGCGTGAGCTAACCTCTTTCAAAGATCTCATAAAGCTCAATAATCAAGAATTTTCAACATTTCGAGAAGTATGTGAGGCAAAAGGGTTATTAGATAATGATAATCAATGCATTCTTTAATGCATCAAACAACAGAAGCCCTTCCACTTTTAAATTCAGAACAAAGATTAGTTTTTGACTCAGTTATTCAATAAGTTGCCAGTAGCGAAGGAGGTTGTTCTTTTTGGATGATCCAGGAGGCATTGGCAAAACCTCTCTTTTAAACTTACTATTAGTCTACATCCGGAAAGATAAAGGAGTTGCTGTTGCGGTTCTCGTAGATCTCTCTTTGTACTTTTACATGCAAGGAACTGGTGTAAAATTGTAAAAAAAAAAAGTAAAAAAAGTTGAATTGACTACTCTTTGTGGCAATCGATTTATCTCATGCCACTGAAGCCGGAAAAAGTTCATCAATTTAAAATACATAATTCTGAAAACTTTTTTGAGTATCTCTGAAATTATATTGTATGCATTCTTTTTTCTCCCACCCCCCCCAGTAACCCCCTCGTAGAGACCGTTTATTAAGACATGCACACCATGCTTAAATAAACACATTAAATTTGATTAATATTGCGTATCGTATGCGAGCTATTAAACAAAATGGAAAAAATCGTCATAATGAATTGATTTATGTTTAATAAATATTTCTAGATATCGGAAGCATTTAATATTTTAAATATTACTACTATAATGAAATCTTTATGGTATTATTAATGATGAAATAGTTTTAATATTTCCAAGAATAAATGAGAAGAAAAAGAAATTATAAAAAAATGATTACCTAATGGATACACCATGTTAAAATTTTAATATATATGTAATAATATATATTAATATTAATATATATTTAATAAATTTCTTAAAGGTTTTTAAATATGTTAGTATTATTTTAAATTCTATATCTTCGATTCAGTTTAAGTATGAGTGTTATATTTTTACCTTTAAAATTTGCTATATCTGAAAATTAAAAAATATTAATAAAAATAATATAAGTTATAATTAAAATATTTAATTGCTTTGATGGTTTCATTGTGTGATGAAGCTATAATATATGTAGTAGATATTTTTATATCTAAAATACAGTAAATTCAGCATTCTTAATATATATTCTATATTCATATATATTTTATGAATAAAGATACATACGAAAAGTAATTATTTCAGAGAAGACATATTTTATGATGATTTTATAAAGGTGTGATGTAGACATGAGAGAACTGGCTGAATATTAGAAAGGAAGTGGCGAATTTGCTTAGGCCGGATAATAGAGTTCTAGAGAATACTCGATTCTGATTGGCTGTCACTTCGTACCATCTCTGTTTCAAAAACATCGCTCATTAGTATGCCGGATAGTGCCGGCAGGTGAAGGTGCTCTGTTAGATTACTTATTTAAAATTCCAAATTTGTGAAATAATTTTCAAATAGTGTGATCAGATAAGTGTTATAATAATAGTGTCTGTTAATATTTTATTAACATCTAATTTATTTTATTAGCTTGGTGTAAATTATTATTAGCATAGTGTTTCAGTGAATATAATTCAGTAGATTCATTAAAAGGATTTAAGCAGGTACTAAAATTAGAGTTTATATTTGTAAAGAATATTATTAATATCACTATTTATATAAATATAGATAAATATCATTAAATAGTACTTGGATATAACACATTACCAATATTACCTCCACTATATCGATGCCTTAGTTCACATATGTGTTAAGTGCCGAAAACAAGATCTTACAGGAGTCAACTTTGATAATAATTTAAGTTTAAGCACACAATATATTTTTGTAACCTTCACAGCTTCTCTATTAATTTTATATCAATATATGACCTATGACTTCCTGATCACAGTTTTACAATATTATTTGTATGAAACAAAACTCATTTTTGAAAAATTTGCACTGAACACATTTGTGAACTAAGGCATCGATATCGTCCCTGCCATTTCCAATTATCGTAGGTGAAAATCGGTACTTTTGAGAATTAAAAAAAGCAGTTTCGAGGTTCAATAAAAATTAGTGCCTATAGTCAAACCAATGACATTCGTTTTACATTGTTTTTTTGACTGATAGATGCTTCTATGTGGCATGCCTACGTGCATTCAACCCGCAGAATCTCTATGTTTCAGCAAAAGATGGGAAAACAGAAAACTTTTGTTATAAAAATATACTTAAATAATCTATTTGCAGTAAAACACTTATTTTAATGTATGTATTTTATTTGCAAAATAAGTAGCCTAAAGAATTAAAAATGCTGCCCAAAGTCACTATTCCATACGGACGAAGTCGCGGGCACAGCTAGTTTTTCATTATATTATAATAACTGAAGAGTTGTTGAGCGGGAGAGTATGAATATATAACATTTCATTTTCCTGCTCCTTATTAAACAAATAATAAGGGAGCGGAGTGGCTCAGTGCTGCAGTTCTGAGTTGCCATGCCAGAAATCCTAGTTCAAATCCTGCTGTGGCAGTACTTTTATTTAGCTGTTTGCAGCGGGAGATGGATCACACGGGATCTACGATTCTCCTGGGCCTCGCCCAGCCTCTATAAAATATTATAAAAATAGGGTACTCAAAATAAGAGGGAAAAACCTGGCGGTTGAGTGTGACCTAGGAAAAGTCACCTCCTTGCAGAACCGTTTCCATGAAAAAGTAAGTAAAGTCTCTACCATGTACTGAATCCCAAACCCATTCACTGAATGTACTGGTATTTTTTTTATTAAAAAATCGATTTCCTGTCTAGTTTTCTTATTTTTTTATGAATAAAATAAAAATCAAGTCTGATTTTACTTAATTCGTCATTTTGTTTATTGCTGCTATTTCTATTTTTTTTTGTATGTTTAGATGATTGAGCAATGATACATAAATAGCGGGAAACGATAAAATGAAAATGTCGATAAAATTAACAGAAATGTTCCAGATTTTGATATAAAATGAAATAATTGTAAGTACTCTGAGAAACTGAATATTTTGGTTTATGTGATAATAGAATAAACGAAATTTATGTGATAACAAAGGCGTGTTTGAAGTCAGGAAATTCACTGATGTGTATAGCTTTGAAGCGTATCAGTTGAATTTGAAGGAAGGATATTTTAAGGTGTTTGAAAATAATGTTTTGCTTAAAATAATCGGTCCGTAAAAGTCTAAGAGTCTACTACGAAATTTAATACGGGATGAGGAATTGCAAAGTATGCAAGCAGCTAATATAAATGAAGTATCAGTATCGCAAATATTGACAAAGGAATTCCCTAAAATTTGATAAGGGATGAAGTAAATGGTAAACCCGAGGCGTAGGTCGGAGGATTACTTTAAATGGGTTTATAAATATTGGAAAGTGGTATTGGAATGGGGCCTTCGGGCTCGCTAAGGCTTTTTATTATTGATGTCCTTTCGAGCTATTCTTTATTTTATTTATTATTTTTGGGCTATTCTTTATTTTATGTCTAAAGATTATTTTCCAGTTATTCTTTCTGTTTCACTTGAACTGTATCCGCCGGTTATCTGAAACGTCTTTTGAGATCGATTGTTCCCGCTTGATTCCTTCCTATTTATTTTCCATTAATGACTCAATAATATCCTTTATACCCGCCTATCCATTGCAGCCAACGATCGTTCTAAAGAAGACGCATTATTTATGAACCTATATCGGACCACTTTGCTGTTTTTAGATTAGAATAGCTAGAATACTACTCCTTCTTATTCTGAATAAACAGATGACATAGTTCATTCACATTTACCTAAAACTACGAAACCGGAGGAGTGTATTTTAGGACGGAGGGGCGAGGAGGGGTGGGAAATGAATACGTAACTAAATCCATGTTTATGTATGAGGATGAAGAGGTGAGAATATGCAAGGGATCTTTCGTAACGATCCTTGGCACAGCCGGGAGTTGAGAGGATCCTCGAGGTAGGGAAAAAATAAGATGGGGAGGAACAAGTAGAGTGGGGTTAGTAATAGTCTAACCTGATATTTAGAAATATAATATCTTAGTAATAGGTAGTTATAATATTATATATGGCTCCTTCAAAAGGACAAAGATCTATCACAAAATGTTTTTGAAAAGCTTTCAGTAGCTAATGTATTGGATGAAGCTTTTTTTTTTATCGGGAACGACATTTCTGATAAACAACATAAAAGCGAAGGTATTAAAGGAGCGAGGAGGGAGAGTCAATAAGGACGTTTTCCTTAAAACAACTAGCCCTAAGTAGCTTTACCATGATATTCTGTTATATCTCGCACGACTTGTAGAAATTTATTACACTTAAAACTAAAAGTAATGATAATAATGAAAAGATGCCAATCTCTGCTTACATAACTCCGTCCACACACACGACTACCCACACCCAAACCCGCCAGATCACTCTTAACTCAATCCTCCCACCTACATCTCGGTCTAGCCCTCAGGTGGTTTCCAGCCGGCACAGCGCTTATTACCTTTTTAGGAGTTCCTTACTAAACCCAGCAACTTTACACGCCCATCTTAATCTTTGCGACGTTATCACTTGAATAACATTTACTGGATGCATGCTTCGCAATTCCGCCTTATATAATCTCGTCTATTCCCCAGTGATCATATCCTTTTTTGGACCGAATATTCTATGTAACAACTTATTTTCGAATGCCTGAAGACGTTGATCATCCTGCAGCGTTAGCGGTCAAGTTTCGTATCTGTAAAGAAGAGTTGAAGAGATGATAAATTAAGATTTTTAGATTTCGGGACAAAAGGCGCAGGCTTAGTACCTAATGCCGATACCGAATAATATTAAGAATTTCCCGCCTTTATTTCCTCTTAAATCGTAAAACTAACAGTAGGAAACGTTTTTTCCTAATATAAATAATATATTATATAACTGTAATATAATATAATATAATATAAATCAGAGAAATAACTAAATATATCGCTATTTCAAAAGGACAATGATGTAACTCAATTGAACAATTGAGTTTAGTCCTTTAGTACAGTTATATTGGTTTGGAGCTTTTTAATTCAGGAACGAAATTTCTGATGTTACAATTATATGTTTTTAAGTTATATTTTGAGTTGTATCATTTTTGAACTTGAAGTTTTATGGGGATAATGATATTAGTTAAAATCAAATAAATTACAGTTTTTAAAAAAATTCTAGTATTTAATAAAAGATTTACAATACAATCATTGTAATTTACCGAGATTCAAATTTATTATTTATTTTTTTAACTCGCATGGAATTTTCGATATACTAATATAATATTTTGTGATATGGGAAAGCAGGTTTCTGAACCTGAATCATGAATGGAATACTGCAATTAGTCTCTGAAATTACAAAACAATATTTCTGGAGTACCGACAATAAGTGATTAAGTCGAATATTGTCCAAAATGAGTAGATTGTACTGGGGGGGGGGGAGGGTGTAGGAGGGCTAATCGAGCCTTTGAGTTTGAGTTATAAATAAGTGATAACTCCATTTCAAGCCCAAGCCAGACTCAGCAACTTACGCTCTTAGGAAATTACACGATTCCGCTTCTCTCAGTTCAATTAACTCATTTTGGACGAATTTGACTGGAGCTACTTAATTAATTAATTAGTCAGATTAGATAGATTAATAAGTCAGATTAGATAGTAAATCATCCCAATGCTGACTAAAATAGCGTATCTCACTTCAACAGCCTTAAAAGATCAGGCAAAGATAACTCATCAACTGACTACTAGTAACTAGCCAAATATTATATTGTAAAAAAAAAAAAAAAAAATCCGGCTTTCTGTTTTCTCCTTTTTTTGTTTTTTTCGTTTGTAGTTATAATTTAATATAAAAAAAATTAGATTTTAAAATTTTCTTGTGCATCCTTCAATGATATTCTATTGGAGAATTCAGGAGATTACATATGTTTCCTATTGATATAGTTAACAAACGGTGGATGACTTGTAAGAAGGATATATATATATGTATATATATATATATATATATATATATACTACTTTATATACACTATATATATATATATATATATATATATATATATATATATATATATATATATATATATATATATATTTATTTATAGTAATATTGAGCAGATTTATCATAAGACTTTGTTATACAATATATGGACTTACTAGGCCCTCTGTCTATACTCTAAATGTTTATACCTCTCTGTATTCGGTTACACGGGTTAAAATAACAATAAAATATTCCTTGCTATATTGGGTTCACTGCTCAAGGAATATCAAAGAAAAGTCAGATCTTTTAATATGGGTAATACTTAAATAATGAAATCGGATGACATCTTGAGATATTTTGGGTATAGTAATTCTATATCATTGGTGAATAAGAGACATATCCCTCTCTTCTCCAAAGGTTGACTGACTAGGAGTTGTTTATTAATTAATAATAATAATAATTGAATAACATTTAAACGCTCTGAGCTCCCAATTAATTACAAATGACTTATAAGCATGACATTTCTCTAAGACCCATCTGGACTTACGGAATAGATCTTTGGGCTCCACTAAGCCATCGAATTCCTCTCGTATTCAATCCTTACAATCCAAAATCCACCGGGGAATCCTTAATGTTCCTTATTTTGTTACTAATAAAGTAATCCATAATGACTTTAATCTCCCATTTGTTGCTGATCTGGCCCGAATCCGATATCAATCTTTTCACGACAAACTTCATTCTCTCTCAAACCCACTAATTTCAAACCTTGCAACCTCTTCAGTTACTGAGAATCCTCCGAGGCGCCTCAGTGAAAGAAGATGGCCTCGCGATCTCCTAAGTTGGACTAGTTATTTGAGTACTACCACTGTGTGGTTTCTCTAAATGTCTTTATTTACGTGTTGTATTGTTATAATACAACTGTAAATTTCAATTAATAAATTTATAAAAGAAAATAAAGTAGATATAGATTCATCAGAATCTTATTCTTTTTTTTTCTAGATTACAATAAAATGCGAAAAATTGACTTCTTTACATTTTAGTTATTTATTCTCTCTAGTCGCTTAATGTTTTGTTACGAAACGTTATGTTTACCTGTTCTCATTTTTTGTAAGTAACTTATCGTTCGTATTAAATAGCTTTCTTGCCAGATATATCATGTTTCTTATTATTTTTGTATTTGTTATTCTAAACGGACCTAGTCCCAGAGCAAAGTTAATTTTATATTATATCACATACTAAAATGTAGTATAAGAGGGAAACTTGAAAAACAATATAAGGAAATGGTAGCGGTATTATTATAAACATATAATAATCATATAGCGGTGGAAAAGTAAACATTTAAAAATAAAAGTAACTAAAACATAGTAAACTGCGCAAAAATGAATAGGGATACGACTAATTTTGTTATATTTATTTTTCCTAGCATTTTAATATTATTTTGGGTAAGAGAAAATAAAAACCATTTTCCAGTTGTTGTTTATTATTAAAACATTATAACAAGTCAAAAGGATAAGATACCAATTATGGAAAACAAAAATTTAATATACCAACTTACTTGTAATAATTGTGATGGAATATACATTGAACAAACAAGTACACATTTAAAAAACAGAATATATCACCATCAAAATAACATTAAACCTAAAGCTAAAACAAGTACCGCATTATCAGCACACTGTAAAAAAGAATTACACATTTTTGACTTTGATAAGCCTAAAGTTCTGCATAGAGAGGATAATACTATTAAAAGAAAAAATTTAGAGGCTTTATTTATAAATGATAAATTGGAAAATGCTGTAAACGATAGAAAAGAAGCAGGAGAAATCAGTAAATTATATTCATCCATAATTTTGAAATTAAAAAATAATAGATCATAAGATGACTTATTCTTTGAAAACAAATCAGATAATAATTTTATACTAAAGTCTAATGACTCATAGAAATGAGAAAAAGGATCTGATGGTTCAAAGATCAAAGTTTGGTTTTGTAATGCAATATTATTTATTGACCATGGAGGACTAGTGATCTCCTAAGAATTTTTAAAGTATGACTTTCCAGGTATTTATACTTATAGTATGTTATCTTTGGACATTTATGTTAAATTATTTATAGTATTGTGATTATTGTTAATTTATTTATTTAAAGTTAAAAAATGAAGGAGAAGAAAGGATTGAGAATGACACCATAGTGTCGAAACGTTTCTAAGGTGTGAAAATAACTGAATAAACAACAACTGGAAAATGATTTTTATTTTCTCTTACCCAAAATAAATGGAAGAATAAATCCAGTTTAAAAAAAGAAAAAAAATTATAAGAATATTTAATATTATTTTAAATGGTAGGTTAAGTAAATAATACAAAATTAGCAATATCCATATTCATTTTTGCGCAGTATAGAAGGTAACAGATTAAAAAAAAAATACGCATACATTTTCGTAATTAATGATTCCTATTGATTATATTAAGTATCTATAAATTTTTAACGAAATATAACGTGCTAACTAGCCTGTTTATGTTATTGATAACGCCACTTAAGAATGTTGTTGTTCGTATAATAGAGGAAGTGGCTACAGGTTTGACCCAGTTCTGTTAGAGAATGGACTCATCTACTACGAGGCATGTCGGTTGAGAGTCCACGGCACCTATTGGTTGTATTGGCCTTTTATATCTCATATCTTATTTATCGTTTTATATATTTTTTTATATCTCGGTATTATATAACAAAAAGTTTTCTACAAGTCGTGCGGGATGGTTTAACCACAGTGCCGTATGAGCTTTAATATGGAAATATCTGGAAAATCTACTTAGATCTTCTCCTGACTGATTAAGCAAACATTATGGACGGTCTTTAAAAAAATAAAAGTAATATCCGGTAAATTATCTTTGTAATTAAAAAAAAAATTGGAGCGCTGAGTTGCCAGGCCGGAGGTTATGGGTTAAAATCCAACTCCCTGCCTGACTTTTAATTGATCAGTCAGCGACTGGAGATGGATCCAATGGGATCCAGAACCCTCCTGGGCCTCACCTAGCCTCTATAAAGAAGGAACCCAAAATAAGGGGCAAAAATATGATCAAGGACAAACCACCTCCCTGCACAACGGTCGTCCTAAAAAGAGTACAGTCTTTACCATGTACTGAACCCCAGACCCTTCATGGGTTGTAGTGCTACAGGTGTTTTTTTTAAGATTTTAGAAAAGGGTTTACAACATAGTAAATTTTTCGGTCTCAGCAAACCAGTCTTACCTAAGTTTCTTCAAGCCTTTTGTCACCAAATTTTAAGATTAGGATTTATTGGTATTATACTTCCAAACCTTCTGTATGGATGTGAAAAGTGTAGTGTTGAAGGATGAACACTTTGGTAACTCACCGATCCTACATCCTTGGGTTCGAGTCCTGGCTAGGACAAATCTTTTCTCTTCAAAAATAAAATTTTTACAGGGATATATTATCGGTGAAGAGAACGGATATGTCTGACTACGACCCCTGGTAGCTAAGTGGTAAGTGCACTGCACTAGAGATGCAGACGACCCGGGTTCGAATCCCGGCCAGGACAAATCTCTTCTTTTCTCTTCAAAACAAACATATTAAAAAATAATCAACATCAAAAAAATAATTAATAAAAATAAAATATGTATTTATAGTAATTTAAGGAAGAAATAGTTGGGGGTGCAGTCAATCAAAACACCTAAATAAGCGTAACTTATTTATTATGTGCCGACGTTTCGGCCTACAATGTAGGCCATCTTCAGGGCTAAGAGAGAGAAAAAAACAGAAATATATAAAAACGTAGCAGTAACAAGAATATATAAAGTGGTACAAGAGTGGAAATTAAAATAGTGACTAGATATGATGAAATAGTGAATAGATATATGATAAATAAGAATGAATATAAGACTGGTTACAGAATATAATAAACTTAAAATAGTGATAGATAAAAATAAAATTGTAGATGATGAACAGAAATTCTAATAGTGACAGATATAATAATAAAAGAATACGAATATAAAATAGAAAAAATACAAGTCAAGAAAAGATAAAATGTAAACAATAATATAAAGGGAAAGGAAAATGAGGAGGTAAACGAAAAGATACAAAATGAGAAGATTAAAATATAAAAAAGATACCAGACATGAGGGGTTACATAGGTAAAATGTAATGCTTGTATTATTACATTTAAAATTTACATTTAAATTCTATTCTCTAGTATATACACAAGGGGAGATCGAGGATATTTTTCTGGGAGGGGCACAACGGGCAGGCGGGCAAAAAAGTGAACAATAACTGGTAGAAATAAAAGTCCTATTTGCAGAAAAGTTTCAAAGGTTTATTAAAATATCAAACCAATAGAAAAATTACACGGTTAATAATGACAATTTTCTTTCCTGTTTCCTGCTGAAGATGTCCAGCAATTCATTAGCTCTCATTTTTGTCTTGATGGATATGAATTAAAGCCAGTCCATTCAAACGCTCTTCTTTCATCCTACTACGGAGATATTGCTTTAATGGGTGCAAGGTGGAGAAATATCGCTCGCCAGTGGTAGTACTCACTGGAAATGTGCACAGCAATTGACAAAGAGATCTAATATTTGGCTGCACCGATGCTCTTTTGTAACTATCTGCTGGAGATATTGGCATATTTTCTTTCACCTGTTGCCAAATTTTTAGCTCTCCCTCCAAAGCTAACAAACAAGGAATTTGTTTTATATAAATATCATCTTCATCACTGAAGTTAGGGGACAGCAACTTTTGCAACTGTCCGATTCTTTTCATGAGAGTGCTAGAGAACCTGGATGACATTGATCATGTGATTTGCCTATAAGTATGTACTGTAATGGAATCCCTAAATTAAGTACCAAAAAGAAACCCGTCTAGGGGTAGGTGCTCCCTTGTTCCCCTTAAATTCGCCCTTGTATACAAACATATAAAAGAAGAGGGAAGTTACACTGCTGACGTAAAACGAATCCGCAAGTATACACATTTATTTTGTTCATAAAACCAATCCAAACATCCGTTGACTATATAATCAAAGTCATCAACATCGCGAAAGTTCACATGGACTTGGGAAGTTGTCGGGTTTAGAAATGAACCATGAATGATATGTAAAAAGTTAATAAGTTATCAGTCGATTGGTAAATGCTCGCTCAACCTTTTATTATTATTATTGTTTTGTATATTAATGATCCTGCGTACAATAGTAACAGCAGGATAGTTTCAATAATTCCAGTTTGCCGCAGGACAAATCCACCTTCCTGGCTCCTGCTGTAAATATAAAGGTAGGGAAAGGCCGTGAACGCTGATTCAGAAAGACTAAATATTTGAGCAGCGGTCTTGGTTCAAAACCAAACCGCCGCTGTGCGAAGAATTATTTATGCCTGTGTGTTGGGTCTGTGGTGGCAGGCCGTGTGGGACATAACATATTAACTTGGCAAATATCTTCCCCTTTTATTATCCACCCTCGAGACCACACAGTTGTAATAAATTAATTGATAACAGGGAAAGTTTATTTACAATAGTAGATAGGAGTGTGCGGAAGAATTGTGGGAATTGTGTTGTAAGTAAATATAGTGAATGATACATAATGGCGAGGATAAGGCCAGTAGAGAGACCACCCAGTGGTAGTATTCAGTACCATTTAAAATTTTGTCTATTGATTAAAATTACAACTCTAACATTGTTATAATCTATTAATTTACTTGGGGAAAAGAAAATTTATACGCGTTTGTTAATGACAATAGTAATAGTTTAACATTTGACTATCATGTATATAACAGTGGCTCAAAGAAGAAAAAAAACTGAACTACTATAACCCATGAAATGTCTCGGGTTCAGTACTTAGTAGAGACTGTACTGTCTCTTGGACACCGGTTGTGCAGGTAGGCGATTTGTCCTATCACCCTCAACCGTCAGATTTTTTCCTTAATTTGGAATAAAAATCTAGTTATATTATAAGCTTAATTTAGCAAAGCATAGTTACAAAAACAATTAATAGTATATAAAAAATATCCTTACAGTAATTTAAAACAATTGCACTTTTTGCATTCCGGCTTACTTACTTACTTAGTTACTTAGAACTTAAATATGTCCAGGTTGTCGCTTCGAGTTAAATCACGACAAGTTTTAACTTTTCATTCCTTTTTAACCTTTAACCGGGCGGGACGTATAAATACGTCAAACGTAATTTTGTATTTTCCTAGGTGCTATATATATAAATAAATGAAAACGTATATTTTTGTATTTATGCTTAAAATAAATATATATAGCTCAAAGTAAAATACAAAATTACGTTTGACGTATTTATACGAACCGCCCGGTTAACAGGTTAATATATTTGAAAATAAAAATTATTGTGAGTTTTGATATGACAAAAACGGTTTAATTATAGTAAATGTGCATATTCGGTAATTATTTCATCAAGAGATAGAAGTTTGAACTAACATTTCGAAGTATAGATGATATATTATTTATTTTATTTTATTTTGTTATTAATTATTATAATTTTTAAATATATAAGAAAAAAGGTTTGTCCTTGGCGGGATTCGAACCCGGGTCGTCTCCGTCGCAGAGTTTCATACTAAAACTGACGATTATTTTCATCTTCGAGAATATCAAAAAGGAAAAGAATGAAAATTTAAAACCTGTTGTGAGTTATTCTCGAAGTGTACAACCTGTGCGTCTAATACCCTAATTTTTTATATGCAAAATAATTTTCCCGGACAACAAAACCTAACATATCAAAAAATATATTTTTATTTGTTTAAGGATATAATTATTATTTTTATCCCTTGATTATTGATCAATATAACATGCTAATTGTCCTTAAACGAGTTGATACTACAAGCATCTGCTTCACTAATCAAGAAATCTAAATAAGAATTCCCTTCTTGAGTGACATTGAAGAGAAATTTATTCAAGACTGGAGTCTCCTAGCTGGGACAATTGGGCGCCTCAGATACTAAGCCATTTCCAGTTCCAGCGAAAGGAATCGGGACGGAGACAGTTTTTAGATGTTTTCTTTCGATAGTTCCGTCGTTATCGATAGTTGAGAGCATCGAACCTATAACTCCAAAAAGCTAGTCGATTATTGCTTTTCCTATCGAAGGAAATGTTCTGAGGGGGGGGGCGCTTTTCTTTGTCAATAGGATATTACACTATTTGTTTGTCCAGGGCTCTGCATTGCTGCTAAGGATATCGAACAAGAGAATCGATAATATAATTTAGAAGTCATTTATGTATAATTAAAAATATCTATACACATTTATTACTTACACATACACATGTGCGTGTATATATTTATAAATAACTTGATTTCCCATCCTAGTACTTTTCTGTTCTTTTATTTGTCGATTATCATTAAATTGGGTAAAAAAATTCCATTTTGCATTACCATGATTTTTTTTTTGGAAACAAACCATTTAAAAATCAGTAAATGCATGGCGTACATCCTACCGCAGCAGCCGAACAGAGGAGTTGTGTCTGGCCCGCTTAAGAACAGGCCAGGAAGATCTTCCAACTCTTCCATGTCAATATTGTAACACCATTTTTTATTTTATTTTATTAATTTAAACATTAAAATTTACAATTGTATTGTATCAATACTAGTGAATAGCAGGAATGATACATAATGACATTGATAAAGACAGAAAATAAACTACCCAGTGGTAGTACTTAAATAAAAAATTCAACTTGGAAGGTCACGAGGCCATCTTCTGTACAGACGCTTTGGAGGGTTATCTGAATTGAACAAGGAACTTGGTTTCGAAACTAGTGAGTTTGGGAGTGAATAAAGTTTTTTTTTTTAAATACTGGTATCGGGTTCGTGCCAAATCAGCAACAAATGGGACATTGAGGTCATAATGAATTACTTTCTTCGTAACAAAGTAAGGAGCATTGAGACATTTACGAAGGATTTTGGATTGTAAGGTTTGGATACGAGAGGAATTCGATGGCTTAGTTCACCATTCTAACAGTAAAATATGCTTTTTATGAATATAATCATTACTTATCAATAATAAAGGTTTTATGACCTAATAGTTTTACGCCTTTAAACGTAAGAATACTGTTTTGAACTATACATATATTAATTCGAATCATAATATAATACAATTTATTATATGTAAGGAAGAAATAGTTGGGGGTGCAGTTAATAAAAACACCTTAATAAGTATACACTTATTAAGGTGTTTTTATTGACTGCACCTCCAACTATTTCTTCCTTACATTAGAAGTTACAGTCAACCAATTCTTCTCTAACAATTTATTATAATTTATTTTAATACAACAATTTGTCAATTGTGTTCTAACCAAATCAAATCAAGCAATAGCGTAGTGGTGCCGAGTTAGCAAGTCATTTATAAGTTTTCACAACAAAAAAAGACCCGGTATCGATTTTATGCCTTTGATTGTTGAAGCAATCGTGAAGATTACTAAGCCTTTCGAATGAGACCCAAAAGAAATTAAAATAGAACAGAAACAAAATTTTACTTTCTTTATTATAATTATTTTTATTGTTTTTTCTATACCGTTGCTATGGTTACCATTATGTTATTTCCTTCCATAGCCTATAAATTTCCAGCCTTCACTTCGTAGACTACATGCTGATAATTCTGATATAAATATTTATTTGAAAAAAAAAATAGACATTGAAATAATAAAAATATTAGAATTATCCGTTTCAATATGTAGAGCAAGAACAAATATTTTTAATCTAATTTTATGACTACTGTTTTCCTCTGATCCGCAAAAACGATAGAACTGTTTATCATTCCTAATAGTTGAGAATTCTCGTATTATATTGAATAACTATATTTAAACAGCTTTAATAGCTATTTTTTATATATATATATATATATATATATATATATATATATATATATATATATATATATATCCAACATACTGTTCCACTTAGAGCCCAAAACCTTCGTGAATTATAGTTCAGTTTTATTCTTTCACGATTACATTATTTTATTAAATAATATAATAAAGTAACAGTAAATAAAAAAAACAACGTTATATTAAAGACAAATACTCTGTTGATGTTTCTCTTGGCATCACAAAGAATGTATCGTTATCATCACCTCCTAGATCTAAATAACTGTTTTAACTAAGATGATGTTTAAAAAAAACAATAATGGCGTTTGGTTTCAAAACCAAAAACATCCATTTTCATAAATTTTCAGGACTGATCAAAAAAGATTCCATTTAAAAAAATAATCAATTTAGCATATTGTTTTGAGTGGAAAATAGTGGACTGAATAATTGTTTATTAATAATAATTGTTTTTTTTTTTTTGAGAGGAAATGGAATTTGTTGGTATTGATTTTTGAAGGATACAGATGGTTTTGAAAGAAACACATCTAGCTCATCATTTCTGGCATTAGAAACTTATAAACAAATTTTAAAAACAAACTTTTGGGGAAAAAAATGGATGTACCCGATTTTGAAACCAAACGCCCCATATATAAAGAGCTTTCCCAATCGCATATATTAGTTTTCTCAGTTCAGACCTCACCATCTCCCCTAATTATTTCTTCTTGCCAAGAACGCCTCGACTTTGGCTCCAGGACAGACCCTCCGGAACTAAGTGACAGAGGCAGACTCCAGTAAATCCTGGAGAGAAGACAAGGTTAGCTATAAATTGTCCAGTGGCTGTTGATTGCCCAGGTCCTCGAGTGACACCCAGGAGCCTTACTATACGATGTCTTCCATCGATCAATTCTTCTTGTTTTTATTTATTTATTTATTATATTATTTATTTAATTTATTAGGCTACTCCTGCTTCAATGAAAACTGTTTATAACTGCCTCATTAGATATGACAATTAAATCATAAGTCAGCTGCGGATGAAATTTAATTCATCTCTATTCAATATATCCATCTCTTCCATGATAAAAAGAATTAATTTTGTAAGGACCTAACTATAAAATTCCCCCCAAAATAAATAGGTATAGGCTTAGAAAAACCGAAGTCTTGATCCGGGTTAAAAATTAGAATTTCTACAACTATTATCCTTTACTTTCCGTGACTCCGCATTGTGTATACATCGCAAAAAATTGCGAGAACGCGGGGACATGGGATCGGAGAACAGAAATGAACAGAAATGCCCCGACAGGCGACTCCGTTGGTTCAAATGGTTAGAGCACTGTCACGGAGAGACAGAGGATCCGGGTTCGAATCCCGCCCGGAGGCATATCTTTCCTCTTTAAAATTAAAATGTTTAAAAATCAAAACAGTTGACCAAAAATTATAAATAGTAAAATAATAAAATAAATAATAAATAGTTGACGTAAGTCAGCAATATCCTAAAATTAAAGTAATGTTCAATGAGCATTCTTCCCCGTGTATACATTGCAAAATTGCGAGAGCGCGGGGATCGGTGAAGAGAATTTAATAATAATAATTATAAACCAGGCATCATTCACAAAATGCTATCAAAATAGAATAAATAATTATATTCTCATCACGGATCCGGAAGGTACAGACAGGGCAGTAGCTTAGCGCTCTAGGCACTGAACAAGGCTACTACTTACAGTTTTTATTGAATTAAATTATTATATGAAAATGAACGGAATATTTTATAGGTCAATGAGATTACAAATCATAAACAGGTTCTTATTGGAAGAAATATGCTCTGTAAAGAATAGAATCATATTCTAACCTTTATTCTTTCGTGGAATGGCTAAATAAAACATAATGGGAATTGGACGTCCATCTTATGCTCGTATCTCACAGAAGAATGCAGTTTACAATCTCCAGGAACATATTTTATAGGTCACTATAAAACTGAAAGCCCATCGCAGTCAGTTTATTAAGTGAGCCTATAAAGTAGCCCAATAAAGTACTTTAAAGGAAGTCGATAACGCCTTTATTGAGGACTCGTCTGATATTTTATACTTTATGGATATTACAAATATCTCTTTTTAATGTTCATAATCACTAACTGTGAAAAATATTGAACCGATCTTTGCCTAATTACTAAATAAATAATTAAGAATATCTATTGACCACAGATACCTTTTAATCATAAAAAAGGGACCATTTCAACCAATAAAGGGTTATGGGTTCAGGACATGGTAGAGACTATTATTTCAAGGATAACAGTTATGCTGGGAGGTTATTTGTCCGAGATCACGCTCAACCGTCAGGTTTTTCCCCCAACTAAGGGCATCCACTTAATAGAGGTTGGGTGAGCACAAGGAAAGTCGTAGTATCCCTCAGAGTCGAACCTCGGCTGTTGGTAGATTAAATAATTTGTCTGTAACAGCCGGACTTAGCAACTTAGCGCCCACTGACAATGTATAATAATTTTTTGGATTTTTTTATAAATCATTAGTTACCCTGCTCCAAAAATTTAGAAGACCTTCTCAATTTTGCTTTTCTTCAATTAAATTAATAGGATGCATACTCTGTAATTTCGTATTATTTAGTCTGCTCTCCTTATTGTTGAATAACTTGAGGTGTTGTTCAACAAGTTTCGAGATAAAATGCACGCGTTAAGTAAAGTTGACATAGATAAATTAATATCACCCTACATTTGTTACCTCTTGAATTTCATTTTTTTATGTTAAAGATCCCAAATATTTGAACTTCTCGACATGTTCAAACTTCTGTATTTCCACTAATTAGGCTAAACGAGAAAATTGTACAGCACGCTGGAAAGAGTGAGATACTGCGATATTTATTACGATCCGTTCTCATCTCCTTTTTGTGGATCGTAATAATAATTGATTTAACAGACGTACATTGATATCTGTTTTTTATGAATAGTAAATTAAAAATAGTCATTATTGCGTGAGATCCTACTACAATAGTCCTGAAGTCTATTATCCTGTATTCACCATTCGTCCTATTGGTGTCGGCTACATCAGAATGGAGTAACTTTTAGAATAACGTTTAGAGTTCTTGGAAAATTAATGAAAGGAGTGATTTAGAATATAACGGAGGAGTTTTAGAGAACTTATAAAGGGGACGATTTAAAACTAGGAGAGAGCAGAGCAGCCTTGGAGCAGAGCACTTAGGCGAAATGTCCCTAAGCCGACTGTCTCTTAGAAGTTGCCCCCGGAGCGGAAGTGGTTTCTACTGTAACCTTAATACCTTTAACCATCGCACCAAGAAGTAGAAGAAGGGGAGGGGGTTGTCGCTTCTTGTCTCTCCCCACTTCCGGCGCACAAGAGTGGCTCTGTCAATTGTCACTGTTCTTTTATATATGTATATGCTACATGTAGTATACATGTTTTATTTAAAAAAAATGTTATCTATATTATAAATTAATAATTTTATAGTACATATAGATTTCCTTTCGGCTCTCCAGGCGCAATCAATACTACCTCCTTTAGCCCTCTTGGACACCATAAAAGGGCGGGTGGGAAACAAAGTACGGTCAAGGGAAAATATGGAAAACTTGGTAAATAAACTAAACCAAAACATCCTCAAACCAAAACAAAACACCACTATATTCCAACCAAAGAAACACAGAACAACAGTCAATAACAATACGATATCACTCATAAAATTAAGATTTAAAACCTAATACGAGATTCACAATACCATCTGGTTAGTGATCGAGTCGTTAAAAAAAAAAAAAAATGAAATTGTCATGACTGATAGATAAACTATAGCATCAAATAAAAGTACGATCTTTTACAGAATATATTCTGATATAAATCAAAAGAAATGTTTCTACATTCTGAGTTCTTTCTTCCTTTCGCTCAGATTAACACCCTTCTCGCCTAGAGTTCTCTAAATTATCGAGAAAAAAACAGCTCATTCAGGCTGGATTAAACATGTTCTGTCTGGCTCTGTACGCTGCTGCGCTCTATCGGAGCTACCTTCTTTCGACCGAGAGTTGAAAAGAGATTTCCCCAAAAGATGTCTAAAGGAGGTTTGTTTCCTTAACGTAACGTCTTCAAACATTGATCTTGGAACTCATTGGGTTGCTAGGCCTCGATCACTAACCACATTTTTTCCTATTTCAATCTATCTTAATCTAAGTATCGCCATCTTAATTTACAATATTATTTTTACTTCGTTGCACCTGCGAAATTATCTTTTGGTGATTGTTCGAGATTTCTTTGTTTTCATGTTCATTCCAAATGAGTTGAAATGTTTTTAACTGCACTGAAAAACCGCGACAAAACAAATCTAACATTACAAATTTCTGGACTCATCAAATCAAGAACAGTAGGGATGAATTATGATCCGTCTTTGTATGTTTGTACTTGAAAGTTTTATGGGGATAATAAATCAAAAAAGTTTTAAGCTTTTAAAAACTGCCTAATGCTTAATGAAAGAAACAGATACCATCATTGCTATAGGAATCCTTTACTTCAATGTTCAAATTCCTATTTTTTAATTGACATGGAACTTTACAACTATATACCTGTATAACAATTATCTGTATTGAAAAGTTAGGTTTTTTGAGTTGTGAAACTGTTCTTTTGGAGGAGCGATGTATTAATACTGTAAGGTATATTGATTAGGTGATATAATTTTTAAAAAAATCATCAACAATTTGGCATAAGTATGAGAACAATAAAGTCTCAAAATGTAACTTAGTAAATATTGACTCAATCTCAAGATTCGAAAAGAAAAAACTTTTTTATTAACTGCCAAAAAAAAAAAAAGCTGATATCAATCTCACTGAATAAATTTTGAGTTATTTAGATGTGAAGTCTGTACGGTCCCATATACCTACATCTCTTAGCTTAATACAAAAATGGTTACCTGCAGTAAATTGAATTCTTTTTAATCAAAATCTACTAACTTATATTTAATATACAGTACTATAATATATATTTTTTATAATAATTATACAAATACTATGTAAATTGGTTTGACTCACGGTATAATTGCATCTAGAGATCTTTGACTAAATCCTATCATGAGAGGTTTGTCCTCGGCCATTCTTCTCTGAACAACCAAAGAGGTCTAAAGTGCTAAAGCAGTAGGTCAGGAGTGATTCGTTCAAATTGTCTCCTCTCGCAATTAGCGATAATTAGACGCTACCCAACCCCGCAAGCTCTTAATGAAATTAGCTTCTATCGCGGTTCCTGATTGGCCAATTTGATATCACTGGCCAATCAGAGCATGCGAGTCATTTACGACTCCTATCTTCTTTTTATATCCGTTACTTCTGCTAAGGGAGCGGAGTGGCTCAGTGGTAGAGCCCTCGGATGCCATTGGATCCTTATCATCGTGCCGTCTTTTATTTAATCTGTCAGCGGCTGGAGATGGATCCTACGGGATCTAGGACCCTCTTAGGGCTCATCCATCCATTAAGTTGATACCCAAAATAAGGTTGAAAAGTCTGGTGGTTGAGCACGATCTAAGATAATCGACATCCCTGCACGACCATTGTCCAAGAAATAGTATAGTCTCTATCACCTACTGAATCCAAGACCCTTCAGGGGCTGTAGTGGTACAGGTTTTTATCGTTACTAACTTTGAAATTTTATAAACGAATATATACATACATATATATAGCCGTGTGTGTATATATATACTGTAACACGGTTTACACACACATATATATATATATATATATATATATATATATATATATATATATATATATATATATATAAAACACGGCTTCAGGGTTTGTAGTGGTACAGATTTCTTTTTTACTTGTACTAGAATAGCATACATAGCTATATTGATTGGCTTAATATCGATTATGAAGCAATATCATTTTAACATCCCTCTGATCGTCCCCTGGCTGTTTCGGATCGCTATCGACCTAACGTTTGACCCAGACGATTGACCGCTCCACCTGCAGCA
The DNA here is from genome assembly GCA_037127475.1 of Arma custos. Taxonomy (NCBI): domain Eukaryota; kingdom Metazoa; phylum Arthropoda; class Insecta; order Hemiptera; family Pentatomidae; genus Arma; species Arma custos. The sequence goes on along the minus strand of CM073764.1, from coordinate 118,844,022 downwards.
GGTTAGGTCGCGCCTCGCTTGGATACAATCCAGGTCACCGTAATGTTCACTGCCATATTACAATACAGCTTTATGCAGGTAGCATCAATTCGAGATGTAGGATGTTCAAAGGAGATCACGCTAATATAATAATATGTGTTTCATGATTACGCTTTGGATCTTGACAGCTCAATTATTAGTTTTTAATCAGTTGGACGATTACAAACTTACAAACATTGTAATATTACATTATTACAAAATTTCCAGTGATGTATATTTTTCTGATATTAACCGTATTGGCAGAGTGGCTCAATTGTAGTGAGCTGAACTGCTGTGCCGAACGTCCTGAGTTGAAATATCGCTGCTTGGCAGATTTTTATTTAATCTGTTAGCGGCCGGAGATGGATCCTACGGATCTAGGACCCTCCTGGTAAACAACCAGGTTCTATAAAGTGGGTACCCTAAATAAAGGGGAAAATGTTCATATATTGTAGAATGAAAAAAATACAGTCTCTACCTCATACTGAATCCAAGACCCTTCTGGGGCTTTAGTGGTACAGGTTTTTTCTTTTTTTTTTCTTTACCAACTTTGAAATTTTATAAACATATATATATATATATATATATATATATATATATATATATATATACGAGTAAGTAACATATATGTTGTCTTTACCACAGAACCCGAAAGCAATATCTTAAAACAAAATTATCTGCATTAGATAACTTTGTATATCAACGATTGATTAGTGTTACTATATATTATATATATATATATATATATATATATATATATATATATACATATATATATATACATATATACATGTATGTATATAGGATAAACTTGCTGTACTTTTCGATAAATAAACTATCCTATAATAATATACTTTATCAAAATCAAGTTTGCATTTGGTTGCTAGGGACAGGGCAAGATATTTAATAAGCTTGGTAGAGGATAGATGGCAGCACGAAGGCCATTACAGTAATTGAGGCCTTGTTAATAAGGCTTAATAAATATTTAATGATAGCCATTAATCCACTTAGCTAGCAGCTATTAAATCTCTTATCGCCGCTACTTATTTCTCGGAGGATGTCCGCCAGGATCATTTGTCCTCCGGATCTCTCCTGTCATCCTGGGCCTTCTCCTCAGGTAAATCATATTTAGTTTTAATGCGTTTAATACGATCATTTAATAGTTGATAGGTAAATAGGTGGCAGGCCAAGAATCTGATACGAGGACAAAGTTTCTTGAAAGAAACAGAAAAAAGAAAAAGCAGTTTGATTTGACATTAATATCAGTATATTTAACAACAAAAAGTAGGATATTATTTCGGAAAAAAGAAAATAGAGTAACCAAAAATAAACAAAGAAAAATAAAATAAAATAGATTACCTGAGACTTTGTCATTGGACATTACAAACCATTAATTAAAATTAGGTAACTGAAAAGAATCTGTTTGGGAAGAAACGAGATGCTGGACAAGTAAAAACATGAATGAGGACTAGAAAGAAGCATGACATATATTAGATGTGAACCAATTCCAGCTAGAAGTGAAGCGAACAATGAAGCAGTTGACACTATCCGAGTTTGGCGTTGTTTAATTCTTCAAGGAGGAATTATACTAAAAAAAAAAGAAACGAATTTTTATAGCCCTTTTAAATTATTTGATTACTTTTCAAGTTAAATTTTTACATTTTTTAAATTTCGCATTGCCAGGTCTTGCACCCTCTAACACTGTTTTGTTGACATTATGTATCAACCGAAAAGATATCAAGAAAATTCGTGACTTAATAAATGGTTTTGCTATTCTTTTTTTAAAATTATTTATTTATAAAATAATAACTAGCTGCTCATTAAGTATTTATCGAACAAATTAAAATTTGATGAAAAGTATTTTACATAAAAACTATTCCAAATTGTTAAGAATGTTTTTGAAAATATTTTAAAACAAAAATTATTCCCCTTACTTATAGTTTTTGTAAATATATTTTCTTATTTTATTATATATTTATTTTTATTATATATATAATATATATTTATTTATATATTTTATATAGTTAATATATTTTAGTGAGCTCAGTGTGTAGTATGCTCAGTTTCTATGTTGAAGGTTCCGTATTCAAATAACAGATAAACTGATAAAATTAACGGATGGACGCTGAGAGACCCTCCTGGGGCTCACCCAGGCCCTAGAAAGTAGGTACCCTAAATAGGGGTTAAACCTCATCTTTAAGCGTCTCTACAATGTACTTATTCCAAAACTATTCATGGGTTATAGCTGAGCAGGTTTAATATTTAATATTTTTGTGGCTAGAATCTATTTTTTTTATGCCATTGTTTAGTGATATTGATCCAGATATTTTCATCTTTTATGTAGACATAGATTAAATAAAAATAATATTGCATTATTTGATGAAGGACTTTTTCTCGTGTTATTATATGAGAATAACAGAGAAATACCGTGGAATTTCATTCCGCTGTTTTACATCCACCATTTTTCTAACTATCACAAAATCGTGTACTGCCGCAGTTGTACCCAGTATTGAGCAACTATCCTGAAGTTAGTACCAGCACAGTAACTATTACCTTATAACTTGCCCTTAACCCTCAAGGTACGGTGGGATCAGGGCCGACCCCAGGATGTTTGGTAATGCAAATCCATGCTCCAAAATTATCTCCAAGGGTTGAGTATCTGTCCTGCCAGTCGTATTCCAGCTGTGGACGAGAGGTTTTCAGGCTACACAAGGTGAGTCAATTTTCTTTGTTATACGAATTCCGAGAATATTCATGTTTTGGATTTACTAAAACCCCACAGTACCATGAATACCATGTACTCCACCGGAAACATTTGTAGTCGAGTTAATTACATGAAATCATTATTAGCCCTTGCGCTTACAGACATTCACTTGAAAAGACGAGTGTATAAAGCAAGACAGCCCAGAGAGCTCAGAGCAGAAATGAGAGGAGTACTTTGTGTTGGTGATGTGACCCCCTACATCTTCGTGCGAACCACCTCAGAAGACCAGAAGGTGCAACATTTGCTCTCGTAGTGCAGATAAGAAACGAAAAATGTTTGTAATACATTCAAACAATCTATTTTTTCGAGTCGTCTATTATAATTGAGAATGTTTTATTAATTTTATTATTCATAATTTTCGACTACATTTTGCTTAGAAAATTTGATGTAAGTTTTATTTGTTTATTTATTTTTATTTTATATTGTGAAAGTTGCCTACTTATACTGCCTATATTTTATTGGATATTTTTCATTTACTTTAAGTTATATTGCGTTTTAATGAAAAATTTGATTTGAAAATGTATTTTTATGAAGAATAAAGTCATGTTACAGTATTAGAATTATGTTCTTATTGATGGGTAGAGAGGCACTGATACCATAGCACCTCAAACCTTGAGAAAAAGTTGGGGTATGTGAGGACCCCACTGTACCATTTATGCCCTCCCAGCTCACCGCACCATTGGAGGGTTAATAGCTCTACTATGGCAGAGGTTCCTTGATTACAGCAGGTGGCGGAGGTGCTAAGTGCTTCAGTACCAATCCGCTACTAACTGTCAACTCTCGTTACGAGGAGGAATCAGTACAACTATTGCAACACATTAAGGACCTTTGATGACTCGATTCTGATTGTTATGTTTATTGTTCTACTCCATAGATTAGGTACTAAAAGGTTTTAGTAATAAAATAGTCTAAATGTCATTTGTATTTGTGAGGTTGGCCCACGCACATGGTTTAAACTCATTAAAACATATGTTTATAATTTATTTCAAATTAAATCAATTATATTAAATCATCCCCTATTTCAACGCCTTACAACCCTTTTATCACATTAAAAAATAGCCTATGTCCAATCTCAGGCTCGAGACTATGTCTGTACCAAATTTCATCACAATCGGCCCAGCGGTTTGGCCGTGATAACGTCTGTGACAGACAGACAGAGTTACTTTCGCATTTATAATATTATTATGGATTTAAGAAAGAAAAATAGCAGGCAAAATATTTTTTTAATTAGAGTTATTTTTCTCCTAACCCGAAACATATATATTTTTTACCATTCTATCCGCGTGATTCTTACCTAAAAATTATTCAAATAACTTAAAGATAGTTCAAACCAAATATAGCTGTTAAGAATAACTAGTCAGTTTTTATGTAGCAAACTCGGGGTTGTGCTGCGCCCAAACAGCGAATACTCAAACTATAGCCGGATAAAAACAGGCAGTGCATTCCACACTATTGCGCATCAGTAACCATAGGCGTAACTAGGGGGGTATTGGGGATGTAACCCCCTCTCATTGCTTAGAAGAATTTAAAAAAAAATATAACAATTTAAAAGAAATAAAAATTTGAATATTTTACTTTTTCAAAGTTATTATTGTGGGATTACAGAAGTAAGGGTCAATTATGTCAAAAAAACAACAAAGAAAGTGCAAACACAGTTATTTTAATAAATAAAAGGTACACTAAAATGACAAACCAGAATGTAATACTGTTTATTATTATAGCGGCAGTAGTGGCATCTAGCGGCAACAATAAGATCGCAAATGTGAGAAGAACAGTTTAGACGATTCTTCGAATCTAGAAGTAAAGTCTGGATGGGTCTAGAAAGTTCCCTATGCAATTAACTATAGTAAGTTATTGTAACCAGCTATTTCTTGATTGCCCTTCCAAAAATAACATTTATAACTTCCAAAATAACATTTATAAAACATTATAATCTATTTATTTAATTTGAAGCTACATGATTTATAGTATAATATAAATTATACCTATATTATGAGGCATATTTTTTGAAGGGAGTAATATGTTGGAGTGGTTGACTGGTGGGGATTAACCCCCCATGAGTCACCTCTAGTTACGCTAATGCCAGTAACTGCTGTTTCTTCAATGGAATGTGCTTCATAAATGTAGTATCCCATTTAATATGTCTCTCAATTATTAAAAAAGTGTTTAGTGATCACGGTGTAACACTTTTTTTTTTACTTAAAAGGTGGTTTGAGAGGGGGGAGGGTATAATAAAAGTAGATCTAAAAATTGAATTGAACCTTGATGATGAGCATATAATTTGTAAAGTGATAAACTTTCAAACAGCGAGATGTTTTTATAATGAAGTAATACGGTAATTACACGAACAGGAAGCAATATTGCTGAGATCAATTAATATCACTTGATCAGCAACAGATCAAGTATACAATAAGGAACTATGCGATAACGAACAAAGCAATAGATGAAATATGCAATAAGGAACTATGCAAACTCGTGGCAGAAATTCATTAGAAATGAACTGAGAAGTTGTTGCAAATAAGCCTAGATTATTTATAAACTATTTCGATATTCCGACTTGCCTAGTTCTGCTCGCTACTGAGCAAACAGCCCAAAGACAAACAGGTAGAGATCCCTGGGGGGGGGGGCGTGAAATAACTGTAGCTGTGTCGCTAGTGCAGAATACAGGTGGCTGGTCAGCAAGCACAGGGCGACAGTCTTAGCATAATGGGAATGTTTAATGTTTAGTTTAGATTACAGTTCATTCTGACTTATTACATAGCCTTCAAGCCCTTTTTAATTTACGTACGGTATTTGTAGCATTAAGCACTGAGTTGCAGTGCCGAAGATTTTATTGAATCTGTTAATAAATATCCAGGGATGAATCCTTTGGGATCCGGGATCCTCCTGGGGCTCACCCAGCTTCTGTAAAGTGGGTACACATATGTTGGGGTAAATGGCGGTTGAGCGTGATCTCGGTCCAATCTCCTCCCAGCAACCGTTGTCTTAGAAACACTACAGTCTCTACTGTGTACTGAACCTAAGACCCTTCGTGGTGACCCTTAGTGCTACTTTTTTTTTTAATATTGAACTTTTTATATTTTTTATATTTAATTTGTTAACCCTATGGGTTCTGCATACATCTCCTGTGGATCACCCAGTTATTATGATTTGGGTACACTTTATTGATACAAGTGATTTAAGAAAAATTACCTAACTTGAAATCAGTTTGCTTAAAAACTAATTAATATGTACTGTATGTACGGAACTATTTCTCCCCTCTTTTCCCCACATGGTGGACCCCATGTTTTTAACCGTGCTTAAATAATCATATTACTTGTTAACGTAAAATTATTTTATTTTTTAATTATTTTATGGAGTTGTACAACTCTTATATGTACATCTAGTACAATTGCTATAAGAATAAATAATACATGATAGGTCATGTAGAGACACTACCCACTGGCAGCACTCTAATAAAATTTCTATAATAGAAGGTCCCGAGGCCATCTTCTCTTCAGACGCCTAGGAGGATTGTCCGGGATGGAATTGGATGCAAGGACGGAAACTAGTGGGTTTGAAGTTTATTACGGAATGATAGGTATCTGGAATGGGCTAAAGCGGTAACATATGGAACGTTAAGGTCATTATGGATGATTTTATTTGTGACAAAATAAGGAGCGTTTAGGATTTTGCGAAGGATTTTGGATAAACGTAAAATTAGAACTAAATTTTTAATCATAAATTATGAAATAAAATAGACAAAAAAATAGTAAAATTTAATAAAAATAAATAAAATATGAAATAAAATTAATATTTTAAGGACAGTAAGAAGGTTGGAGCTTCATTCTTTTTAGCGTCCCGGAGTTTCGTTTGGGGACAACGGGACAGGTGATGAAGAAAGAGGGAATATTTAAATTTCATAATTTGTAAATTTAAATTATTAATTATAGTATGTTTTTCACATAATGGACACTCCGGGCAATAATTATATACATTTTCAAGTATTTTATTCATTAAACAAAACATATGAAGGCTGCACAAGTTCAATACATTAAATATTAATAAATTTAATGAAGGATTGAATTAGTTAGGGGTGCAGCCATAAATTTAAGTCATAAATAAATCATAGTGAGAAATTATTGATGACTGCACCCCCCCTCCCCAACTAATTGTATCCTTCATTTGATCTTCCAGTCAACTAATTTCCTCTCAAACATTAATAAATTTAATTGAAATGATAGTTATCATACAGTTATTTTATATACATCATCCAATTTCTTGTGTGTTTGCATTCAGTATAAACATGAAACAAGAAATTTAGCTGCGACATTGCATCAATAGCTATTTAAAATTTTTGTTTCTCCTAAAACATTCTATTTATATTATTATTAGTATGAATTTCACAACGACCTTTTAGTTAAATGTAATTATCCTACTATCAGTCGAATTCTAACCTAAGCAGAATTAATATTGGAATTCTAACCTTTAAACTAAAGTTCATCAAAACAAATCGTAAAACTAATGCACTAGGTGTCGCTAATTATAACTTAATCTAGCGCAATACGTCACGAGCATGGCTGTGACGCGACTCCATAAACTTTTCCCCTATCGAAAATAGTTAAACGCGGTCAAATAAGTTTTCACTTCAAATGTATCTCAAATTATTTGGTATAAACCGAAGGATAACGTAGAAAGTGTCCGGTTGTTTTAGACTGTCCAAGTATAAAAAAAAAATTAATTTCAAAAAATGTTACAATTCTGTTGAAATAGCCAGTTGACCGTACAACGCGGCCGCTCTCAATCCCTCGCGGTCGACCCTCATCTCCTTCAGGAAGGGAAGGGATGAGCCCTTTTTGGTTCTTCATAAAAATAACCTCGTTAAAATGAAACGAAGGCGAGGCCGGACGAGATAATTCAATGATGAAGTGGATTATATTAGCCGCTCCTTTCTCGTCCTTCCTCTACCTTCCACCGCTTTATCCTTTTCTAAGTAATTAACATTATATATACAACACAATAACTAAGTATAATAAATCTAGGATGTATCTTCTAATAGTATTGTTAGTAATTTAATTTATTGTATAATCCAACGATCCCGAAGGTTCTATGCCGATACTTAACGAACCAGAAGTCTTCTTACCGATAATACTAATCTCTGCTTACAAACTTCCGGTTGCGGGCCACTGTCCAAACTTAAACTAGATCCTTAAATTATCCAGTAGTCTCATCCTCTTTCCGACCGAATATTGTAAGTAATATTTTATTTTCGAACAGCTTAAGGCGATGTTCATTCTTAAACGTTGAAGGCCTCTCTTCGGATACCAGGTATAATAATAAAGTATTATAAATAATTATAATGCAATTGGGAAAAACCACAATGCAAAGCCTTATGTTTCAAAAATACACCCACTTACCAGTCGACCTTTCGCCTATTCAGGAATTATCAAGACACAAAAACAAAAAAGGGTTATGTGAATCACATCTGGAAGAAAAAGGTGCAATACATCCCAACGATCATCAGCCCAAACAGGCTCCAAACATGAGACAGCACCCCACCTTCAAGACGTTCAACATACAACTCTGTCAATGCAATATAGTACATGTTACAGTTGTATGTTGTACGTCTTGGTGGTGGGGTGCTGTCTCATGTTTGGAGCCTGTTTGGGCTGATGATCGTTGGGATGTATTGCACCTTTTTCTTCCAGATGTGATTCACATAACCCTTTTTTGTTTTTGTGTCTTGATAATGCCTGAATAGGCGAAACGTCGACTGGTAAGTGGGTGTATTACTGGATTTGAAACATAAGGCTTTGTATTGTTGTTTTTCCCAATTGCATTATAATAAATAATAGTGTTTCTTTTTGGGTTTTTGGCTCTATTCTACCGTATTATAAATAATACTTATAAACTAAAATATTACAACCCAAATTACTACAATCCTTAAGATTATCCATAATAAAACATTTTGTATGACGTAATAAGGAAATATAACACACCTTGGGTGATCCTTCTACTAGTATTGTTTTAAGTTCAATTTATTTTAAGGATTCCTCCTTCCCGAAGGTTCTAAGCCGATACCACCAATGTCTGCTTACAAACTTCTGTCCACGGATCACTACCCAAACCCAAATCCGCCAGATCCTTAAAGTCTCGTTGTTTTTCCGGCCGAATTTTCCAAGCAACCCCTAGTTTTCCTACACCCGAAGAGATTCAATACACTTAGGAGTTCCACGTTCTATTTCGTTTTTTATTGGTCATTGAGCCCAACAACCTAACAATGCCATCTCAACCTTCTCGATGCTACCTCTTGAATCATATTAACCGGATGCATGCTCAACAATTCAGCATTGTGCAATCTCCTAAATTCCTCATAGTTTTTCTGACCGAATGTTTTACATAATTCCTTATATTTAATTATGAAGAAAAAAAAATTATTCTCCAGTCCATTTTTTTTATTTTATTTTTTATTTACTATGAAGACGTTTCGACACCTTGGGTCATTCTCAATTTCTTAAATGTCTATCAGGATTCATACAATATGTCTCATATGGACATCTATAATTTAAAAATTACTAGGAGATATATTCTTCTCCATGGTCATTATTGAGAGGGACAGAGCAATAATGACCATGGAGAAGAATATATCTCCTAGTAATTTTTAAATTATAGATGTCCATATGAGACATATTGTATGAATCCTGATAGACATTTAAGAAATTGAGAATGACCCAAGGGGTCGAAACGTCTTCATAGTGAATAAATAATAAAAAAATAAAAAATTGGACTGGAGATGGTTTTTTTTGCTTCATAATTAAATATTATCAATTATAGTCCAGTAGAACCCATATTATAATATAATTCCTTATTTTTGAACATCTTAAGACGTTGTTCGCCTTTCAACGCTAACCTGATCCAGGTGCTTATAAACAATACTTATAAGCCACAGCACTACCACCCAAACACTTGCTCACTAGATCACTCTTAACGCAATCCTCCCACCGACGCCTCATCACTGTCAGCTCATCGCTTATTGACTGTTTCATTCATTTGTTACTAAACCCAACAACTTAAAAAGTCCAGTTCAACCTTCGCCGCGCTATCACTTCAATTATATTTTCAACAGCCACATTTCTGAAACTAATAAACAATACTTATAAATCAAATATTATAGTGCCTTATCCTTACAATAATTCCTAATGAAATCATCTCACCTACGCCTTGGCCTTCCTCATCATACATTAAGCTGTTCAAGGCATATTAAGTCTTCAGAAATACATATCTTACTAAGCCCTCCTCCGGATTCACTAAACTGTAACGTAATTTTCTACGATTACGTTGCAGTTGAGTGAATACTCCGCAATGCCGCTTTGTAAAATCTCCTAAAACCTTGTAAATGATATTAATAACAGAAAACCCCAAGCTTTTTATCCTCTTATTCCAAATAAGTTTTTTTTAGCATTATAATTAACCTTTTTAATTTAAATTTTTGAAAGAAGGACTCTGATAATAGCTTCTGACAGCCTGAGGTTGGCCGAGCCTTCAATATCCTCCAGGATAATTAAATAATATTGTGTAATCCTGGAGAAGGTAGAAAGTAGAAAAGTTACTGGTAAAGCTGAGGCCTTGCTGGAGTTAATAACTTGAGCCACCACAATCCTTCCCCTAAATATCCTTAAAATTTTACTCGGATTATTCCACAAAGGATATAGGTGTCCTTAATAAAGTTTTTGATGGAATTATGTTAGAAGTTGGATACAAAACATTTAATTTATCAGTAATTACAAATAATATAAGAAAGTAAAAGTATCAATACAACCCGTGAAGTCTTGGGATACGTCCATGGGTTCTTGATGGTGACTGTGCTCTTTCTTAAAAAAAAAACGGTTGTGCAGGGAGCTGATTTGTCCGAGATCACGCTTCACTGAAAGTTTATGCTCTGGATTAAGGATTCCCTCCTACGAGAGGTTGGGTCAGTCCTAGGAGGGTATGCAGATCACACAGGATCCGTCCGTGTCTGTTAACAGATTAGATAATGTACAACAGGATTCGAACCCGGGATTCTCAGCGCTTCCAACATTATTCTTTTTATTCTTTGTTTAATAAAACTGAATAAGTTTCACTATGCTCAGACTAGTGTGTGAACTTCATGTCCATAACTATCTACTGCAATTAAAAATTGTTCACTATTAAGGCATAATTATTATGAACATAATAATCTCGTAATGTCGCTAAAATATTTACATTCATTTATCTAATATTTTATAAGCCCAAAGACCCGTCAGTTTTGAAGTTGGAATTTTTTTTATTTTTATTTATTTATTGATATTTACAACTGTATTACAATTATACCACAAGTAAATAGAATGCGTGTTACATAATGACATAAGAATGACAAGTAGAGAAACTACCCACTGGTAGTACTCAAATCAAAGTTCAAATAAGAAGGTAACGTGGCCATCTTCTTTTCAGACGCCTCGGAGGATTATCGGGAAGTGAAGAGGGAGCTTGATTTGAAACTAGAGGGTTTGAGTGGGGATGAAGTTTGTTATGAAAGGATAGATACCGGGTTCGGGCCAAATCAGCAACAAAAGGGACATTAAGGTCGTTATGCATGACTTTATTCTTAACAAAATAAGGAGCATTGAGGATTTTACGAAGGATTTTGGATTTTAAGGATTGGATACGAGAGGAATTCGATGGCTTAGTGGAGCCCCAAAGCTCTACTCCGTAAGTCCAAATAGGTCGTATGATGGTCATGTAGATGAGTCTTTTGTAGTTAATTGGGAGCTTAGAGCGTTTGTCTATTAAGTGTTGAAGTAGCCTGAAACGTCGAGCGGTTTCTTGTCTTTTCAGTCTTGTATGAGGATTCCTGGTTAATCGTTTGTCGAGGTGCAACCCTAAGTATCGGATCTGTTCTACAGGCCCCAGTGTTAAAACTCTGAAATTTTGTATGTACGAGTAACTTATAGTTAGAAAAAAAATTAAATTATTTACTTAAAAATGATCTGTTATGAAACTTTATGTGGTAGACCAAATTCCACGCGAGTGATGCCGTGGGCTAGTGTATCTATAAAAAAGTGCCTAGTAATTAAACTAAGTGTAATAATGCGCTTTATTGTTTCATCGTTATAATGAAGTTTATTGTTATTGTTAAATTTTCCCTTCGGTATAAAGCTCTCTATTATACATAATTAAAGAAATTATTTTTCTAAAAAATAAAACTCTTTGGCATAAAAATAGGGATTACATTCTCATTAAAAAAAAAATTATTGTAAATACAGGTTGTAACAGAAAGAATTTTTAAACATTTTCAGTGTTTTAATTAAAGAATATGTAATACTAGTGAATCACAAGCTTTGCTCGGGTAGTAACAATTTGTCTGTGTAATGTATTTTTTGATCACGTAGCGGCCACTAAGGACCACTCGAATATCATTGGTTAGGCTTCTTTGGGAGTCTTGATTTTCTATCTTCCCATCTCAGCTAATGTACTTTATTATATAGAAATTATTAAAATAAAAAATAAACCAAATATTTTTTTATATACGAATTTATTATCCTGCACGTTAGATAATTGCACGGGATAAGGCAAGTAGCGTCTTCGGTGAAACCCATCGATATTCCACCCCATTTACACAAAACCTGGACAAATTATATACCTAAACCTTCCTGGTGCATCAACCTATCTATTGGTGAAAACCTCATGAAAATCCGTGCAGTAGTTATTGAGTTTACCGCGAACAAACGTGGCCGAGGACTTTGTTTTATATCTATAGAACTATTTATATAGATAAGGCAGAACTGCTTCCATAAAAAATACTGCTTTTCAATAGAAATATCTGTCTTATAATCTCCTGAGCCAAATTAGCAAACTGGTGTATCGTAAATCTATCTAAAAAAATGATGAGTTGTACGAAACATGTTTTGTAATTTCACCGGTAACTACCAATCTACTAACCCAACGGCTTTTCTAGGAAATTGCTGAAAACAATTCTAGCGACGCGGGAAAACTTCCATTACCAGTTTTGACTACCATCAAACTGTCAGGCACAAGCGGAGTGCGCGTTTAATAACTAAAATACCTTGTTTCGAATTGTACATTCGTATTACCATGTTTTCGACAATACGAAAATTGCGAAATGCTAGTTGGAGCAGCCCCATACATGAAGGGAATGGGTAAAACATAAACAAATGATTTTATATTCATAAAAGTTTTATAGCTCTCGTAATTATAAAAATGTTTATTTTATTTTTACATACAGTATTATAATATCTATTGCTGATCTTGTTGGAACGAAAATATCACTTTACATATAACCGTGTAGAACGTTGATGAAGGTTAAAAATCTTAAAAAAACCATTGATTCATGTTAAAAATCTTGATTTATTCTTATTTTTATTTTTATTATGATTAATTACTAGAGCGTACCCCCCTAACCACCCATAACGGTGGACCTACCCCATTTTACAAATTAAACAATTATTAATTTAATCCTCTAGTACTGAGCCATCGTCCCTCGGATCATATTTGTTATTCAATATTAAAATATTTATTTAATATTTATGGGCAGAATTGATTGATCAAGGTCATCTGTGGTCTAGTGGTTAGCGTAACAAACTACTAAGCCAAAGATCGCGGGTTCGTAGCCCGGCAGGTGGCCCTAGGATTTTTTAAAGGGAGTAAAAAATCCTTAGTTACGCCGTCCTTCGGAAGGGACGTTAAACGGGGGTCCCGAGCCTGTACGATGTCAGGTACGCGTTAAAAATCCCTATCCTAATTAAACCTGGATAGGTAAAATTTAGAGCTCCCAATGTAGTATGGTCCGATTAGCCATAGCAGCAAAAAGTGACGTTAAATGAACAAACAACAAACAGAATAGATTGAAATGGTCTAAACCAGAATATGGTAAGCGAGTTCAAGATTCTTGTTCAAGCTTAATGTTGCAGTCCTAGTAGCAATTATAGTATTCTTGAAATTGAAGTTTAGTTTAGTGATTATTTAGTGTACCCCTCCCCTCCAATAGTGAGTATTTATATAAACTTTATAAAAATATTATTTATAAACATTTATATAAACTTCATGCAGTAAAATAACATTTTAGATTGATGTAAATTTGTATGTATCAGTAAATAAACATCATGCGATATATCATATTTGAAAAACGTATTCAATCTAATATTTTCGCTGTCCTCCACACAGTACAATGGTACCTAGAAATATTCTGGTTGGCTATGTAACTGCTTACAGTAACATGCCCCTAGTTTCCTATCTCCTCACGACTTACTTTTTTAGAGATGGATAGTCTTTATTTCAGTAAGGTTTTTTCATTCATCCAGTGGCACGATTATACCATTTTTAAGAGAAATAAACAAAATATTTGATTTTTACCTTTTGTAAAACAACAAGAAATTTTGACTCTTCTATTTTGCATTTTGATTGACATTATGTTAGTTGAACATTAAGAAAGATATTCGAACTCTTTGAAGTCCCTGTCAATGAACGAAAAGATAAAAAATACAAGCAATGCATGAAAGTCTGAGTATCTTTAATATTTTCAACTTCAGCTTACATGTATTTAACGAAATATATTGTGTTCTATACTTAAAAGAAAAGTACAATGCATAAAGGGTCTTGAGTTCAATTCAAGGTACAGGCTTTGCTGTTTCGAAGCCAGGGGAGTTGATTTGGCATAGATCACTCTCAACCGTCTGGTTTTTCCCCAATGAAGGGCAAACATAGGCTGGGTGAGCCCCATAGTTGTCCGCAGATTCTATGTTATACAAATTGGTATTTTTGAGTTACGCCTTGAGTAGTAATTGTATTGGTAAAGCTTTTTATTAAGGAACTTTATATCTGATATTCCATTTCCAATATTTTTTTTTCTAAATAAAGTCGTATTTCGAGTTGTATCATGTTTGAACTTGAAATTTTATTAGAACAATTACATATGTTAATAATACAATAATAATAAATTCTTTATTGGCTTTAATGTATAACAATGTAGCCATTGAATCTGGCCGACTTAGTGTTAATTTTTAGTAATTAGTATATCGTCACTTAATTATAGTTATTTTTATTTACAGTTATATAATATCTACAATATGTAAATATTTTACAATAATTAAATAATCAACACTCGTTTAATAAATAAATAAACAAAATTTTTAGTCAGAACAGAACAGTATCAATTATAACAAAAGAATAACAATATTCCAAACAAATAACGCAACTAAGGCATATACCTAAGCAAATAGATAAATAAAATACAATGGAATTAAAGTATTTAGGTACTAACCCGCTGATACTTTATTGTAACAGTTATCTTATTCTTTCTATACGTTACAATCAAGGTATTGTAGAAGTACCCGAAACCATAAACCACAATTAAAGCCCGGATTCCGAATTTTTACATATAAACTGAAGATAGAAAAAAATGTTGTTTAATTTTTCTGAGAACACAGGCGTTGTTCCTACAATGAAATAAATTAAAATCAACAATTTAAAAAAAAAACATGCTAATAGTTAATAACATCATTACAATAGCAATGCTTTGCTTTATCAACACCAACACTTTCAAATGCCATTATTGAAAAATTAATGTTTTTGGGTTATGACGTTGTTCATTTGATGGAGCAATGTATCTACAGCCCAGGTTAATAAATGGTTATGCTCCATTGTCTCGAAAATGAGGTTTTGTACTTAGATTAGCGGAATCGTGTTTTTTCGTAGAGAATAAAGAAAGTAAGGCATTGACTTGAAAAGGAATTATATTATTATATATATTTTTCGGGCCTTTTCTTATTTCCTCTACTTTGGGTAGCAACTTTATAGAGGCTGGGTGAGCCCCAGGAGGATCCTAGCCCCATAAGATCCATCTCCGGTTGCTAAGGCTCTACCACCACCCCGCTCCCTCTAGATAGGTATCATCAATAATAATACTCATAACTATCGACAGAAATCGATCCCTGGACCAGAGCGAGAGACAAGACGCCCTCCAATTAGAAAGGACACACTCCAGTCAGCTTATTGACATTACTAATGACTACACAGGTTCCATTCTCCACAAGGCTAACAACCGTTATCGACAGCTCTGGTGAAGTTAGCTTGGGTTTATTCTTATGTATTTATCTTAATACATTGTATTTGTGGTAAATAATATATTTAAATATATTCCGAGTGTCATTAATATGTCCAGTTCAGAAAACTAAGGCGTTCGTTATATAATAAAATATAAAAAAGCGATACTGGTTTATTCTTGATGAAACCAGATAGACTAAAATTCGTTTATATATTTATAATTAATACTTTTTTAGACTAAATTTTATACCTATTTCTATAATTTTTTATGTCTAAAAATAAAAAGTTCCAGGGTCGGAGTGGCTCAGTGGTAGAGTACTGAGCTGCCATGCCGGAAATCCTGGTTCGAATCCCGCTGCGGGCCATGACTTTTATTTAGTCTGTTTGCGGCAGGAGATGGATCATATAGGATCTAGGACCCTCCTGGGGCCCACCCAGCCTCTATAAAAAATAGGATACCCAAAATAAGGGGGAAAATCTGGTGGTCGAGCGTGACCTAGGACGTCACCTCCTTGCAGAACCGTTGTCCATGAAACAGTACAGTCTCTATCATGTATTGAACCCCAGACCCTTCATGGGTTGTAGTGGTACAGGTTTTTTTTTGTTTTTGAATAAAAAGTTCCTGAATAAAAGAAACACACAAAGTTGAGGGTATATAAATATACTTTCCTCCCCATATTAACATACTTTTCGCAATCTTGGAAATTAACCGCCAGACCTAAAAGTAGGATCCAGGCTTCAGAAATGAGATTTCTTAGAAAGATATAAAAGAAGATTCGCAACTCGATCATCAGATCAAGCCTCGAAGTGGAGACTGCAGAAAAAGCCATTGAGAAAAGCAGTCTAAGATCGTTTGAACATCTTTTAAGAATGGAAAACTACAATCTAAGATGACATAAGAGACTAAGGTTGATGGAAGAACGTCCAGAAGAAGACCCTTAAAACAGCTGGGAAGGTGGTGTCAAGGGAATATACTTGTAGGAGCGATGTAGATCAGTGGTAAGGCCCTGAGTTGCCTTGCCGAAGATGCCGGGTTCAAATCCGGGTACGGCAGACAATTTTTTTATTCTACTAACAGGACACTGTGGGGACTGGAGCGTTATCTCAGGCAAATCACCACCCGGCACAACCGTTGCCCTGGAAACAGTACAGTCTCTACCACGTACTGAACCCTAGATATGAAAAATATGATGACGTACGCGTATTCTTACTAAACCTGATTAACAAAATAAATATAACGAAGAGTTCTAAAGACATGTTTACATTTCGGATATTATTTTCTAATTTATTGTGCAATAGTAAAGGAAGATTGGAGGTTGACAATTAGCAGTTGCCTAAGCCCATCCAACTTAGAACTTACTTGTAGGTCCCCTTCGGACTTGTTCTGTCCTACTTTCCCGCTAACTTAGTCCTCAAGGAATACATCAGGAGCATTGATAGATCCTGTTTTAAATAAGATGAATGGCTTTGGAAATTTCTGAGCGGATCTAAATCGGATTTATGATGTGACGTAACACAAACCTGGGAGTGGTAGAGTTCACTATCTTGTAATAAACTTATTATTTCGTCTCAGAGGTCGTAGTGCAGCGCTTATTGACATTTCCGTAATGTTAATGGTTGATCATAATAATTATAGTTATTAATTTATTAAGTTGTAAGAAACAAATTAGGGAAATCAAACGTTTCGAACAATCCACATTGTACGTATATATCAGGTGTTCATATTCATTCACCCACCAGGTGTAATTAGGATGTTAATGATGGCTTGTATAGAATCTTCCTATGGCTAAGGTCATCGACTATACGAATATGGACTAGTCAATTATTACTGTATAGGTAATTTTCTAAAAATGTGGAAACCTCATTTCTCGTACATCGTTATCCTTTTATGTTTGACTGTCTGCCATTAGATAAAATAAGAACTATCCCATTCCTTTGTTCTATAATGCACGGAGAATATATTTTTCTTCTAAAATAGATCTATAATTAGGTAAAAAAAAAATTAAAACGTTGATTGATTATCTCAATTCGCAAACTGGTTTAGTCAGTTTATGTTAATTCATGAACATTCCATAAAAAAATACGCTTCGTTAACATACCGAAAAGTAGCTATGAATTTTCGCAGTTATTTATAGTAATGTAATTATTGTTAATTCATTTATTAAAGTTAAAAGATGCAGGAGAAGAAAAGATTGAGAATGACACCATAGTGTCGAAACGTCTCTAAAGAGTGAAAATTAAGAATAAACAACAACTGGAAAATGGTTTTATTTATCTTACCCTAAATAAATGAAGTTTTTTTATTATTAAATTAGGAAGTAAAATCTGCACATCATCAGCTAACGACTTATATAATCTTTCTTCTTTTCTATCTTATATTATATCATTTTTCCCTACATTAAAGTATTTCAAGGGTAGTATATTGCATATAATGCAAAAGAGGAGGGGGATATTGGAGAGGTGTACTAACTTCATCTCAAGGAAGTAATATTGCAGCTTTCAGAGTTAAAGGCCTATATTCGGGGGGTATTTCTTTCGTCATGAACCTAATCCTTAATTATTTTAAGTGATATATATATATATATATTGCTATGTACTGATGCAGGCGGCACCATGAAAGGGATGCTGAGGGGGAAAAATGTGTCATGTCGGGACACATGAAAGGGAATATGTTTGGGACAATGAACAGACCCTTGGCCCCCTTATGGTTTTATGGTCCAAGATAGTGGAGAAGGAAGGAGAGGGGGAGAGAAGAAAAGTCTTGAAACACGAGGCTGAAGAGAGGACTAGGGAGAAAGACACAGAGAAGGAAGGAGGTACTCTGGAGACGAAGGTGGAACAGGAAGGAGGTACCCTAGAGATGTACAGCAAGGAGGAGAGACCTGGCAGAAGATAGAGAATCCCGGAGGCAGCACGGCGAAGAACGACCAGTAACCCAATCTACCCCTGTCAGATAAGTTTAGTTTATTTCCTGTAATGTATTTTATGGCAATCCTTTTTATATATATTAAAATCTGAATCATTAACCTTGTTGAAATTAAATAAATAAACGACCCTTATTATAATTCTTTTGGTGCTTACATACCCCAGATACACTATTCATTTATAAATAATATATTTAAGGTATAATAGATAAGTAAATTGGTAAACACAAGAATAGACCTTTGGAAGGGAACCCAATTAAGATTAAGGAATGTAAATAATAATTTGAGTACTCATCCTAAATGAGACTCTGGCATCCCAAATATCAATATATATATTCAAAATATATTTAAGAGTAGAAACATAGCAATATATATATAATTAACGAAATTTATATTTAAGTATTTTTTCCGGGTTTTTGTACTTCAAAGCATATTTAAATTTAGTGATAGATCAAATAAGAAGAAAAATAAATCGAAAAAATTTAAATATCCTTCACTAGTTAAAATATACTAATTTGTAGTTTGGGTACTAAGGCTCAGATAATTATGTCAGGAGATATTTACATGAGAATTTTTTTCCTGTTCCACTACGACACGTGAAGGGTCTGGGGTTCAGTACATGGTAGAGACTGTACTGTTTCTTGGACAACGGTTGTGTAGGAAGGTGATTTTTCCTTATTTCGGGTACCAAAATTGGGTGAGCCCCAAGAGGGTCCTAGGTTCTTTAGTGTCCATCTCCGGTCGCTAACAGATTAAATGAAAGTCTTCCTTAAAGATGGAAATATTATTGCAACATTATTTGAAGTACAAATAAAACTGCCATATGTGTATGTAAATGTCTTTCTTCTGGCTGCATCCGGTTCTAGAGGCACTTGATTGACATACCGGGTCTGAAAAGGTATAAGAAAAAATCTAGTTAATAGATAAACAGTCTATGTATCTTTATAGGTTATTGCACCATGCTGTTGGGTTAATAAAAAAAAAAAAAGACGGGGTTGTTTTTTGGGGAGTGTTTTTACTTTCCTCCAGAAACCCTGAAAATTTCATCAAAATCGAATTAGGGGATGTGCGCTGCTCCACCGTGTCACAGAAATTTCCCTACAGACAGACAGGTGGATATGTTGATTGACAGGCGGGCAGGAAACTACATTTTTTACTTGACATCTAAAAATATTTAAACGTGAACTTTTCCGATTCAGAAAACAATTTGTTTTTATTTTATGTATGAGCAACTAAGGTTCGATAGTGAAAATGCAAAAATAAAAATGTCTAAATGTTTAAACTAAGTTTATCAACTAAAAAGCTTTTTAATCAGAAGTTATTTAAAAAGAAACCCCGGTAAATCGTTGATAAATGAAGTAGGAACATACAAAATTATAATAGGTCTGTGATAGATGAGGATTGAAGGCCTAGGGTCCAGTACTTTTCATGATGCTGGTTCTTAACCATCTCTTGTGAAGGACGCTGATTTGACCGAGATAGATGACCACACTTTTCTCCTATTAAGGTCTCCGAAAATATAGAGACAGAGTGATCCGGAAAAGGGTTTAGCGGTATATGATCGATTGACGGATGCTAAAAGGAAATGATTCATCTTCAACAGCCGGCGTGAACCTCCTTCATACTTTCTAACAAATATGCAGTTTTACTCAAAAGTCTAAAAAGGCTTCGCCCTCCATCGGTTAGAAACCAGTGATTAGAATTTATACAGCATATTGCATAAATTTTATTATGTGTATTGAGTGTTATTTAGCTTTATGTAAACAATCCGATAATTAATTACACAATTATATTCTGCGTTTAATTACTTATATAAATATAATATCCCATTTAACTGACAATAAATTGGAGGAAGACGTGGTGGTTGAGGTTGATGAGGTCCGTCGGCTTTGGAGTCATTTCCAGTTATGTATTGAACACAATACCTATATGTATAATTATTATTAATAAACTAGAGCCAAAAGCTCAAAAAAGAAACACTATTATTTGTTATAATGCAATTGGGAAAAAACCACAATGCAAAGCCTTATGTTTCAAATCCAGTAATACACCCACTTACCGGTCGACGTTTCGCCTATTCAGGCATTATCAAGACACAAAAACAAAAAAGGGTTATGTGAATCACATCTCGAAGAAAAAGGTGCAATACATCCCAACGATCAACAGCCCAAACAGGCTCCAAACATGAGACAGCACCCCACCACCAAGACGTTCAACATACAACTGTAATATGTACTATATTGCATTGACAGACTTGTTCAATATCCAATATTTGATGTTTTTAAGCCCTTTTGAGTTTGCAAGACGTTCTGAATTCGACTGGTAGGAACATTAAGTATTCATTTATATAGCTAAGTCTTTTTCTTTTACGAAAAAAGACATAAGAACAATCTTAATTTCAAAACGATGCTTTGTTCCTCTGCGAAGGTTAAAAAGCTGTATATTTGTAAAAACGCCGGCAATAGAAAAGAAAAAAAATTGAGAGACTGTTTGAGAACAAATAACCGGGACAGGGAAGAATCGGGACTCGGGATTAGGATTGGGGGGGGGGGGGGCGCGGGCAAAGGATTGGGGGCGCTGCGAAGGTTTTTCAGGACTTCTTTACAAGGAGTGACACTTTTTGTTCCTTCGCAAATTCCATTCTCTCTGGCATAATAATAGCCTGAAGAAGAATCTTCCTTTAGATTAGTTAATCTTCCTGGCTGTCCTTTTTATCTCCCATGGTTTGGAACTAACATTTATTTAATCATTTTTAAATTTTAATTAATAAGAAATAGAAAGAGAAAATGCCATAAAAAAAAAGCCTTAAAATCTCTAAATTCGCATAAAACAAAATTCATGTCAGTGTTTTTCCTATTTAGGGATAGTCAAGGGCAGAATTTCGACAATGAAAATAAACAATTCTCCTCCACACGGAGCGATCCTCTGCAGCTCCTCTCCATGTTCTCACACCCAGAAGCTGCAGATCACCCTCGACATCTTCCTGTCACCGTAGCCTGGGTCTAACTCTTCCTCTTCTACCGTCGGGGAGTCCCTCCATTAACATCTTTGGTAGTCGTTCCTGATCTATTCAATGCACATGACCCGACCATCTAATTCTCCCTTTTATATATATATGGCTAAATCGAGGTCTTTATATAACCATCCAGTTGTGGACTCCCAGGTTTCTCGCGTCTTCAGTAACACAGTCAATCCACATTATTCGGATTATTAAGGTTAATGTTTGAATGAGCGATACGTTGATTGGCAAGTTATATATCAGAAACTCAACGACTTAAGGCTAGTGTGTTTGAGTTTTCCGATTGGATTAAAATTAAAGATATATAAAAAGATATAAATAAAACACTCACAGTTCAGAAATCACCAACCTGAGAATGCATTCCAACAACAATTCAAGTTCAGCTACTTCAACATGGATACTGTACAAGAGCTGGGAATTGTTAATTAATAACAGCTATAGTATACCATGAATAATAATAATAATAATAAATATAAATGATAATAATTATTTATAATGCAATTGGTTAAAAACCACAATGCAAAGCCTTATGTTTCAAATCCAGTAATACACCCACTTACCAGTCGACGTTTCGCCTATTCAGGCATTATCAAGACACAAATATTCTAAAGACAATGAGCGAATGATGGGTGACCTTTGATCTAATGTAATATGTAATTATAGTAATAAGAATGATAGGATCATCGAATGATTATGATCTTGGCCCATTTCTAATTAATGATTTTTTTGTGTTAAAAATAAACTCAACGTACCTTGAAACCTTATGAAGAAAACTTCGGAACATGACTTAGTTGACCTGATTGAAGTTATAAATTTGTGTTGATAGAAATGGGCACGCTGTTGTCACTTAGATTAAGTTGAGTTAAGATTTTTGACTTCTTAGGATTTAAATTGTACAAATCCTAATCTACCTTCTCCCTGCTACTTAATTATATTAATAGAGTAAACTAAGAGAACAGTTAAGGAGCAAGAAGAAAACTTATTTACTGTCGAATAGAATGATATCACATGAATATATTTCTGCTGCAAACTAACTTAGTTACTACTTTGTTCTCTTATGTATGTATATGTATATGTAAGTATATATTCACATTCATTCACAGACTGGCGCTACAGTCCTTGCAGGACCTGGGCCTCCTCCAACAGCCTGCTCCACTCCGCTCTATCCGAAGCAAATCTCCTCCATCTCCGCACTCCTATCTTACTACGCAGATCCTCTTCCACATCTTCCATCCATCTCAATCGGGGTCTCCCGCGTTTTCTCCTTCCTCCCGGATTATCGCACACCATTTTTCGAGGAAGTCTCTTCGGATCCATGCGTTCAACATGACCCAACCAGCCAAGCCTTCTCTTTCTAATGACCGTGACTAAGTCTGGCTCCGCTAGCAATTCCATCAGTTCTGCATTGCTTCTCATTCTGAATTGCTCGCCATCCTTAATAGGGCATATATATCAATATATCCTTAATATATTGTTCTTAATATTCCTCTTTCCCAAATTCTGAGGGAATCTTTGGCTACTTTTGTAAGGACCCATGTCTCGCTGCAGTATGTCACAACGGGGCGTATGACTGTCTTGTAAATTAATATTTTAGTTTTCCGGGATAGATTCATAAAGTTCAGGACCTCCCGTAGAGCAAAAAAACACTTGTTGCCCGCTGTAATTCTTGCCTTGACTTCCATTGTCACATCGTTGTTTCTTGACATAATATATATATATATATATATATATATATATATATATATATATATATATATATATATCTATACATATAAAATGCTTTGTCCTGAATGACTGACGGTTCAACGCACAACGTGAACTGCTGATCCTAGAGACCTCAAACTTGGAGGGGGTGCTCTTGGTATGTCGTAGGCATCCGATAAGAAAGGATTTTCCGAAATTCTAGACGAAAAAGGGGGGCAAAGTTTGGATGCTTGCTCACGTGTTCTTACTCGCAAAATCTACATATTTTCGCTGAAGAAAGAAATCAAGTAACATAGTTCACATCTCGCTGATGCCGTACGACAAGTGAAACCTTTATACTAAGTTATTCTTTTCAATAAATTCACATAACATACTAACCCTTTATTGACACTAACAACAGTAAACTTCTGTCCGTTTGTTAATCAGTGTCAATGTATGTTTCACGGCTGTGCTGATCCTTCTGTGATGAAATTTGATATGGATAATCTCAAGCCTGGGGAAGGACATAGGCTACTTTTTATCAACACACCAAACTTCACCTGTGTAAGTTTATATAAAACTGTAACCTGATTGACTAACACACCCAGCGGTCAACGCACAGCAGAAACCACTGAACTTAGAATCTTAAAATTTGTAGATAGGTTCCTTCTATGGCCTTAAATGAGCACTAAGAAAGGAATTTGGACAAATCCATCCCCAAGGGTTCTCCTCTTAATATAATAGAGGTTCAAAGATTGTATGGAATCCGTCAGTTTTGAAGTTAGACATTTGAAATTTTGGATGTACGAGTAACTTATAGTTAAAAAAAATTAAATTATTTATTTAAAATGATCTGTCAAGAAACTTTATGTGGCAGACCAAATTCCACGCGAGCGAAGCCGTGGGCAAAAGCTAGTATTATAAACGATAACATTATATTAGTTTAGTATAACTGTCATTGATTTTATATATAGACATAATTAGCTCGTTGTCGAAAACGCCTACTGAGAACTAGCCATTGTACACGGGTGTAGAAAGGCGAGACCTTTAGGACCAAGGGAGGACATCCTGTAATCCTGGGAAAGGAGATAATAACCGACCGCAGGATTAGAGTCCTTCGGGAAGGTCCTGCTACACTAATATCCGATGGCCCTTTCACATCTGTCATCCTTACAAGGGCATCGATGTTGCAAAGGTGTCACCTGTTACCTCTACAGCGCTACTATTTCCAGGTCTTACGGATATTTCGAATTAAAAAAAAAAAGAAGATGTTCACGTGATAAAGAAAGAAAATCTTATCAAAAATCCTGACTATATTAAAAAAAAGAGCCGCTTATTTTTTTGGATTTTAGTTAAATTTTTACATTAGCTACAGTTTTTACAAGAAAAACAGGCTATAACCTGCTTTATTTACCTGCTTTGGGCAAGGTAAGTTCAAAATGAGGTGTGGAAGGAGCAATAAATCCATATTATTAATTAAATGGTACTTCATAAAAACATATTCTTAAAAAAGATACTTTTTTTTGTGGTTTCTTTGACGTTTCCTTAGGGCTTGATCTGAAGCTAAGGAAGCTCAGATTAAGCCAGTCGGCAAAGAATTTGACCAGAAGAAATATTTGATGAATGGATTCAATATTTTCGTTTTTTGCTAAAAGGCTTTACAAGAACAAAAGTTTTTTTTTTGGTAGGCAATAAAGGTCATAGCATTACCTTCTTAACAAGTATGCTCAAAGATATATGGAGGAAGAATAAGTACATTTGAGGAAATAAAGGGTACTTTATATGGATTTTTTAAAAGGCACATTTTTATGGTCGGTGTGGGGGGTACCTCAGTGGGTAGAGTTCAGAACAAAAGAAACCAGAGCTTGTCATGTTTTTTAGAACAACATAAAATTTTAAAACATTTTTATTACTAATAAAAAATATTTTTATGTTTAAGCACTAAATTTATTTCATAACTTAATGGTTTAATAATATCTAAAGTTTACTTGGTGGTACTTAATTAGCAGGTGTGTGATATCGGCGACTTTTCTCGAAAAAGGAATTCTGTTTAAACTAAACATTTAACGGTTTCATAAAAGAAATCATCAAAGTTTTAAAATAGTTGATAAAACCGGAAATGATTCTTGAAAAATTAAACTACCTTTTGACGTCAACCAAATTACTGCACCGCTGTAACCCTGTATAACAATATTCTTGTATCTTGTATCTTATTCTTGTTTCCTATACCCTGAACAAACTTTTTTATCATAACATTAAAATGTAATGTTAATTAGTTATATTAAATAGTGAGAATAATCATTATCATTAATGATTAATGAAAAACTCGCTGTAACAGTTATATTCATGAAAGGTGAATGTTGGAGGTTATACGGTTTTTAAGACAATGGTTGTAAGTGATCACGCTCAACTGTTGAAATTGTTGCCCAAACTAAGCGGATCAACTTAATTGATGCTGAGTTTTCTAGATCTCTCAGGGGCCTTAGGCACTGTTTACATTTGCACTAATATATCTGTCAAAGCTGTTATATTTGTGAATGATTTGGTGGATTAGTGAATGGTTTTAATGGGTATTAGTGATTGAGTTGGCTATGAACCCGGTATAATCAAGATAGCAACGCAGACCTCTACACGCTAAGCTACGCCGCTCCCTAATTATTCTAAATATCGAATTCATTTAGTTAATTGAAAAAAAAATTACATATTTGAAGAATCTTGATAAGTATTTTTCTTCTTAAATTCTCATTGACAAATCGAATACTAACGCTTTCAGTTTGACCATTTGCCTTAAATAGACTGAACTGTTTTGATCTGAATATTTACAAGACTGAATAGGAATAGAACAACTGTCATTTATCCAAAGAGGTAGGGATTTAATTAACGGATCTTGTTTTACATTTTTTTTTAATAAACAAATAAAAGAAAAAAATATTGTAGAAAAGCGTCTTGTTATTCTGGCTTTCAAAACTTGTTCTAGAAGTTTTCCTTTGGCGGAAATAACCGAGAAAACTGCTTTAAAAGATTTCCAGGCTCCAATTAAGGCAGAATAATTTAGAGAGAGAGAAGTTCGGATTACGGGCCAAATTAAAATGTTCTCGATTTCTTCCCCACCTCGTGCCCGCTCATCCCAATATTTAATATCATATTGTAAACTGATGTATAACATAAACATTAATATTACATCGAGTGAAGTTGAGGAGCCTATAGTGGTTCGAATATCAAAAAATACATATTTTCAAACAAATTAACTATTATTAGTTAATTTTGATTTTAAACAATTAAAAATATATTGATGAAAATAGAAATTAAGAGAAACCTGTACCACTACAACCCGTGAACAGGTGTGGAGTTAATTACACGGTAGAGACTGTACTGTTTCATGGACAACGGTTCTGCAAGGAGGTGAATTGTCCTAGATCACGCTCAACCGCCAGATTTTTCACCTTATTTTTATTACGAAATTTACTGATTTCGTAAATTATATTCATCCATAATTTTGAAATTAAAAAATAATAGATCATAAGATGACTTATACTTTGAAAACAAATCAGATAATAATTATAATAACCTGACCTACTAGTAGATCTTTAAAAAATAAAAAAATTTTCTATATATTTCATAATTAATTAATTGATTTGATAAAATATTTTTTAAAATTATATATATAATAAAATAAATAAATAAATAAATTAAATAAAAAATTTAAATAAATAATTTTTTACTATGTATTATTTTTGTTGATGAGCTGTTAGAACATAATTTATTATTTTATACTAAAGTCTAATGACTCATAGAAATGAGAAAAAAGGATCTGATGGTTCAAAGATCAAAATTTGGTTTTGTAATGCAATATTATTTATTGACCATGGAAGACTAGTGATCTCCTAAGAATTTTTAAAAGTATGACTTTCCAGGTATTTATACTTATAGTGTGTTATCTTTGGACAATTATGTTAAATTATTTATAGTATTGTGATTATTGTTAATTTATTTATTTAAAGTTAAAAAATGCAGGAGAAGAAAGGAGAATGACACCATAGTGTCGAAACGTCTCTTAAGAGTGAAAATAACTGAATAAACAACAACTGGAAAATAGTTTTTATTTTCTCTTACCCAAAATAAATGAAGAATAAATCCAGTTTAAAAAAAGAAAAAAAAATATAAGAATTAAAATTATTACTATTCCAAGGAATTGGCAAAAAGTTTCTTGGAGCAATCTCATGTTATTTTTTTGCAGATATCACAATGTAAGATGTTTTCCTCATTTTTTTTCTGTGGGTATATGTAACAATTCTTTCGCTTATTTCCTGGGATTTTTCTCACGTCATCAAATGAAGGAACGATTTCTTTTTTGCCTTATAAATCGGCAATTCTTATCCGAATGGTCCTGGGAACATGAAGTTTTGTAATTCTAACCTTCAAATATGGTTCAGCTAGGTGGTGTCCTAGTGTAATTTCATATCTTTGCTTGACTTGTCATGAACAAAGGCGTATTACTCATATCGACAATGCTAAAACCAATGCCATCGGCCACCTAAGAGAGTGGCAGAGAGACGAATACGCTTTATATTAATTTTTTTTTTTTTTTTTTTTTGAAAACACTTTATTGAAGCATTACAATCTGCCTGCTGTGGGCAATAAGTAATGGTGCTATGTAGAAATGGTGCTATGTAGTTATATTAATTAATAAATTTAAATATCAAATGAAAGCGTACCTTGAACAAATCAAAGAAGCCTCACAAGTAGTGAGGTATGGTCCGTGGGACCAGGCGTTGTTTGTATTTTGTGAACAAACTTTAGAACCGACCTTCCATTTTCACTTTCAGATTATTCTTAAGATTGGCAGAATTGAATCATTTCCTTTTTCAACCAAGAAATAGCTGGGGATTTAATAATGATTGGAAAGACATATATTTTTACAAGTCGCTCTTTAAAAGAGCAATGTCATAGCTCAAAAAATCTAATTTTCCAATAGACGTGTTTGAAAGTTCCATGTTAACTTGGAATCCTCATACTAGACTGAAACGACAAGAAACAGCTTACCGGTTCAGACTACTTCAACATTTACTAGACAAACGCTCTAAGCTCACAATTAATTACAATCATTAGACCCATCTGGACTTACGGAATAGAGCTTTGGGGCTCCACTAAGCCATCGAATTCCTCTCGTATTCGATCCTTACAATCCAAAATCCTCAATGCTCCTTACTTTGTAAAGACAAAGTAATCCTTAATGACCTCAATGTTACATTTTTTGCTGATATTGGCCCGAATCCGATATCAATCTTTTCATGACAAACTTTATTTCCACTCAAACCCACTAGTTTCAAACCTCGCAACCTCTTCAATTCCTGATAATACTCCGAGGCGTCTGAAAAGAAGATGGCCTCGTGACCTTCTAAGCTGAACTTTTTATTTGAGTATTACCACTGGGTAGTTTCTCTACTTGCCTGTTTTTCTGGACATGATTTATCTTTCATTGTATTTACTTGATGTATTCTGTATTCAGTTGTAAATTTGAATAAATATATTTTTTTTTTAAAGTTTCATGTCAGTTTAAAAAAATAAATCTTAGTGTAAAGCAGAGAATTCCGATGGCAATGATGGTATTGCAATTATTTTATTAATAATTAAAAAAGTATCAAAAGCTTAAAACTTTCTTGATTAAGCTCATATCAATCTCATAAAGTTCAAGTTGCAACATGATATAACTCGAAATATGACTTTATAAAAATAAAAACATGTTGTAAATGGAATATCAGATATGTCGTTCTTGAATTAACAACCTTCATCTAATAGGATTTCTACTGAAGGCTTACCTAAAAATGCATAATTTTGAGTTATGACGTTGATATTTTGATGGAGCAAAATGCATCTATGAGAACTGGGCATAATGTTAACTGTATGCTTATTTATCCAAACATTTAATCCCGAAAGAAAGAATTGAATGTGACCGAGTAGGATCTGCCAGGATTGAGTTCGATTCTTCGGACATGTGTCCATGTTGTCCAACCTCTTGGTCAATATTGACTCCTCTGTTTCTGTTTAGACGGGAGGCTGTACGGATGACCTAGACTCTGTTAGCACTACGATTTGACACCGCCTAAAGATTTATAATAACTTTGATAGATAATTAAATATTATTTAATTATTTGAGAGTCAATGTAGTAAGCAAGCATCGCATGACAGTTTAATTACGGTACTGGAAAGAGAAACTGATACCGTAATAAGTAATGTTAATCTAGATTCTTCAAAGTTCGATATTTTTTAAATAATAACTGATTTAAATCTTCCTGTGTTGAATAATTTTTGATAATAATACTGATAAACTCAATTTTAAACTACCACACTAAACCACATTTTTCATGACGCCTTTTATATATATTATTTGCCGACAAAAATAATCTGTAGAAATCTAATACTTCGGGTTTTTTTAAATTATCCTCTTATCGACATATGACAAATGTTTATAGATATTTATAAGTTATAATAAGGCTAGACGTACTGCTTGCTTCCTCAGTGCTTAACCTGAGACTGAAGATGTCCCATACTTCGGTATTTATACCTGCCCGGGTCCTGGGGCGGGGTCTATTCTTCAAGGGATTTGTTTAGCTGAGCTTCGACTGGTTCATCTTCTGAATCTGAATTAACAAATCTAAGACCTAACTATTTACTTAATATAATCCAGATCCAAGATAACTATTTACTAATTGTTTTTACTTTTTTCACAAATATACAAACAAATTGTTGCTTCGTTCGACACATAAAACGCGTTTTTCGAGTGATTAAAAAACATTATTTATATAATAATAAATTATAAATTATATGTATACCAATAAAAATTTGTTGAAAGTAGTTCTAATGGAGAAACATTCGTTGTTTTTCATCATGACATTAATCGATCTTACGGCAAATATAGCAAATGACTAAATGAAGAATAGCAATTAAGATCGATTGAAAGGATAAAAAGTCCTGAAAAGGATTAATAAAGGATTCCTGGCTCTCTCACGAGCTCAACGAACATTAGCAGTTGAAGCAAGATAATTGAAATTATGACGTCCTACCGCATCTACCGCATATCCATGAAATATTCCCAAAAGAAAATTTATAATTTTTTTTAGAAATGGAAAAAATAAACCGGTACCATTGAAGGGTCTGAGTTCTGTGCATGGTTGAAATTGTACGACATCAAAGACAACGGTTGTGCAGGAAGGTGGTTTGTCCGAGGTCGCGCTCAACCGCCAGGTTAAGGTAAGGTTAAGGTAACCTAATGAAAAGGGTACCTACTTTATAGAAGCTGGGTGAGCTTCAGCTGCTTCTGCAGATCCCACGAGGTCCAACGCTTTCTGTTAATATATCAAATAATATTTAAGCCACATCGACTCAGCGCTCTAGCTCTGAGCTGTCCCGCTCCCCAAAATCTATTAAGAGAGAACACTTTTTTCCTACGTCCTAGCCGAGCTCCAGAGAAAAAATCCCGATTATATCAGGAAAAATTACCTATCACTCACTGTCTGCCCCGAATCTGGGGCTTAGCTAACTTAGCTGATATTATAAATTAAAGAAACTATTTCGGGATATTTAAACGAAGACTCCTTATTTCCTACCAAATAAAGGCGGCTTTGACATGTTATATGACGTAATTAAACTGGCGGGGAATCCCTTTTAGTTTGGAGGGTTATTTGATAGCTCTGATATCGAAGATACGATATGATGGAAACCTCTGTTATCATCATCATCATGGGCGCCATCTCGTATGTTACTTGTATTACTAATAGTTATTTACAAAACGTATATATATATATATATATGTGTGTGTGTGTGTGTGTGTGTGTGTGTGTGTGTGTGTGTGTGTGTGTGTGTGTGTGTGTGTGTGTGTGTGTGTGTGTGTGTTTTTTAATATATACATGTGAAATATATATTTTAATATCTCCTTTGCTGAGATAAAGGCCGTTAGGTTGGGACATAGTGCCCCCTCTAGTAATTATTTAATATATAATTGTTGATAATAGAAGTCATAACTGAAAATAACCTAATTTACTTCTCGAAATAAAAATTAATTACGTTTAAACCCCTTTGAAGAGAAGAATGAGTCAGGGGATTTGTTTTCTTTAGGAAGTTAAACTGCGGAAAATTATCTCTTTGTCGCCGCTATCTCAAGTCTCACTGCTCCGAGTTGATGAGTTGGTTGGGGCCTTTCATCTCATTTCAATAAATCCCATCATCTTTCATAAAACAGTTTGCTCTTTTTGTCACCGCCTTGCAACCAATGATTTAATTTAAATTCCGAATCAATATCTATTTAATAATACTATAATATTAGAGAAGAATTGGTCGACTGTATCTTCTAATTTAAGGAAGAAATAGTTGGGAGTGCAGTCAATCAAAACACCAAAATAAGCCTAACTTATTTATTATATGCCGACGTTTCGGCCTACAATGTAGGCCAACTTCAGGGCGAATAAAACACGCTGCAGCTTGGGGAGCTCAGACACAAGTCTAGAAACGTCGGCACATAATAAATAAGTTAGGCTTATTTTGGTGTTTTGATTGACTGCACCCCCAACTATTTCTTCCTTAAAATATACTATAATATTACTTTGTAATTGTACTTTTCTGCCTCAAACAGTATTTTATCAACCGCTTTAATCGTACATATTTTATCTGTATAAGGCAGCAATATTAACATAGAATTCATACTATATGTTAATATAATTTAATCCGAGAAAGCGTATAAGGGTAAATCTAAATAAAAATGAATGTAAATAAAAACAGAAAACTAAGGGTCACTAATTTATGACGCTCTGGGAATGAGGACGTTGGTAATACCTTCAAGGGAAGTCTGAAGAGAGGTAAAGTCCAAGGGAGGAAGAAAGAGAGAGAGAGAGTTGAAAGAGAACAGGATGAGGACTTCGGAGGAGGAGACTTCGAAGGAAAGAAGATTAGAAGACTTGAGGATGGGATGGCATAGAGGGAGGAGATTCTTTGGCATGGACAGGCACAACAAAGAAGTCGAGGTGCCATTACTAACAGATATACCAGATAAAGCATCCTATATGTATCTTTACAAGACAAGCCTTGATTTGATAAAGTGTTTTATAGCTAATGATATTAACCTGGAGGGTCATGTCTCACTGTATGCATTGTATTCAAAATAAGTATCTGTATCTATACGCTGAATAGAACAATAGTAGTAATAAATTGTGTTTCCTTTAATGGTTTAGCTGGGAACTTAATCCAGATTCAGGTTACTGCCTGGTTACAGGAGAGCGGGGCGCCGTTGGTTCGCGATCATTTTGGACAACCGTCTGAAAGTGGTAATGCGAACTACAACACACGTGACCCCGAAAGTTCCATGATATGTGTCTCAGTCAATGTCGATTCAGTTCCAATAACGTTTAATATTTTGTAGAACACTTTATTACCTATATGTAATTTTTTATAATTATTGGTCAGGTGTTTGGATTTTTAAATATTATTATTTTTAATAGAAAAAAAGGGGGCATATCTTTTCTCTTTGAAATAATAATATTTATTACCTATAGTTTCATCATTATATATACAATAAAAGCTTTGTACAAACAATGTTTCTTTTTTTCTATATCGATTTTGTATTTCTAAAAACCCAAATCTTTAAAGAAATGATTTTTTTTTTTTCATTTTTCATTATTCTAAAGCTAAATATTGAAAAGAGTTAACTATAAATATATACAGTGTTTTGAAATATTTACACATATTGATACTTCATAGATTTTACCTTTTTTTTGGAATTTTATAAAATTTAAATCATATGCAGGTTTTACAGAGCTGTTGCTATGGAAACCGACTCGCCATTATTCATTTGTTCATTATTCATCGCCATTATTCAGTTCATAACCGGATTAATGCACATCTCCCGTGCTAGTTTCCAGACTCTCATTTGAAAGCTAATTATACCAATATTAACTATCTTTACGGCTAATCATGAAGCACAATGAAGCATATATTGGACTAAACTTATTAAAAAGGTTTTTATATTGGACATTCATACAAAGGGGTAATTAAATCATTTTTAAATCATAAAAATCATACACCTGAGTGAACTGATTTCAAATAGGATTTTTTTTTTAATTGTAATGATAATACCACATGTTCTAAACAGCTGTTACAATTATATTGATTTGCATTCCACTGTATTAGCTGTAAACACTAAAATTATATAATGATAAACAAAAAAATGTTAGAGATGTGGAAGCGGAAGATCCGGGTTCGAATCCCGGCCAAGACAAATCTTTTCTCTTCAAAATAAAAATAATCAACGTCAAAAGATTAATAAATAAAAAAAAAATTATCAAAATATAAAATTTTCATTAGTCAACGAGAACCTAATTAAAGTAATGTTCAATTAACATTATTTCCTGTGTATACATCACAAAAAATGTCGAGAACATGGGGATATAGGATCGGCGAAGAGAACGGATTCGTCTGACTTGGATACGACCCCTGGTAGCTCAGTAGTTTAGAGCACTGCTACGGAAATGCAGACGACCCGGTTCGAATCCCGGTCAGGACATATATTTCTCTTCAAAATAAAAATATTTAAAAAAAAAATGCTATCATTGAACGGGTTCAATGAATAGTAGAAGCTATACTGTTTCTATACGAACGGTTATGCGGTCATTTGTTGAGGATCATACTCAACCGTCAGTTTTATCCACCAATTAAGGGTCGCTACCATTTATAAAGGCTGGATGAGTCCAAAGTAGGTAGGATTTCGCGGCTCTCAGGAGAATATATAATTATGAATGACACAGCCGTTCTCCAACTCAGTAGCAAACGTGCTGAGGTACCCCGCTCCCTAAGATAGAAATAGAAATAGAAAAATAATTTTATTCTGGGACCATGTCCCTTTAGAATAACAGAGATGAACATAATTAAGAAAATGTTTATCTGGCCAAAGGCCTATAACAGTAAAAACTTATTTACAAAATATCCTGAAAGTAAATAACTAAACAGGTATGTTTAGTGTTATTTATTAAAGTGATGCAAAATTAAAATAAAAAAAAACAGACAAATTTACAATAAAAAGAACTAGGCTTATGGAAGAAAAACAGTAAATACATGATAGCATCTGGTAACAGAAATAAAAATAAAAAATGATTTCATTGTGAGTGAGGAATATTTACAGTAGTTCATCAATCAATAAAGTTGAAAATATCTATCAATTATTTATTGATTATAAAGCACCTGATTGGGAATTTAGAAGATGTTGGAAAAGTTTAGATTTAAATGAGGTTAAAGAAGACGCATGACGGATATCGGGTGGGAGTGAGTTCCAAAGAGGATAGAACGGGCGAGAAAGGAACGCTCAAAAGTTTTGGTTCTATGGGAACGGATATAAAGATCGGAAGGGCGAGATCTTGTGCTCTGGCATTGGATAGAGGATTTGAATTGTAGGAGACTATAGATGTAAGATGGATGTTGTGAGTTGATGGTTTGATATAAGTAAGAACCAAGGAAATAGAGCCTACGGATAGAAGGAAAAAGCCACTTTAACTCAACGTAACGGCGGGGCACATGAGACCTTCTCGGGGCATCGAAGACAAATCGAAGCGAACAGTTCATAATCCGCCTCAACCTCTCCTCGAGCCTGTTCGAGAGTCCACCATATGCCACACAACCATAGTCAAAGTGTGGAAAGATAAAAGATGTGATGAGGAGCTTACGGATTGGTAGAGTTAGAAGATGTTTGGAACGGTGGAATAACTTTAGAGAGCTATTATATTATAAGATATTGTAATAAACAAGTTAATAATTATATATTATATTGACACTGAATGTCTTAACAACTAAATCCGATATAAAACCAAGAAAGTAATATACTCTGCCTTCAAGTTATTTCCCAATTGAAAATTACCCACTTTATTGTGGTAACTAAGAAGGGTCTTCTGAACATGTCCTGGATACAAGCGTTATATAATATATAGATAGTACCCACAGCCGGACTCGTACCCCTGTCTGGAATAAAGGGGCGTGATATGTCTAACTCTAAATCCGGGGCTTTTCCCAGCTTATTGTGTTGACAGTTGGGATCCTGACCCCACGCTGCACCTCTTCTAACGAATGGGCGGGATATTCTCCAAGACTATTCAAATATCTGAGCCCTGTTAGGTAAGAAATTAAGGCAAGAATACTAGCTGGTAATAGATGCTATTGGTCATTGAAGAAATTCTTCGAAATCTGGATATATCCAGTGCCCTCAAGTAAATAGTGTACCGCACGCTTCTGGAAGCGAGGCCTGGGCGCTGACCCTTATAGATGAAAGGCTATTAAATATGTGGCAGAGGGAAATCCTTAGAATAATTTATGGCCGTTACAAAGGAATGTGAGTGGTCGTGGATGTAGACCAATGTGGAAATAAGAAACGTTTATGAGAAGCCAGATATTGTTTCTAGCATAAACAAGATGGGTAGGACATGTCCATTTGAAAGTCCCATGTTAAAAAACTAAAATTTTAGGCCTCTGATAGGATTACTGTTGAGAAATGTCTAAGTTTAGCATTATTTAATTTTCTTATTAACCATTAGAGAATTTTTAAAAGGTTGAAACTTACTTGATTTTAAATTATGCCATTAATCAATTTTAAGTTCAAATCTGATAAACTCAAAATAAAACTTTGTTACAAAAATACATATTGGAAATAGAATATCAAATATGTCGTTCATGAATTGAAAAGCTCCAGCCAATACAATCGCTACTGAAGGCGTAACTCGAAAATGTCGATTTCAGAAGAGAGGAAGCAACAATAGACCTGAAAATAATTATTCACAATTATATAATATCCTGAAGGCTTCGAAAGAGCCGGATTCGAGCCCCGATTTAGAGGATCCAAGTTGAAAGAATACTCCGGACCACTTAGCACTCCACTCGCTTCGGGTTCGTTAGCTTGCACCAGCGGTCTTCCCTCGCGCTAATTAGAGAGTTTTCTTTTCTCTTAAAGGATTTCCAACTACGGTCTTAGCTCGAGGGGGTAAAAAAAGAAGGAGTTGTGCCTTTCTACCACTAGTCTCCGACTTCGTATTTAGGATCATTAAATCCTATGCACAACATAACTCAAATAGTTTATTTATATAAATATTATTTGTATAAACAAATTTAACTAAGTACGGAACAATTAAAAGAGTTGATAAATACCTCGGGGAATGGATCCGAGCCAACGGACTGGATAACAACAAATAGAGAAAGAGTAAAGAATCAGAATTTGCGAACAAATCAATACACAACTACTACAAATACATATTATAGCTTATATTATGCTATATTTTAGGGAGCGGAGTGGCTCAGCGGTAAACCGGGCAACCCTGGTTTAAATACCGCTGCAAGGCTGTACTTTTATTTAGTCTGTTTGCAGCCGGGGGGGGATCTTATAGGATCAGGGGGCTCACCCAGCCTCTATAAAATATTATAAAAATAAGGTACCCAAAATAAGGGGAAAAATCTGGCGGTTGAGCGTGACCTAGGACAAGTCACCTCCTTGCAGAACCGTTGTTCATGAAACAGTAAGTCTCTACCTTGTACTGAACCACCAGACCCTTCACAGGTTGCAGTGGTACAGGTTTTTTTTTTTCAAAGGGATGAATAAGAGAGAGAGAAAAATTCTAAAGTATGAGAAAAACATTGACAATATATGGATTGAAAGGAGAAATGAATATTTGTCTAAAAATCACAGATACAATGAGAAAGAGACGGCGATGTATGGACATTTAAAAAGAATGGAAGAAACATGAATTACAAATAAGATAAGAAAACGGTTGGATGAATAGAAGAAGTGAAGGAAGATGCCAACAAAATAGCTGTTAGAGAAGGAATAATACGTGACAAGAACCGCTTCAGGCTGTACTGATAGAAAACCTTCATAGCATGCGTTTTCTATGAGGAAAACAAGCCACTCGACCGAAGAGAGTGTGGACAGATGATCAAAGCGGTTGGAGAGAGAATGAAGAAGTACAGGCACCATGAGAAGAGAAGAAAAACAGACACCGTAAGTCTTGAGTTATCTGCGCTCCATAGCTGGGCTAAATTCATAGTTAAAAAAAAGATGTAAGTCAACAATGAACATTCTTCCCTATGTAACATCGCGAAAATTGAGTTACACGAGGACATAGGATTGATGAAAAGAATGGATTTGTCTGACTTGGATACGATCCCTGGTAGCTCAATGGTTAGAGTAAATATCTTTTCTCTTCAAAATAAATATATCCACCATCAAAATGACAATAAATAATAGATATTTTGTTTTATTTAATAAAAAACTACTTGGAAATCTGTATAATTATTGTTCGGAGCCAATATATGTGAACATCAGAATAATGTTAATGATTTAAATTTACAAATTTGGAATTTGAATAATTCAGACTATAGTTGATTTCATCATCATCACTGATCATGACTATATAAAGTGTTTAGATTTTCTTCTTTTTTTTCATTTTAGAGAGAGAATAGTTTTTTCTATATTTAATAGGCCACGCACTACCTTACGCATACACCTGCCTCTAATTACATCTGCGGTAAGGTAAGCAATCTGGTTGTAAGGAAGAATAATTCAAAGCCTCCGGGATTTCCAGGAGCCGGAATAGGCAATCAGGCGAGAGCCGAGAAGATTAGGAGCGATTTGGACAGAGTTGGTAATGGAGCTGGAGGGAGGGAAATAAGGAGGGTATTAGGAAGGCGGGGAGGTATTTCCCAGGAGGTGTGGTGGGGTTGATCATCTGTGTGGGGATGATCCCCCACAGTGAGGAGTCTCGAGGGTCCTGGGGGATCTGGGTTGGGAGTGGGTCAGGAGCCGCTGGTGGGGGCCAAGGTCCTAGCGTATTCGAGGATCGGGTGAATAAATTAATTAAAAAATAATTTCTTTAGATTATAAACTAGGGGATACCAAAAAAAAAGCTACAGGACATATTTATGGTAGCTACAAGGTTACATAATTTATCTGTCATAGCCGGCTTTGAAACTGGTATCTTCAGTTCAACATTTCAGTGCTCTAGACAATGAGGAACCCCTCGCTCATACAAATAATATAGCTGTTCACAAATCATTGTAATAATTACCTACAGCATCCGATATATCTACAGCCCCGGTGAATAACTGGTTAAGTCTAATTTTCTCCAAAATAAGTTTCTTTTACTTAAGTAAGGGGAATCGAGTTATTTTGGTAGTGAATAAGGGGCTAAGTAAGGCATTGGCTTGAGAAAGGAGTTATCGCTTATATTACAACTCCATTTAAAGCCAAAAACTATGAGAATGATACGATTCCGGTTATCTGAAAGCAGTTAACTGTCTCTGGGAAAAATCCGACTTAACCACTTATTCACCGGTCTGTAGATATAAAAGACGATTTTTACAAGGACAAGAAATAGGAATATACAGTTGACATTTTGTAGCCCCACCAGATTTAATTGATTTTTTATTGAAATTGCACCCCTGTGGCGAAGGTTATCATCCCGTACTAAAATAAACACAGCAATGATCTAAACAAGCATGAAAAAACAAGCCCATCTTTTCAGAGAATGAGAAACAATTCAAACAACCATTGCAACAGAGGGTCACTCAACAAACTTTGGTTTGTATTTTTTAGCGCTGAGGGTTGTATTTTTTAGCAATGAGAATCGTTTAACAAAAACTATACTTAATTGTACTCATAAACCTTTTTAATTCTACATTATAAACAAAATATCTAAAAATTATAAACATAAATAAAAATTATAAAAATATATATAAGATGTATGTTTATATATATCTAAAAATTATAAACCTATATCTTAATATATGTTTATATATATAAATATTTATTTATATAAATATATATCTAAAAAAATATCTAAAAATTATAAACATCTATCTCATCGAAGGACGAATAAAGATTTATAGTAATACTAAAACATAGCCAACTTCCACAACTGAGGACTTCAATCCACAATCCCCATTATCAGTATAATACTTCTTGGAATGACATTCTACCAATCTACATTAACGCTTGTAAAATATTATCTTGAAAGCAATTGGTTATTAACTATTATTAATTAAACTAAAAAAAAATTGAAATATGGAAATAAGTATGAAATTCAGCCTTGAGCTCTAAAATTGTTAAACGAACCTCAAAAATTGCGTAGATAAAGTTAACTAACTAGAAAATAACACATTTTCAAACGGGAGAACATTGAAGTGCGCCCGGTTAACATAATTGGTTGACAGCGTCGCGAAGACATATATAGACCAACAATATTGTGTGTCAGCGAAACCTTTACACTCAACAGGAAAACAGATAAGGAAAATCTAAAGAAAGAGGAAAGAAAAATAGTTAGAAAAATTCTGGACCAAACAAGGGTATACGAGTATATCACGGAAAACATCTAAAACTGAAGAATATTCTAACCTAGAAATAGACATGAGGAAATGGCGTCTTAAATTCCATGACCATATAATGAGGCTTCCCGATCGCAGGCTTACAGATCAAAGAGAATGGTATAATACTTAGCATCCATGTTAATGTCGGGGTGGGGGTGGATCCAAAATATTAAGAGAGACTTGGAATTAGCCAAAATTACTAATGAAGACATGAAAATAAGAAACAGTTTTAAATTTAATGTTGAAAGATTGGAGGTTAAGCAAGAGGCAAAGGCGCCGAGAACTGGACCGAAATTGCGCTAAGAAACAAAAGCTGAATTATCGCAAATAATAAAAACCTGCTGGGGCGAGAAGCCCCAAACGTGAACCATCT
This sequence comes from Arma custos, assembly GCA_037127475.1. Lineage (NCBI taxonomy): Eukaryota > Metazoa > Arthropoda > Insecta > Hemiptera > Pentatomidae > Arma > Arma custos. The sequence continues at coordinate 118,803,799 of CM073764.1, read as the reverse complement.
TTACCTAGCGTCTTCTAGTTTATGAGTTTTACGACTAATATATATATATATATATATATATATATATATATATATATATATATATATAAATATAAAGAGAGAGAGAGAGAGAGAGAGAGAGAGAGAGAGAGAGAGAGAGAGAGAGAGAGAGAGAGAGAGAGAGAGAGAGAGAGAGAGAGAGAGAGAGAGAGAGAGAGAGAGAGAGAGAGAGAGAATTTTTAAATATAACATAAAGAAGGTAGGAAGCTTATAGGCCATCCATCAGGCTGCCTGATCCATAAATCTGTCTGATCCTCTCCCGCAGGATTGAAGGAGCCCACTCGACCCAGATCAAGGTAATCCTTGGAGTCCTTCCTGCTCCTAGTACCGGTATTGGTAGCTGGTGGAGGGCACTAAACTCCTTTTAAATATATATATGCTCTTCCGAGCCAGGCGACAATAGTTGCTATTGTCTCGGTATTTAGTTGCTAATGTGTCGGTATTTATTTAATAGTTGCTAAGCATTCAACAGGTATTATTGCTAGATATCCGATTCGGGTTAATTAAGACAATGAAGTTTATGTAATAATTGATCTTATGTAATCGAACCATAACATAAGCCATAATATTCACTGTAAGTCTAGTTTATTTTAATAAGTTGTGAAGTAGTTATAAAATACATTCTCACAGCAAATATAAAAAAAAAATTACAATATAACATGGATATTATTAAGAACTTAATTTTACATATAATTTGAAAATTGAAATTTTATTTAATATCGTCTAATGTCATTAAACCAAAAATAAACCGATGCAGCATTGAGATTAATGTCGATCGCTCCACCCGAACATTTACGACATTTCTCAAGATAACTTATATCCAGTCAACATTAGCACAAAAAATTAATATTATAATGCAAGTCGTTGATAATATCAATGCCTATTTTTTACATAAATATAGTGTCATCTGATAAGAATTTAAATTCTTCACATAATAAAAACTTTACCCCTACTACCCATTAACGGTAATTGGCTCAGTACATGGTAGAGACTGTATTATTTCTAGAACAAGAGTTGTGCAGGGATGTGATTTATCTGATTTGACGATCAACCGCCGGTTTTCACTGTATTGAGGGTACTCACTTTATTAAGGCTGGTTGAGCCCCAAAAGGGTCTAGTTCCACATGATCCATCCACGGTTGCTAATAGATTAAATAATTTATCTGTTACAGTCGGGTTTGAAATTGGAACCTTCACCGCAGCAACTCAGCACTCTGCCCCTCCATAAAAATTTTCATTTTCGTTAGAAAACATCAATTACACTTTGAAATGGAGTTTCTCTGCTAAGCAGCTTTTAGTAACATTAACATTCTCCTCTGAACTAGATCTGTATTAATTTCAATTTTGATTTAATTACAAATTTTCTTATTATTAACTTGAAGTAACTGAATTCTGCTTTGCTAGAGTGCCTAGAAGTGATGGATAACTCTAGAGAAGTAGCGACAGGTACATGGTTCGTGGCGCGGCATATCCCCTCAATGACAACACTATCAACCATGATGGATGCGAAAGAACACGCGAGAGGAGTGTTGATGAATCTGTTGCATATTCCCGCGATAGCTGAGTTATGAACGACTACTTCCACATTATATTCCACAACCTTTCCTCCTGACAAATCATATCCGCTCAGTTTGATAGGGGTTTGTTAGTTGACTGATTGGTAAACAGAACATGGCGAAGCATGATCCATCGCCGTGATGTTTTGGGGAAACATTTGAGAGCTGTATTAGAACCAGTTTACAATCGGCTCAGTTGCAAACAAGTTTGCCAGTTTGATCAGGATATCGTCAACAAAGTGATGATGAGCAGTCAACAGTATGCCCGTGGGTTGTTCTACCTAGTTTGTTGTTCTCCGGAGAGTTGGGGCTTTGTATAATCTTTTATTCATAAATAAAATTCAAAAAATAATAACAATAATTATATAATAATAGATTAACTAAAAATATATTCATCTGATAAAACTAAGCCTAAAATTTGATACATAAGTAACTATCAATTGTTTCTGTCTCTCTATAATTATTGTTATCTTATTTATTTTTTTAATCTGTTTTTTTAAACTATTGTTGTTAGAAGTTATTCACAATTGTTTTCATTACTTTTGTAATTCTTTCTCACTTATTAATTTGATTGTAATAATAATACTCTAACGAATCGTTCCACAAAGATCTCAACATACTACTCATGACTGACACAATCAAGAAAAACTACAAAAAGTTTCTTTACTATCTTGCTGGACATCCAAACTTATTGGTACATTCATTACTGACAGACACATTGCCACATAATCCGAAAAGGATACTGAAACGTCTCTGGAGCAGGGATCTGCTTCAGTGAGATTAACCCACGCTAGGAGTGCCTTCACAGGGAAGTTTCTCCGTACACGCTTCAACGAGAATCCCTTAAGGAAGTTTCTCAAAAGAAGATCTAAAATACAATACGTGCCAAATGATATTTGTATAATGTCTGAAAAAAATATTATTATTATTATATCATACTCTAAGAAATATAATAATAATAATAATAATAAAAATGACCTTTTATCAAATTCCTGAGTTCAGAAGTCTGTAAATATTTTAATGCTATTTATTATTTACCAGCACTTAATAATACCTTTAGCTCTCTAAGCTTGTTTACTAACACTTGATTCTTCAAAAAAAGCCTTAGTTTAGTTATTTATTTCAAAGAAGAAACATGACAGTGTCCTACGAAATTCTCATAATTTTAAGACATTACTGGAAAAAAAAAATCCACAGCCGCTGAAACAACTCGTGAAATTATTGAATATGAAGGGGAAGGTGTCCTTGACCAGCGCACTGCGCGGCGATGGTTTGAAAAATTTAGCCGTGGAGATACGACGTTGAAAAGAAAGAAGGGCTCCGGGCGACCATTAATGGATATTGATGAGGTCCTGAAGGAAGCTGTTGAGTCAAATCCGTCCACAAGTACTTGCGAACTTGTCAGGGAGAGGGGTGTGCCGAAAGATACTGTTCGTGACCATCTTCCCTCCATGGGGAAGGTGAAAATGGTCAGTAGACGGTCAAAATAGAAAAAGGAATAAAAAATAAATAAATAGAAAAAATATAGTGTACATATTTTTTTTTAAATGCATTTATTAAAAATTTACAAAATTGTATTCTGAGTACATTAAGTAAACATAGTGAAAGGATAAATCATGTCCCGAAATAAAGACATGTAGAGACTTTATCGAGTGGCAGTACTCAAATAAAAAGTTCAACTTGGAAGATCACGAGGTCATCTTCTTTTCAAACACCTCGGAGGACTTTTACATAATTAAATTTTACAGTATTCAGTAAGGATTTCGGTATGGTTAATATTATATATTTTATCATATATACTTAAAGATATCAGGAATGAAACAGCTGTTCGCAGATGACAATATTTATCACTTACTGCCTGAAGGGTTTAATAACATAAAGGCGATGGGATTGGGGGCGGGGGGGGGGGGGGTGAGGAGGGAGAGTGTATGCTGACATTTGCGTTAAAACAAGCAGCCCTAAGTAGCTCTTCCATGTTATTCTCTATGAAACCATCCCGCCTGACTCCGTATACATTTATTAAATGTCAGAATTTTTGGTAACTGTTCCAGAGGCTGTCGTTTCGATTTGAATAACAAGTTTTAACTTTTTATTCTTTCATTTTTAATATTTTCCACAAGACTGAAAATACTGGAAACTGCTCGATATTTTCGCCTACTTCAACATTTACTGGACAAACGTTCTAAGCTCCCTATTAATTACAAAAGACTCATTTACATGACAGTTATGAGACCTATTTGGACATACAGAGTTGAGCTTTGGGGCTCCATCCAAACCATCCAATCCATCTCGCATACAATCCTTACAATCCAAAATCCTTCGTAAAATCCTCAATGCTCCTTATTATGTCACAAACAAACCCATCCATCATGATCTTAATATCCTATATGTTGCTGATTTGGCCCAAACTAGATACCTATCGTTCCATGACAAGCTTCATACACACTTGAATCCGCTAGTCTCTTAAGTTGCTTCCCATACTATTCCTGATAACCCTCCGAGGCGTCTGAAAAGAAGATGGCCTCGAGACCTTCTACTATAGAACTTTATTGGAGTGCTATCAATGGATAGTTTCTCCAAAAGTGATTTTTTTCACGTCATTTGTTAATACAGCAGGTTTACTTGATATAATATAATTACAGTTGTAAATATCTATAAAAAAATATATATTTTCCAAAAATACTAAAAATTATTGTGAGCTTTAGTATGGAAATGAGAAAGTAATTATAGGTAATGAATATATTTCGGTAATCAATTCATCAAGAAACAATAGTTTTAACAACATTTTGAAGTATGATGATACATGTTTGTTGAAACGTTCACTTTTTAGATGAAATGACTCATGAAGTATACACATTTCTCATAATTACATTCTATTTTCCATACTTGAACTTGATAACTTGTATTTTTGGAAATTATAAAAATGAAGCAAATTGTTTAATGTTTAAATTGAATTATGATGAAATAATTAAAGGAATCTGAATAAATCTATTCAGTTAAAAAAAAGTCTATGAAAAACCGCGACGTAATAAGCTTTGGAATCATTTTCGTTTTATGTTTTAATCCCTCTTCCAATTTCTTTCCTGAGATCAAAACTTCGCGTGGGTTCATTACAATATTTGAATATTTGAGCTGTCTTGTTCATATTTGACGGTTTGTTACAAATTATTTTCACTTTGCATGCTGCTCTTGTTTCATTATACAATGAATTAGTCATGACAATGATAGCTGTTGAAAGAGCAATAAGAATATAGTTTTGTACTTATCGATTTGTGGTGGAATGACTCACTACGATCACAGATGCCACTCCTTACCTGAAACAAAAATACATCATTAAATTTTTTATTTTTAAATTAGGATAAGAGTAAATATGTGGTTAGGAGCCGAGAAAGGAGGAGTTATGGTGATATTGTTGTAGGAGGGAATAAGTTGGAACATGTGGGGAAGTTTAAGTACTTAGGGCCTGTGGTAACTGGAAGAACGAAACACCATCATCCTGCCAACTCGTCTTTACGGATGTGAAACTTGGCCGCTAAAGCTGAATGATTAACAGCGTCTTCGGGTATTCGAAAATAAGGTGCTACGTAGAATATTCGGTGAAGACCACTGGGGAATATACACGTAGGAGACTACATAACGCGGAATTGCGAAGCATGCATCCAGTAAATATTATTCAGGTGATAGCGTCGCGAAGATTAAGATGGGCCTGTAAAGTTGCTAGGCTTAGTAACGAACGAATTCCTAAGATGTTAATAAGAGCTGTACCGACTGGGAAGCGTCTGAGGGGTAGTAGTCAGGCGTAGGTGGGAGGAATGCGTTGCATGATCTGGCGGATTTGGGTTTGGATTGTGGTCCGTGAATGGAAGTTTGTAAGCAAAGATTGGTGGTATCGGCATCGAGCCTTCGGGTTATCTAAGCCTTATTATTAATATTAAATAATTACTTTAAAAAAATCAAAATATTAAGTATGGTAGAGCTTTGATTATATGAACTGGTGTTGTCAGATGTGATTCAAATAATCAACAGATGGGATAACCAAAAATCTACTGAAAGAAGGAAAATGCCTAACAATGAACACGATTTATAAACAACAAACGTAACAAAATTTTTAATTTAATGTGTAGTACAAAAGTAGATACATCATTTAAAATAAACGTCAATAAAACTATGCATCAAACTTTATGATAGTGACGTAATGAAAGTTGTTATATTAGTTAGCTTCAATTTTGATTTATTCATGGCAGCTAAGAACAATATCTAATTCTTTTAAGTATTGTAGTATGCAAGTACTATAATCATAAATTTAACTGTTTTTATCATTTTTTTATTCCATGTAATTGGTTAATATTCGAGATTAAATTTATGATTGTTATGATTCGAGAAAAAAAAACACCAAATAAGTCAAGACTAATTTTTTTATTTGTGCCGACGTTTCGACCTACTTTGTAGGCCGTGCTGGGTGAACCGTGTAACTGACTGGAATCGCACTTTTTCCCTCCAGTCAACTATTTTCCTCTCTACTCTCTAATGTTAAATTTTTAAGTTTTTCTGAGAACATGAGTGCAAAACACGCATTTAATAATTGTTTAAAATAGACACAATTTTATGAGTTTTTTTGAACTGTTAATTTTCTTGACCTCCACCCGAACCATCTTCTTCCTCGTATGTGATATCACTCAGCATATAGTTCAGATATATTATATTATGCGGGAGTTGAAAGAATAAAGGCATAGTTCTACATATAATACTAATTGGTGCAAAGAGCAAGATGAAATCGGTGCATAGGTACAGAGGCCGGTTGAGTACGACTATTGAGAAGAGAACCGAAGAAGAGAAATGTTGGAAAACAAAGAAAGTATTATCGGGCCTCAACAATGTGGCCATTTCCAGGGGATCCATTCGTTGCTTATTGATTCTTCTTGTTTGGCTATGTAGTTAGCATGTTGGCCTACTCCGAATGAGTTTGTAATTTTCGAAATGATGATAAATAGAATAAATTAAAAATGAAAATGAAAGGGAAAGTATGCGCCCAAAACAGCAATTGGCAGTTACCCTATGCTATGTAGCAACAGGCCGAAATTTTGAGTTTTCAACGCTAATTTCTCCAACAGCCGAATTGTGATAGAAATCTTTAAAGCTCTCATTTTGACACTTAAAAATTATATTAAGGTAAATAAGCATACAATTGAAGCAAAAACTAATATATATATTTTTTAAATATTTTATTTGAAAAGAAAAGATATGGCCAGGACCGAGACACGAACCCGAATGATGAAAAAAATGAAGAATGATGAAAAAAATGAAGAATGATGAAAAACCATCATTCTTCATGTTCCTTTTTAATAATCTTACATAGAAAATATATTCTAAATATATGAAAGGGACCTTAAAGAATTTTCAACTAAATTTGTACTTCAAGCCGTTCGTAAATAGAAGAAACATTGGATATCTCTTCTACCATTTGGTGGTCAGATCATTTTTATTTTTATAATTTCAGGAATTTGCACAATATTAACAGATTTTCTCAAGTGCGATATCCAAGTATCGAAATATCTATAGAATATATCCATGTACAATATATCGATTATATTCAGGGTGTTTCAGGGTTCTGTAACCAAACTGAAAATGTGAACTAAGCACCTCAAAACAAGAACAAATTACTTACGAAGGCTTATCCGCAAACGCTTTGTTCAGGAGACATTCGCACCTAAATAGCTGATCAGGTGAATAGGTTTTACATTATATAATATATATTTATAAGAGTTTACATTTACAAGTGGGGTATCTCAGCGTGAAGAGCGCTCAGTTGCTAAGCTATCGCTGGAATCCAAATGAGGCTTATAAATAAATAACTTTATTACCAGTCGAGGATCGATCCTGCGGCCACTGAAGACCCTACTCAGGCTTACTCGACCTCTGTGAAATTGAATGGGTTGGGAGACAATCTTCATGCACAACTATTGGCATATATTCAGTGCACCTTCTACTCTCATTGCACCCAAGACCATTCATTATGGGTTGTAGTAGTGCTGGCTTTTATACAATGTATCTACATTCCCGTTGAATAAGGGGTTAACTCAAATTTGGCCAAAATTCAGTTTCTTATGCTTAAAGTAGCGGAATCGTGTTATTTACGTAGTGACTTTAGGGGCTACTATATTACAACTCCATTTCAACCAAAAAACTTCGAGAACGACACAGTCCAGCATACCTCAATACTCAATAGTTAACTCCTCTGAACAAATTTCGACTTATTCACCGGGGCTGCGTGCGGATATATTTATGATATCGTTAATAGCAGGAAGAGTGATACAGGTATATAGGTAGGTAGGACAATATTTCAACATGTCGAGAAGTTGAAGTGTAAAAAAAAAAAAAATCAAGAGAAAAAATAATTACGATGGAGAACAGAGATGGGGTGCAGTAAAAAAAAAAACACCAAATAAGAACAAGACTTATATTTAATGTGTGCCGACGTTTCGACCTACCTTGTAGGCCATCTTCAGGGCACCTGGGAGATGCGGGTGGTTGGACCGGCTAACCAACAATGAAAAAAAAATAAGGTTTTTTTTTTACTGCACCTTCCCCAACTATCTCTGTTCTCCATTGTATCATCCAGTCAACTATTTTCCTCTCATACATGAAAAATATAATTATGGTTAAAGGCTGGATTAGCCCGTTATTTTTCGGTCTTATAATTTAAATAATAGAATTTATAAATATATTGAAAAGTAAAAAAAGACCTTACATAAATGATTAGACCGTGGAAAAATTCCAACGAAAAGCCTTAAGTCTCCAAACTAAAACAGGAATAGAAATTATCTGTCCAATATTTCGCCCATTCAGGCATCCTCAGGGTAGAAAGAGAATAAATTTAAGGTCTCTTTTTACTTTTCAATATTAATATATTTTGTGGAATAGCCATAAGTCCACTGGTTTCTTGATAATGTTATTAATTTTCTTTTCTTGCATTTTTTCATATGGTCTTTCGTCTTAAGTTTTGTGTTGTTTGCTAGGGGTCGAGTAACCTTCCTGATGATTCATTAGTTGCTTTTGAGCCTTCGAGGTGGTGGGATGTTTCTTGGGTGCATTATTCATGTTTTGTTTTGCTGTTATTCTCTTTCTACCCTGAGGATGCCTGAATGGGCGAAATATTGGACATATAATTTCTATTTCTGTTTTAGTTTAGAGACTTGAGGCTTTTCGTTGGAATTTTTCCACGGTCTAAGAATTTATAAATGTTAAGACCGTGGAAAAATTCCAACGAAAAGCCCTTAGTCTCCAAACTACGACAGAAACAGAAATTATCTGTTCAATATTTAGAATCTTATCTGTCCAATATTTAGAATTTATAAAACTATGTTTTTCCGTTTATTCCACATAGGTGTGAAACAAGTTTGCTTACTAGGATGAACTACGTTACAGAATATTCGGTTGTAATGTATTTACTGGAAAATACCGTTTCGAAAATGGACAAGCAGACAAGAGAATGAAGGAGATAACGCGTCGCGTTATTTCCAGAGGAAACTATTAAAATAAAATAAAGAAAAGTTTATTTATTTTATTACTTATTAAATTTTGTTATCCCTTGCTGGATGTTTTATATGCGTGTTTCTGTTTTGAAAAAAATGACATCTGGTTTCCTTTAGCCTTCCTAAAAACATAAGCCATATAGCAATAAGTGCCCACGCTAGTGTTTATGAATGGTATTGCTTTTGAATCCTAGATTAAACTATTTTGAAATAACGATGATAGATCCAATAGAACGATGGGAAGGATGCAACGTGATGAGGACGTGAAGATCAAAGCCAGGTCTCCATGACACAGGAAATTAACTGCCAGGATCAAAACAGAATTCTATTAGTCTTTGGCAATCGGCTTGTAAGGTCGATAACAACTTTAGTAATCACTCTGTACAGTCGATAGCTACTTTTAATTATCCTATCTTCTCAACTTTCGAATTTCCGGTCATTCTTTTCTCGATAGTTTCAAAAAATTATAATTGTTGTCTTTATACTCTGCTTACAATCGTATTTATTTTAAATCCAATAACAATATCTATTTTAACTTGACGCCAATGAAAACAAAATTAAAAATTTTACGAGCTTTTTGTTTTCTCTACAGAAATTAAATTTATTGAATTTAGAATAGCGCATATTGATACATATGTAGTGCTCTATGTGTACTGAACAAAAATATAATCTGTACTGCTAAAGTCTATGTATAATACCTAGGACAGTGAGCCAGGAAGGACATTAACATATATTACACTATATTTTAGAGAGCTGAGTGGCTCAGTGGTAGAGCACTGAGTTGCCATGCCAAAAATCCTGGTTCAAATCCCGCTGCAGGCAAGACTTTTATTAGTCTCATAAAATGGGGCATATGGGATCTAGGACCCTCCTGGGGCTCGCCCAGCCTCTGTGAAGTGGGTACCCAAAATAATGGAAATCTGATGGTTGAGCGTGATCTAGGACAAATCACCTCTCTGCCTAACCGTTGTACTCGAAAAGTACATTATTTACCATGTGCTGAACGGTCTGTACCAGTAATGTTACAGTTTTCGGGTGAAATGGAAAAAAAAATTTTATCTTGTGATAAATGAATAGATATATCATTTAATGAATTTTATACTTTATTAAATTTTAAATTAAATAAATTCCATTAATTATAATTCAATAATACTATTATTATAATGTTAATTTTGTCTTATGATTTATACATAGTTTTTAGTTTATTGTAAGGAGTGGATTTATATATATAATGTTTTTTTAATATTATATATCAGGAGTTGGGCGCGGTAGAGCGAGAAGAGAAGGGGCCATGTTGACCACGCATAAACTCGTTTTTTCCTCGGCCTGAAGAAAATGTGCTGGTTTGGAAAAACTCCTGAAAGACTTTTGTGTTCTCAAGACAAGAGATACATTTGTTTGTTCAGTTGCCCATGTTTATGTTAAATAACATAAATGTGCTTTCCTTTCCTACTTTTCGTTATAATCTATATGAAATTCAGATATCTATTTTGTTTTGGAGTGTATTTGTGTATTTTGAAAAATGGAGAAAGGACTTTTTTAAATATTTAGTCAAATGAATAATTTCTTCCTTGCACAACAGTTAGCTTAGTAACAACCAACCAATTATCCTTTATCGGTTTTATTTTTTAGGATATTTGCTTCTTTGACTAAACTTAATTCATTATAATTAAACGAGTAAGTTATTTCGGATCACTTGGTTCACTTTAGGCTTTATGGCCTTTGTACCTTTATGGATTGAGATGTGATACATTTGGTCATGTAATTTTATTTTGTTATAATTTTCTTATTACATAAAGATATGTCATTTTGTTATGTTTTTTCTTTCTTTTCGGTTACTTGAAATATCAGATATAGAAGGATTTTTCAGTTTTCTAGTATTATTGGAAAATTTGAATTATTATTTCGGTATTTTTCATTTACGACATAACAGTCAATACTATCCTACTTTATTCCTTAATGTGAAATATTACATACTTTCGCATATTTGCCTTCTCTGAGAAAAAATTATTTCTTATTTTAAGAAACCCAATTAAATCGTGACATAGGTTTCGTTGATATAGAGGAAACGCGAATGGTGCAATAGTTTATTTTCTTCAATAAAACCATTGACTGCCGCGGCTATAGATAGCCAGCCCGGGATAGACATTTTCCCTTTAGTTGTTATGGTATATGTTCACCAGTGGCAGATTGGTTTTGTTCTCACCTATTTCAACATCGTAGGTACAGAGGTGGGGAGAGAGGCGGCCTGTGAACTGCCGTTATTGAAACACTATCAGAAGTTCTTTGTCACGCCTAATCGTCGGCCTGAACTGGTTCACTAATGCGGACTGTGTTGAGATAATTCTGTCCCGACTGCTGCCCAGCCGTGTCAGAGATAGTCCAAGCTGTCCCACTGGGTTTTATTCTATCCTCAAAACAGTTCATATTTATGCCCAAGGTTTATAAGGCTTTTAAAATAGATTTGTATAATTTAAAATTGATTAAAATGTAATAATTAAGTATCTTTTGATGTTATTATAACTGAAAGGTAAGGATTCAGTAAATGATAGAGATTGTAAGACAACCGTTTTACTTGGGTATCACGTTCAACCTCCATGTTATTTCTCCCCGATTGTGAGTATCTACTTTATAGAGGCTGGGTGAGCCCCAGAAGGGTCGAGATATCACACAGGAGCCATTCGTGGTTGATAAGAGATTTTTTTTTAAAATTTATTTATTGATATCTACAACTGTATTACAATAATACAACAAGTAGATAGGCTAAGTGATATATAATGACATGATTATGACAAGTAGAGAAACTATCCACTGGTAGTACTCAAATCAAAGTTCAAGTAAGGAGGTCACGTGGCCATCTTCTTTTCAGAGGCCTCGGAGGATTATCGGGAATTGAAGAGGAAGCAAGGTTTGAAACTAGAGGGTGTGAGTGGTAATGAAGTTTGTTATGAATTAAGGTCGTTTATGGAGGTTGTTATGAATTATGGATCGTTATGGATGACTTTATTCTTAACAAAATAAGGAGCATTGACGATTTTACGAAGGATTTTGGACTGTAATGATTGGATACGAGAGGAATTCGATGGCTTAGTGGAGCCCCAAAGCTCTACTCCGTCTTAGTCCAAATAGGTCGTATGATGGTCATGTAGATGAGTCTTTTGTAGTTAATTGGGAGCTTAGAGCGTTTGTCTAGTAAGTGTTGAAGTAGCCTGAAACGTCGTGCGGTTTCTTGTCTTTTCAGACTTGTATGAGGATTCCAGGTTAATCGTTTGTCAAGGTGCAATCCTAAGTATCGGATCTGTTCTGCAGGCACCAGTGGAATATTATTAAAGGATTCTGAAGGGCAGGAAGTCATTGGTTTACGACGTAAGGTAAAAGTGATTTGATGCGATTTTTGAGAATTTATTTTAATTCTCCAGTTTTGACACCATTCTTCAAGATCAGTGATATGGGATTGGAGGCTTTGGGAATAACTGGATTGGTGTTGACTGATAATACACATGTATCATCAGCATACGTGGTAAGGATAGTATAAGGATGTCAGCTGTATAAACTGTCTATAGGATTGGACCAAGGATACTACCTTGAGGAGATAAGAGATTAAGTAGTTTATATTTCACATCACGATTCGAACCCGAGACCACAGCGACTCTAAGTTATCCCGTCACTCTAAGCTAACCCGGTCGGTCTTGTTGACGTTAAAAATTCTAAATTTAATTTCAATACGGCTATTCAGAAAGTAAAGAACGTGTCTACCTGATGACCACCAGGCGCGCGCCAACAGCGTATACATTGGTGTGCTCGTGCTCGGCACCTCAGTCAGCGTCCAGCTGTGGCAACGGGAATATCTCCGCGCTAACTTTTTTTTTTATATTAAAATTCAAAATATGTGCTGCAATCCAAAATCCCGCTAGTTTTGGTGCGGTCTGTGATTCGTTTTTTGTTGGCAAAAAAATTAAAACCAATATAAATTCATCGGGAACTGTGTGAAGTGTGCGGGAACGACGTAATGAGTGACAGTTCTGACAGGAATTGGTGCATCCAGTTTAAAAATGGGCGAACAAAAGTTCATGATGAAGAGAAGAGTGGACGTTCGAGCATTGTGACTGAGGATCTGGTCGCCAAAGTTTACGAAAAGATCCGTGAAAACCGCTGTTTCACAATAACTGAGCTTTTTCTACAAGCTCAAGCTACAAGTTCTGCTGTTTCTCACAAGTTTCACGGACTTTATTGTGAGAAGTTTTTCCTCATACTCCAGGTACGCGTCACTAAGTGGCTGAGATCACAGGCGGCAGAATTCTATGACGCAGGAATTTCAAAGGTTGTCCACCGCTGTGATAAGGGTCTGAATTTGAATGGAGATTATGTCGGAAAGTAGTATTTTAGTCCCTCTTTCACATGTATATAATAAAATGTATTTCTTGTACTTGGTTTTTCTTTAATTCCAAAACGTTCCTTACTTTCCGAATTGCCCTCGTAAATATCAGTTAAAGTCTATCGTTGATTGAATCTTATATTGTTAAGACCCGTGGAAGAAAAATAAAAGTAGGAACAGAAAAAAAATGTAAAATATTGTTATTATTGAGACAGGATACATTTTTTCGTTGACTATTTTTATTCGGAAGATATTCCTCAATAATTAAGAATAAGCGCGTCTTTTTTAACGCCTTTAAGAAATTTGGCTGTTTCCTCCAGTAAAAATTTAAGGTATTCTGAAGAAAAAACAACCTTTAAGTTTAATGAGTAAGTCAACAGAATAATATAACGCAGATGGAATGTATATGTATTCATATTGTCATTAGTAGCATAATTTTAACCAGAAGAATGTATTATGTCTTTCTTAACACGACGAATGCCACGGCATTTTTCAGAAATCCGGCCTAAAATGACAATTTGATTTAATCACATTATATTATTTAAAACTCTAATTCTAGTGCACTGAGTTTAATCGCGGCTGCACCAAAATGGCAAGTAAATACAAGGAGAGTTATCTCGTAGTTGCCAGTCAACGTGTTAATGATCAGATATGGCTTTTGTTGATTCCCATTTTTCAGCAATAATGAGTAGAAGAATGTTTTTTTTAAACAATTAACATTGAGATTTTAGAGATAAAGGGCAAGAAAAAAAAAAGCGACACGTACTAGGGCTGGACCGAAACGTAGGAAGGGTTTATTTTGGTAGAACCCAGAGCGAGATTTTTAACCAAGCTTCCACTGAGCTGTGGCACGTGTTTAAACTTTCTGTTAAAATTAACAGGTCTCTCTTTAATCCAGCAGCGTTTCCAGGATTTTTTTATTAAATGGTTTTTTTTTTAGTGGGTGGGGTTTTTGGATAGAGATACTTGATAGGAACCGGTAATTCTTTCTCCGTAGTTTTTTATGGTCACTGATCAAAGTTACTTTTTTCCAGAATTATAACCAACAGATTTTTTACTCAAAAACGGTAAAGATTTAATCTAACCTGAATTGTATTTTTTTAAACTAACAATTGATACAATATTCTGTAGGATTACGAGGAAAAATTGAACAATCTTTTATGCATAAATGGCTTTGGAGCTCATTAAATCAGAAAGTGGTTGACAAAAATGAAACCCTTTTACTTAAAAGGCTTTAGATAGATCGGTAAATCATGAATATCTAAAAACAAACATACCCAGGATTTAACATGTATTATTCAGTTTCAGCTGGATTTGTAGATATTTATAATTTGATTTATTTCCAAAACAAAGTTTAATATATATATATATATATATATATATATATATATATATATAAAGTTGCTACCTTATATTACTCCATCCTTTAGCTCAATGTGAAAACCCACTTATAATTTAAAAAACATTAATATCTATTATTGAAATATCTATCATATATTATCTAAAATATATATTAATATTATATTATGTCGTCGTTCTTTTGAAAGAGCGATATCATATTAATATATCGCATTATAAATCGATACACTTGATAGCTGACTTGAATACAGCCATTACATTGAAGGTGGCAGCATGATTGATATATTTTTTATATTAAATATTTTAATAGTTATTAATAATTAATTCAGAGTATTATGAATTACTTTTGGGTCATGAAGAGACGATCCTGAGCCAAAAAGGCCAGCCTTTGAACTCGATAGCGCTTTGAACTTTCGAGAGTTTTCAAGCCTCTCTCTTGATAAAGGAACTCTCCAACAGTTTCCTTCACAACGTCTTATTTAATATGAAGAGATGTTGAGAGATCCTTTTCACACTTAATGCCTGCCTTTATCTATGGAGTCTCTTTTAGCTAACTTTCCTGCTCCTCGGGATGCGAAATTTCTCGCCATTTTCCTCTTGACTCCGAATCAGCCTTTCGTCCTATTACTCATTCTCGAGAACCTTCGGATTTTGAAGTTGTACAAGAAAAATAAATACGAGTAGATCCTTCAGTCTCTGTAATAGAAATACTTGTCGATGTTTCCCCAATTCAGATATTCATGGCCCAATTGAAGGAGAGAGAAGAAGAAAAATAAAATTAAAGAAATATTAAAAGAAAAAAAAGAAAGGTTAAATAAATTTAAGGCCTCTGCCCAGAAAATGGCCTAAAAATTAGGCCCAAGCGTAGGCACAAATGATACAAGTAAAACAAAAAGTAATTTCTGGACTAAACCGCTGAACATTTTACACTCTTTTAAGACCTACCCAGTAAACCATTTACACATGAGTGAAATATGTAGAATATATCCTAATAAAAAATATGGATAGGAATAGTGGAAACATACTAAATGAGCAAAAAAGGACAAAATATAATAGAAATGATACCAATTAAACACATGAAAGTAATAAAAAAAATTACATTTAAAACTCTGGTTGTAAAAATACTTAATTCATTCATTCGGAAGGAACTCCCGCATTCGTTCCCTTCTCGCTCCTATCCAAACCTTGCCAGTTTTCAGCTTAGCCTTTTGTTGGAAAACTTGGTGATTCTTCTTAGGTGGAACACTGCACTCCTGTCTGATCCCCTCTCCTCTCTGGTAGGTCTTTCTCAACCTCTATAAACCATGCTTCCTTGCATTTCTTGTTAAGCAAGTAGCTGAAAATCCGTTTGCTCAATCTCGTCGAATTCATGCAAGCAACGTTTTCCTAGAAAACAATCCTCCTCTTTTGTATGATGCCTGCAATCTACATAGTTGTACCGTCTTCTATATTCACCATTCGCTTTAATTGGACCCAGTGTTTTCGTCAGGTGGGCCTTTCTTTGATTTCTAGTTTCTCGAACAAACCTTTTCTACTCATTGCAAAGTGTTCGCCATGTATTCTTGTATTAATGGATACTATTTCTTCTTGTAGACGTTTTTGGTGAGCTGGTATGCCATTTCCATTTTCCTAATCCTTGATGCAAATACTTCTTTTTCAGAGGAGTCAGAATTCACCCATTCTCCCAGATATTTCCCCATCTCCTATCTTTAGCATTCCGACTGCTGACTTGATGTTCGTTATAAACTCTGTTTTCTGAAAAGAGATCTGAAGTCCCAACTTTGCTTCAGCTCAGTGATTGTTCTGTGACTGTCTGAGGCTGCAGTGAGTCAGAAAACATAACCAGGTCTTGACTAATTTTGTAATATTATTATAATTTTTCAAGCACTAAATAAAAAACAATTGAGACAATTTTAAACAAGAAGCTTAAATCTAAATAATAAAAATAACTTTCGATATTTGACTTATTAGTGTGTCGCTAAAACAAAGTATTGCTGTATTTTCATTTAACTTGTACGATTTTTTAAATTTTACCACCCAGATTTAAACCTCTGCAGCGTGTATCACCTTTTGCCCTGAATTAATAAGTATCGGTGGAAGGAAATTACTTGGTTCCGAAAAGTAAAGACGTATTATTAGCGAAACTCAAACTTCTCCGAAAAAATTACAGATTCTAACTTAATTGAGTGTTTCGGTCACGAGATTCCTGCCATATTTATCAACTCTTCGCTATTCCCGGCTAAATTAAAAAGTTTCATTCGATCTTCTGTAGATATTTAATAACACATATTTCCCAAATTGGAAACGAGTTTACTAAAATTATCGATTGTTTCCTACATAAGTTGATATATTTCTTTCAGTCTTCTACTTGTTGTTTAACTGCCATACCTTCGTTGCCGGCGATGATAATGATGATGATGGTAAATCGGAGTTTATGTTATATATATATATATATATATATATATATATATATATATATATATATATATATATATATATATATATATTAGACTTATTTATACTAATTAATACTCATATAGTAAATAAATTGTTATTTTCATAATAAAATATTGTGACATACAAGTGAAGCGCCGGTCAAGTTTAAATTTAATTGTTTTCTTTAGATTTAACAGCAAATACAAATTATTGTTCGGAATTGGCCCAATGCATTTGGCAATAGCCCAAAGAAGTTCTAGTATAATCCTAACAACTGCTCGGGTCAGAAACAAATCTTGTAAAATATTTATTTTCCTTTGTAAGTTTCCAATTAACATATAAATCGTTTTAACTTAGGAATTTGTTTTTGTACTTTTTTTAAACGTTGTTAAAAAATTAGTAACTTGGAAATGTATATTTATTATTAGCGATAGGTGCGATTACAAACTTAATCTTATCAATTATTTATTAGTGGAAGAGCACTGAGTAGCCATGCCGGAAATTCTGGTTGAAATCCCGCTGCAGGCAGTAACTTTTATTTAGTCTGTTTGCGGCGGGAGATGGATCATATGGGATCTAGGATCTCCTGGGGCTCACCCAGCCTCTATAAAATATTATAAAAATAGGGTACCCAAAATAAAGGGCGGAAACCTGGTGGTTGAGCGTGACCTAGGACAAGCCATCTCCTTGCAGAACCACTGTCCATGAAACAGTACAGTCTCTACCATGTACTGAACCCCAGACTCGTTCACGGGTCGTAGTGATTACAGGTAGGTTTATTTTTAGATATTACTAATTGTAAGCGAACTCGGATTGAGTTATATTCCATCCCAAGGGCAGAGGGGTGTAATATATTTTTATTTTACCTTCAGATTCTTCACCTCATGCCAACTTTCAGACAACACACTCATACAAGAAATAGGAAATTATACAAAAACAACAACACAAAAATACAGACACAAACGAACAAAACACATACTATTATAAATAATATGCATTTTGTATTATATTATACATAAATTTTGTCTTAAGTAAATCCTATGTACTCTCTTTTGTGTTGGTTTTTTAAATTTTACCAACAACAAAAACATATTAATCATTAACCGTTGTAATGTGAACTCATTTTCATTGTAAAGGATTATCCCACCAATGTTTTAAAATTTGTACATATTTTAAAATAAAATAAAACAAAATATTTAAAAAAAAAAAAATTATTTTGACCTTTGGGAGAACATTATTCCTCTCATGAGATCCAGTTGAAACTTGAAATCAATAGTAATAGGTATATATGGTGTTCTTATCTTGACTTTAATAATTATTAAAAAAATTAATAATAATTTGAAAAAAATTTAAAAAAATACTTTTATATGATCAGTGTAGGTGAATGCTCATTAAACTACTCAACATGCTGAAGCATGGATTTATTGCGACTAATCCACAAAAGGACATATAATACTTATAACTAGCAAAATAAATTACAATCAATGGAAAGGTTAGAGAAAACAAATGAATATTAGAACAAAGTTAAAAGAAGAGGAATATTAATGCAAAGAGAAAAAAACAAAATGAAAATGATTTGAACCCAGGGCCTTCGCCATTAGTGCTACAACACTGAGCCAATCCGTTCCCGAGTAACTTCAACATTATATCGAATCAGACTGGCTATCGATAGTATAACCTAACTATATATTAATACCGATAGTGACCGATTCTACTTAGCTAAGCCTCCTTATTCCTCCCCAAGGGAGCGGTTAAGTTGTTCCTAAGCCAGCCCCCCCCCATCTTTATTAATTCCTTCCTCCATTTTGAAGACTTCACCTCCTCCTTATCCCCTCTCGTTAGTATTTATGAGCCATTTAGTTACTTTTCCATTTATTTACCTTCCCATTTACTCAAGGATTAAATATAAAAGGAAGCCTTTGCATTATTCTGTGAAATCGCCTAGGTCAAGACCCAGCCGATTCTCGCCTTCAGGTCGATAGCCTACTCTTTAATATTTAAACAATTACCTGTGAATATTCTACCCTCGTCCAGCCTTTGTTTAGGCAGTTTACTTTCATAGTTTAAATTGGAGGCTTTAATTTTTAACAAGGAATATAAATGAAAGAAAGGTGTAGCATTACGACCTTGGGTTTTAGCCTCGGGTCGACCAAGGTTCTGTATATCTTTGAGAATGTCCTATTTGTAGGGAGTGGTTCTCCAGGGAAATGATTTCTAATCAAACTCAACAATTTTATCCTATTTTGGGTGTCCATTTGATAGCGGCTGGTTAAGTTCCAAAAGTTTCCAAATACTAAAGTATCCATCCCTAACTGTTAACAAATTAATTAGCACGTTGTCGCATACTTTTTTTCGTTTGAAAGATCATTTAATCCTTTTCCTTTCGAAAGCGAAGCATTTACTTTTTTATATATTCAATTTTGAGAAGAGTAATTGATTTGTGTTAATTTATGAAAAAATACTTACAGAATAGATGATTCGTCTTCACAGAAATAGACTTTTCAACTGCATGAACTGAAATGTACTAAACATTTGGTATAACTACCGAACGTTATCGCCTTGTAACTACGTAAATAATATTAGTTATATTTTTTTATAATTATTGTTATGCTAACGTATGTATATTTTTTCTTAACTTTAAGTCATTATTGCGTGCTAACTCCTAATTTGTTTATTTGTTATTTA
The DNA here is from genome assembly GCA_037127475.1 of Arma custos. Taxonomy (NCBI): domain Eukaryota; kingdom Metazoa; phylum Arthropoda; class Insecta; order Hemiptera; family Pentatomidae; genus Arma; species Arma custos. The sequence goes on along the minus strand of CM073764.1, from coordinate 118,783,817 downwards.
TTAGTTTATTTTCAATTATTAATTAAATTGTCACGATGGTCGGCGGTTGGTCCCGACCTTGTAGAATGAATACAAAAATTGGTTGACCCGACCAAGGTTACGATGGTCGGCGGTTGGTCCCGACCGTGCAGAAGGCCTTTTGTTGAAGACGTGAGCTAACATCAGGAGACGGCGCTGAACTGCATACTAAACTCTCAATAAAGAGCGGTCATGTTGGTTTATCAACGCCGCAATGTGGTCAAAATATCTTAATTATGAGGTCATTTAGACAAAAAATTTGTAACGAGAAATCACGAACATTGGGCCTGTTTATAAGCCAAATGTACAATGTGACCGATAATCACCCAAAAAACTGGATTCTCAGAACCTTCTAAGGTCCCCGAGTCATTAACCGAGACTATTAGCTAAATATCGCTCAGTCACTCCTGGAAGTTGCTACCTCACGTTATGTCCCCAAAGCAGGAACAAGGGTTCTGGTTGCCTATAAGGTAAAATGTCTTATTAGATCATTTCAATGCTCTTCAGCTAAGCAAATGATATATTATTAATTTATATCAAACATGTTTAGGTAAGAATATACCATCTTTACTGAAGCAGAAAAAAAAAACTAAAAAATTTTATTCAACTGTTCTTTCTTGGATTTGTAAAGAAAAAGTGACCTTTGTTTCGGTCCAATTTTTTCATAATATCAAAATACAGTAACTACACTTTGTAATATGTATCATCGTAAACCCTCCCAACTAATGTTTATAATTTTCTTTTTCTTAACAGGTCGTATTACGAGAATGCAACTATTTGAACTTGTCTCAAATATTCATTGGTTTCTCGAGCAAATACTGTTTCTGCAAGAAAGTTGATGGTTGATGGTTGATTACGCAAAAAAAAAAAAAAAAAGGAACCCCTATTCCCATAAGAGCGAATTTTAAAAATATTTTCATTATTATCTAATAAAGTTATGTTACGCTGGAAATCAAGCGGAAAAAATGAAAGCAGTTTTTTAAATCGGTACAGTGATTGGGTGAGAGAAGAAATATCTCCAGATCTTTCTCAGGATATTCAACAGGATATATAACAGGATTCGAATCCAATTAAACAGAAACGAGATTGTAAAAAACTTAAAACTTTGACACCTAGGTCAAATAGGTGAGGAATAAGAGATTTACAATCTTAACTCTCTTCGGATGAGCTAGTTTTTGCTAGTTGGTCAAGTTTAACAAAAAAAGGAAGTAGAAACGTAGCACAAGCCAGAGAAACAGGGAACTGGCAACTCCAATGACGGAAATACTCCCAACATTTTTTAAAGGCCCGCAAAAGGCCGTTAAATCACGAAGAGGGAGAGAACTTTGTAAGGCGATTTTTTAAAATATTTTATTGGCAGTTTCAAGCGGTTACAAAATCAATGCCGAAAAAATTCCCATACCGGAAAATATTCGATCGAGTGTTCACAAAATCGTAATACGCGGGGCTGATGTCATGGACTTTTATTGCAAATAGGCCAACTTAGCGAAGCATCCTCAGAACCAAGGCACAAGGAATCTATATTTTCGTGAACTTAACAAGAATAAAATTGGAAGTAAGGAAAATTTAGATAACACGCTACAGGCACATCTCATTTCATCTGACATATTAATGTCAATGCGATCATTACCTAAAAAGAAATTGACCTGTCTTCCAAAAGAGGTGTTGCAGCTCCTTCAGGCATTCAACAACCACTACAGAATATCAACTTGAGGAAGACTCCGAAAGTGATTCGGGTGGACACTTGTAATATAAAAAATACTATGCGATAATTTAAAATATATTGTATATTTTATGTAAACTATGATTATATTATTATTTTTTAAAGAGAAAAGATAGGCCCTCGACCGGGATTTGAACCCGGAACCTTTGTCTCACCGTGACATCGCTCTGCCAATTGAGCTATCCAAGGCCCCTCCCGGTCGAGGGGCTATCTTTTCTCTTTAAAAAATAAAATATTTATAACTCATAAAAAATGACCAATAATTATAAAAAATTATAAATAATAATATGACGTAAGTCAATAAGATCCTAAATTAAAATTAATGTTCAAAGAACTTCGTTCTAGCGTATTCATCGCAAAAATGGCGGGAGCACGCTGGGGATTTAGGATCTATGAGAGAGAAGGTTTGTCCTCGACCGGGAGGGGCCTTGGATAGCTCAATTGGCAGAGCGATGTCACGGTGAGACTAAGGTTTCGGGTTCAAATCCCTGTCGAGAGCCTGTCTTTTCTCTTTAAAAAATAAAAATATTTATAATTCATAAAAAATGACCAATAATTATAAAAAATTATGACTTCATTATTTAGATCTATCGTATATATCATTAAACCTCCAATCTCATTTACCAACAATTTTGAGAAGTGTCCCCCTAATACGTCAAAATCTATCACAATGCGCCGTTTATATTATAAAATATATATATATATAATATATTTCTTCATCTTTATAATATATATATATATATTATAAAGATGAAGAAATTAACTACTATAAGATAAGAAACTACATTAATAATGTTTAATAACTATTTATCAGGAATTTCCTTGAATGAAGAAAGTCGTAATGACTGTTATTAGGTAGCTACAGGGTGTTAAAATTAAGATGCTTTGAGGGATACAAAAACGTAATATATAATTTCATAATTTTTTTTAAGGAAAAACAAATGAATATTTTATATACGTATAATTATTTTTGTAAATTCCACTAACCTCTCAAACAAAAAAGATACAACTGTATCTAATTGATTAATTATTAATTTAGGATCTTAACATTTATATATAATGTAATTTGTTGATATTTCGCTCTTTTATATTCAGTAAGTCATTTCGTCATCATCTTCATCACGATTGATTACTAAATAAATAATTCCTGAGCCACTTGGTCACGCTTTACATGTTACGTTACTTCGTCTTATCACTTAGTAATTACTAATAATTACTTATTACGCCTGACGAGGATGACCGTGTAGAACTAGGTTCGATTCAACCCAGTATTCGCTGAAAACCAAATAATGCCCTCGATATGAATCGATTAGTATAAACTCGATATTAGCCTATTCAGTTGAAGCGCTTTACTTTGACGTTAACTCCTGATCTAAAGGCTTTGACTGCTAAAGGCCTTCGCAACAATCAACAATATCGAATGTTACAAAAGAATTACTTTGTCTCTATTCGAAGTCGATTATCATTAATTTTTAAAACAGGAAACAGTTCCATTAATTTATTCGAGAGTTAAGTAAATAAGCCATTAATTATATAATATTGTACACAGCTGTTGGGGCGAGCGACACCGTAAAGTAAAAATGGCCAACCTGTTTGTGTAAGATCTCTGTATACAATATATCCATACTTTAACAGGAATTCTAAATTAAGATAATAAGTTATTATTATATAAAGCCTGCTTACGACCTATACTAACTAACATAAGCATGCCCAATATTTAGTTATATGTATAAAACTAATTATAAAAAAAACTACAAATATTCCAAAACAAATGCCTTAGAATTACTAGAAATTATATATATTACACAAAAGTTAATACCGAAAGTTATGCATTCAGAATTGTGTATACCTTATCTTAATGTATTCATCAACGAACTATGCAAACACTTCCTTTGTTAAGTGTAAACACAATAAAAATCTACTTATAAAAAATATTGGAAAAATATACAAAAAATAGTACAAAGCGGTATTTACATAAAAGAACAAAGCATTTATTATTGTTGTATACCAATTTCTTTTCCTTTATCGTTATTGTTTATATATATCTTATCTTACTAATATTATAAATGTGAAAGTTTGTATGTTTGTCTCTCTTTCACGCAAAAACTACTGAATGGATTTGGATGAAACTTTACAGTAATATAGGTTATACAGCAGAATAACACGTAGGCTATAGCAAGCGCGGATTTAGGGTGAAGGGGGCACGTGCCCCTCCCTCCCCCTCCCCCCCCGCCGACAGTTTTTTAGGTACTATGGAGAATCCATTATAGGGCATAATTAAATGCAAATCACATGATAATAGTTGTTAAAATAACAGAAAGAACAGGAGTGAAACTATTTGTTTTGATATCCTACTAATATTACTAATATTATAAATGTGAATGTTTGTATGTTTGTCTCTCTTTCACGCAAAAACTACTGGACGGATTTGGATGAAACTTTACAGTAATATAGGTTATACAGCAGAATAACACGTAGGCTATAGCAAGCGCGGATTTAGGATGAAGGGGGTACGTGCCCCCCCCCCTCCCCCGCCGACAGTTTTTTAGGTACTGTGGAGAATCCATTGTAGGGCATAAATAAAGGAAAATCACATGATAATTGTGGTTAAAATAACAGAAAGGACAGGAGTGAAACTATTTGTTTTGATATCCTGCGAATATTATAAATGCGAATGTTTGTTACTCATTCACGCAAAAGCTACTGAACGGATTCGGATGGAACTTATTGAATAAAATAGGTTATACATCATAGGCTACATAAAGGGCAGATGGGCATGCCCCCCGTTATAGTACATAATTAAATACAAATCAGGAACTTAGCCTCTTGAAATTTGTAGATAGGTTCTTTGTATAGTTTAAGAAAGAAATTTGGATAATTCACCCCAAGGGTTTCCCTTTTGATATAATGGGGGTTCAAAGGTTGTAGAGAATCCGTCAGTTTTGAAGTTAGACATCTGAAATTTTGGATGTACGAGTAACTTATAAGTTAAGTTTAAAAAAATATTAAATTATTTATTTAAAATGATCTGCCACGAAACTTTATGTGGCAGACCAAATTCCACCCGAGCGAAGCCGCGGGCAAAAGCTAGTGTATATATATATATAAGTTATTAAGAATGTATAGTTACAATTTTTGTTTATTTTAGTATTTTATTTCTTTCTATATTTGGCACAGCATTTAATTTTAATCGTAGAAAATTATATAAAGAATAAATATGTAAAAAAAAATATTATAAAAAGATAGGATATCGTTCACCACGGTTTTTAAACGTAACCACTGACATTGATTAAAAATTAACATACGCTTCTTAAAGAAGGGAGTGATGCTGATGAAATAAAGCGAATCTAAAGATAAAATAGGGAGGGTTATTGATAAACAAAATTTAGTTATATCGAGGCGGACAAAAGATCCTTTAAGAAGCTAAGCCAAAAAATTGCTAAAGAGTATAAATAAAACTTAAAATTTATAGACTGAATACAGTTTCCTTTTCCTTCGACGAGATTACTTCCTTGAATCCTGGAAGCGACTTTAAGATCGCAACTAATCAGAATAAACATAAACTGCAAAGCCTGCACTAAAACCTTCCCAACTCCTGGATCCAAATGATGATGAGGCTGAAGCATTCTCCTCAGTGAGTCGATTCTTTTCTTTTTGGTTTGCTGTAGGTCAAGACGGAGAACCTTATTGGCTGCAACTTGGACCAATAAAGAATAACAGTTACTTTGTTAATTATCATTAGTTATTATCTTGATTAAACTGCAAGAGTGAATTCGTGGTGAGTAACCGTGACAGCTAACACGAAAAAAAAGATTTACTGGCACTAAATTAGTTTTGTTTATTTTTGGTCATATCACAACTAAACATCAAATTTAAAGATAATTTCATAATTAACGCCGAAAGTAAACTGTAAATAAAGTACCAAAAAAAAAAAAAAGCGTGAAATAATTAATAAACATAAACTTGTATTCATAGCAACTCATGGACGGTTACTATGTTGAGAACATAACAGGTGAAATGTTTGTAATACAACTGTTGTGCGTGTGGTGGTCAAGCCAACAACTGAGGTTTTCCCCCAATTAATGATATTAACTTTATAAAGGCAGTCTCAGGAATTACATACAAATAATAATTAAATAAATTAATAAAAGGCTTAGCGAACCCGAAGGTTCGATGCCGATACCAACAATCCCTGCTTATAAACTTCCGTTCCCACTGCACTACCCAAACCCAAATCCGCCAGATCACTCTTAAGCAATCTTCCCACTCACGTCTTGGTCTACCCCTCAGACGCTTCCCATTCGACACAGCGGTAATTAACATCTTAGGAATTCGTTCTTGTACTAAGCCCAGCAACTTTAGAGGCCGATTGTAATCTCCGTGACACTATCACTTGAATAATATTACCGGCGTTATGTAATCTACATTCTCCAGCGGTCTCAACCATTTTTGCAGCGAATATTCTACCCACCACCTTATTTTCGAATACCTTGGTATTCGTACGTTGGCCCTCTCTTATTGGCAAGAAATTGTTCCGGGTGTCTTTCCCTATTTAATTGAATCAACATCTGTTCTTAAAGGCCAATAATTTTTTTATTCATCTCTTTCTTTATCTCTCTCCTACAGATCAAGTACTTATGTGGTTTATTCTTTCTATTTGTAGTAAATATTTTTTTCTATAATAGCAACAACAGGAATTATGTTTGACTTTTCAGGAACAGATTGTTAATTCTACTTTTCTCCCGCTAAATTGTAAATTAAGTTTATTTGACAAATAGCAGCATAATAAAGTTATTTGATTAGTACGATTATTAACATGTGCTATGTACTGATGCGGGCGGCACCATGAAAGGGATGCTGAGCGGGGAAAATGAGTCATGTCGAGACACATGAAAGGGAATATGTTTGGGACAAAGAACAGACCTTTTAGGTACCTTATGGAGTTTTATGGTCCAAGATGGTGGAGAAGGAAGGAGAGGGGGAGAGAAGAAAACTCTTGAAATAGGAGGCTGAAGAAAGCACTCGAGAGATAGACACAGAGATGGAAGGAGGTACTCTGGAGATGTACAGCAAGAAGGAGAGATCTGGCAGAAGATAGAGAATCCCGGAGGCAGCACGGCGAAGAATGACCAGTAACCCAATCTACCCCTGTCCACAGATAAGTTTAGTTTATTTCCTGTAATGTATAGTATTTTATGGCAATCCTTTTTATATATATATTAAAATCTGAATCATTAACTTTGCGGAAACTGAATAAATAAACGATCCTTATTGTAATTCTTCTGGTGCTTACATACCCCAGATACATTATTTATTTATAAATAATATATTGAAGGTATAATAGATGAATAAATTGGTAAACACAAGAATAGACCTTTGGGAAGGAACCCAATTAAGATTAAGGAATATAAATAATAATTTGAGTACTCATCCTAAATGAGACTCTGGCATCCCAAATATCAATATATATATATATATATATATATATATATATATATATATATATATATATATATATATATATATTCCAGATATATTCAAGAGTAGAAACATAGCACATGCTGTCAATGCAACCTTGCATCTTAACTGGGGTGTGAATAATCATAATTGGGAAATACATAATGGATCGGGATAAGTCCGGGATAGTTGTGGCGCGGGGCGACCGCACTGGCAGGATTAGAAAAGCGCTCCCTGCAAGTTATTACCCCAACTAATAACGGGCTCAATTAACATGAGTAATCCGCTGCATGGGGCGCTCCGGTCCGGTGATGAACCAAGTTGCTGAGAGGATTAAGACCACTTAGTCGCAGCATTAGCATCATAATGTCTATGCAAACTAACTCCGGCGGTTGTGTAAGGGTTCGAGGCCCGCCCCGGCGGAGCGCAATCAGGTTCCCGGCACAATCACCTGAGTTCTCGGCTGTAATCAGCTGCCGTCTTCCCTCTCGCGGATCCAATCTAGGAGCCTGTGTAATATTTGAAGGTGCGGGGTGAATATGTCAGTTCGGGACTGAAGGGTAATCGTTTGTCTACGTTTAACCTCAACCTAGATTTGTATTACATCGACTAAAACTCATATCTAGTGAGAAAGCAAAATATATATACAGTCTGTGACTATGACTGAATCAATTCTATTTCTCTCCTCACTCCCCCCAAAAATCATATTCGATCGGCAAAAGATAGGTAGCCATATAGAAAAAAAATTAAATAGTCAGTCATTCAGACTCCCGATAAAAGTGAAAACTTTAGAATGATTGTGTAAAACAAATATAGTCTGTTTTTTTTAAAATTAGTTAATAAATAAAGAAATAAAGAAAGAATAAAGAATAATAAAAATAAAGAAAGAAAGAAATTAGAGCCTTCCATTTTCTCATCCTCCTCTTAAAATGTGCGCAGTGCAGTAAAAGAGATTCCTCTCCAACCTAATCTTAATCCAGATTAGAAATCTTCAAACTTATAGGGGTTAAGAAAAAAAACAATTAGTTAATTTATTGATATTTACAACTATAATAATATTACAACAAGTAAATCTGCTAATTTGAACAAATGACATGCAAAAAACAAAACAACACTTGTGGAGAAACTACCCATCGGTAGCACTCCAATAAAGTTCTATAGCAGAAGGTTTCGAGGCCATCTTCTATTCAGACGCCTCGGAGGTTGATTTTTAAAAATTTTAAATTCGTAAATTGAAATTATTAACATTAGTCTAGTTGTCACTTATATTTAAAAATAATTTATTTGAAAAGGAAAGATAGGACTATGACTCGAACCCGGATCTCCCACGTGTCCGTGGTGGTGGTTAGCCACCTCAGCCATCCTGGTTCGCTTCTCGGTCAGACATGTCCCTTCTTTTCACTGATCCTATATCTCCATGTTCTCGCAATATACATTATAAGAATAAATAATGACGTAAGTCAACAAGATCCAAAAATAAAAGTAATGTTCACTTAACATTCTCTCCGTGTATACATCGCAAAATGCGAGAACACGGAGATATAGGATCAGTGAAATGAAAAGATGTGTCTGACCAAGAAGCGAACCAGGATGGCTGTGATGGCTAAGCACCACCACGGACAGGTGAGAGACCCGGGTTCGAGTCCCGGTCTTATGACCACCTTTTTCTTTTCAAATAAAATATTTAAAAAAAATATAACATCTAACAATAAAATAAAAGTTATAAATTATAATAATTATTTAAATATTAAGTAGTTCATTTATTAATCAAAACATATGATGATGGGGTGCACAAGCTCAATACAAAATATGAATAATTTAATTCAAATAATATTATTCATGCTTTGCATTCATATTTACATTTGAACATTAAGTTCATGTTTATACTTTCAATCGTTATTCATTACGACAGTTAAAATCTTTTAGGGGAAGCGAAAAGTTAAACAATATACGCCACGAGCATGTCGATTACGCGATGCCTAAGTTTACCAAAAGTTGCTAAAATCAGTTCCGCTAATAAAGGTTTCACTTAAAAAAGTATATACGACAATACAGACGGTCGTTATGCGCCTCCATTTTGAAGTATTTGTTGAGAAACAAAAGTTGAATTTATATTTTTTTTCATCAATCTCTAATACTTTCTAAGGTTTATTGTTTTTTCTAAAACTTTTAGCCCAACATTTATTTTACCACTTATTACTAAATTTTCGTTTTTCGTGAAGAAACATTTCTGTCCTTTAGTTTAGTAGTATCTAATGGCCACCAAGGATCTTATAGCGAATTGTTGTGGAATGTTACTCTTGTTCCTTATTTTATTCCCCCGTTTTTCCATTGAATACCAATCTGTAATATACTTACGTTAGTAAAAAAATATCTAGCACAATTTTGAACCTATAAGTTACCAAGATTCTGGTAATTGCATATTTAATTAAACATATTTTTTATTTTAATTATCTTGTTTTTGTAACTGGAGTGCATCTTTATTAGTCAATCATTCACGTGAGTAAATTAAAACCTTTTCCAGTCATATAATATTTTTCTTTATTCTAAAAACGTTTCAACAATTCCATGTCATTTTCAATTTACATCATTTTTAAGTCCTTTAACATTATTTAATTTTAAAAATATTCTCTAAAAATTGTTTATATAATTTTGTACATTTTCAACCTAAAATTAAAAGAACTATCAAATAAATACATAATTTTACATACAAAAAAAAAAAAAAAAAAACGTTTTAGAAGCATTATACCTAAATGACAAAATAGATAAGGTGGTAAATGATAGGAAAGAATCTAACGAAATAAGCAAACTATACTCATCAGTGATTTTAAAGTTAAAAATGAAATAAAGAAATAGAGAAGTCTACACTTATTAGATAACACAGATAACATAACCTTCTCAGGAATCTCATAGCATTGTTTTCATTTTCCAATTCTTAATTCATAAAATTAACTTTTTAAAATAAATAAAAGATATAAAATAGATCAAAATAGATAAAAAAATACTAATTTATATTAATTAACCATTCATAATGACTATATATTGAAGAAGAAAATAAATTAAAATACTATTTTAATGATAATAATCAAAAACAGTCCAAAGTACAAATTACAAAAATTGTTACACCATGGAGTACACTGTAACTCTAAGCTTTGTTTTAAATTATATGACAATCAACCAAAAAGGTATCTATATCTTATTCAGTATTTTTGGGACATGTTTTTTTTTTTTTTTTTTTTTGTAAAATTATGTATTTATTTGATCGTTCTTTTAATTTTAGGTTGAAAATGTACAAAATTATATAAACAAATTTTTAGAGAATATTTTTAAAATTAAATAATGTTAAAGGACTTAAAAATGATTTAAATTGAAAATGACATGGAATTGTTGAAACGTTTTTAGAATAAAGAAAAATAATATATGACTGGAAAAAGGTTTTTAATTTACTCACTTGAATGATTGACTAATTAAACATATTTATAAAAGGCCTCAGGTCCACTGCCGTTTCAAACTTCGAGGAGGCTTATAGGGATGGCTGGACTGTGGCAAGAGTTCGGAGAGATTGGGATGATGAGTATTGTTCTCCTGAAGAAGGAAGATTATTATTAATAATGTTTAAGACAAATAGTGTTACAAGCTTATCGTAGATTTTATATGAACAAATTCAATTATTTATATATTTCTTAATTCATTTTCGATTTTACTTCTGTGAGAAAGTGAGGCCACTTTCTCGTATGACCTAATTACAAGCCCTGGAAAAGGGCTGCAATGTGGGTCAAAACGTTGGATTTCAAATAAATAGTTAAACCCTGTTTAAGAGATTCTTTCACCGACCTCCATCCGGACCATTTTATTCTACATATTAAAGATTCATAAATATTCTAATGGTAGAGTCCGTAAAAAAATAATGAGAACAAATCTAGCAAAGCTATTGACTTGTTAAAAGCTTGATGTTGAGAATATTAGGGTTTGTTGTGAATCAACTTTACACACATCTTAAGAAAACAGGAGGTTGTTGTGCTCCATGTAAAATTCAGGAGGAGGCGGATATCCGGAAATATAAAGTTTTACGAGGAAGGATAAACTGTGAGGAAGAGAAGGAGAGAAGGAATGAATTAAAGATAACAATAAAGGTAGCCGAGGAGGAACATTCCCTCCTCACTTTCTTATTCTTCCCGCAGGATAAGAGGGAGGGATACCTCCCCAACAATCGATACGGCCATTATCCTTCCGATGAATCGATTAATTAACATCATTACTGTAATCCTTTGGCTAAATTGTGCGCTGTTAGGAAAGGAAGGGGTTGGTGGTTCGTGGTGCACGCGCCGAGATTGCTATCTCAGGCCATTATCGCTTAGCCTTCATCGCGATATAATTTCATATCATATCCCCAGCTCCTGTTTTGCTAATTTTGAAATATAGGACTGTTCTGGAAACATTTGAAAAACGTGTTCTTAAATTCATACACCATATCCTGAGCTAGATTAAAATTAACAACGGAGATATTCGGATTTGCACGATCCTTTTCATAAGAATGCGCTATTAAAAAAACCTTTATCTTCTATGTATTTTATATTTAAACAATAAACATTAAAATTAACCCTAGGAAGACTAAATGCATGAGAATAGGAAGGAATCCCCGAAGAATAATGACAGTGCTACGGGTTGGAGGAGAGCGATTAGAACAAGTTTTAAATATCTAAGTGCTCATCTCAACGAAAGTTGATACATTGACTAAGAATTGGTGCGAAGAAGTGGACAAGCGAGGAAATGTTTAATATGGTCCGACGGGAGCCCCCGGGAAGAAGAAAGCTGACGAGACAAGACAAGACAAGGCAGACCACAACATTACCGTGTATAAATCGAACTTCCTTCATATTCTTACTCTTCGGAATCGTGGACCTTGAACTCAAAGCACAGGTGTTGAATACCTGAATGAAATATCTGGAAGGGTTTCAGGATAATGAATGATGAGAAAAGGCTGGGCATAGATGAACAGAGGATCAAAAGAAATCTGCCAGTGAAGTCATCAAGCAATATTGGGTACATTTCCTTTTAGTGAATTGATAAAAAAAAAAGAGTCTTAACTATAGAGCAGAATGATTAATGTAAAAAAAAAAGCCGAGGCGTGGGTGTGAGGATTACGTTGAATATGATGTTACCACTTGGCGTACCGTCCCCTGCGCTTGTTCGGTAAAGTAAGCGATTTTATAAATAAAGTTTTATATGCTATGCTTAGTGTGTCCATATTCTACCAGATCTATCTATGAGTATCTTTTTAACAGATTAAATACAATATCTGCCTAAGCTGGATTCGAACTTGGGATCTATAGCTTGGCAACTCAGCTCTCTACACGCTGAGCTTTCCCACTCCCTTCACAAAAAATAATATTTACACACCTGAGTTCTAAGGAAACTTATCGAGTAAAGATATACGAGTACACAATTAAAAAAGTGCCTTCCTACTTACATAACTTTTTTTTTTAGGTTTTACAATTACCCTTTACAATATATAAAACCAACATCCTTCCAACTCTTCTTTACGGATTGAAACGTGTCGATTTAACGATGAACTACGCCTTAAGGTATTCGAAAATAAGGTGTTCCGTACAATATTTATTCCAAAAAAAGGACGAGACCACTGGAGAATTTAGAAGATTACACAACTCGGAATCGCAAAGGTGATATCTGATTAATATTGTTCACGTGATTAAAATGGGCTTGTAAAGTTTTGGGGCCTATTAGCGAAAGAATTCCGAATAAGTTAATAAGCGGTGTGTCGTCTGAGGGACCGAAGGCCGAGGCGTAGGTGGGAGGATTGTGGTAAAAGTGTACTGTATTAATTTCGGGGTAATCTAATATTCTTGTACTGTATCAATAAGTAATGGTGTTTTTTTGTTTTCATTTTTTCGTAAAGCAAACGGTTGAGCATTATTGAAATTATAGATTTAAGTTAAAAATGAAAACAAAATAGAGTATTTCGGAGGTGGGAATGTTAGATTAAAGACTTTTGGAAATTAAAAATAGAAAGTTAGATTAACACCGAAAATAGTTGAAGGAAAAAAGGCTGATGGTACAAGGCCAGCTAATAGAATTGAATGAATAGATAATCGATCCATAATGTATCATCTCTCCTATCGATATTAATACTTCGATTGCGTCATGGACGTTCTTCCTCCCTTCCTCTATATAATTCATCGCTGTTTTCCACATCCGGTTCTAATTTTGTCTCAGGAATATTTTATTAACTCAGGAAAAAAGACTGTGATAGTGTCAAGTATGTTACTTTTGTTCATCAAAAAATAAATAAATGTTCCGAAAAATTGTTTATATTCGTATGTTCTCTTATTTATGGGAAAATATTTCTCTTTGCGCTAGTTATCAAAGGCCTTCAAATTAATATTTATCCATTTTTTATTTGAGATGAGAAGTGCTAATTATATTTTAAATAAAAAATTCTTTATGAGTTATTTCATTAGCCAATTGCTTAATAGCCAAGCGGTTACGGGTTCGAATCTGGCAGTAGTACATAAATTACTGAATCTGTTAACAGCTCTAGATCTATTCTGTGGAATATCTAGACTTTTGGAAATCACCCAGCTTTATAAAATGGGTACTTTATTTGTGGTATCAGTAGAGTCTTTATAAACTACTGATTCGTGGACTTTTTATATTAACGTTAAAGGCGTAGAAAGAGTTTGTTTGTTTATCTTGTATTTAGCAGACATTTATATATTTGAGACGCCTGCACCTTTCAAAAATTCCTTTATTGACCGTTCTTCTACTTCCTGGAATTCTCTTCCACTTAATATCCGGCGTGCCTTTTCCGCATCAACAGTGAAAAGTTTCTTATTAAAATTCCTGCTCATACGCCAACCTAGATAACAACAAGATACACGATACACATATTTTACCTCATATTACATTGTTATTTTATTTTCGTTATTTATTAGGCATTGCTTGCAATTCGTATTTTCTAAGTTAAGAGAATTCTCTTAAATTTTTATATTTGTTTTTCTTATTATTTCAGTATTTTGTCAACTAATGTACTCATAATTCATTTGTTAGGAAACTCAAATATTATTTTGATTTATTTATTTATTTTTTCATATTCATATTCATTTAGATTTTTATTTATCAATGCTATTTCTTATCTTGATTTGAGATGTTTAATTATTTATGTTATATAGTTTATAATTATTTTTGCGATCAGATTTATATTTATGGCTAAAACATAAATTTTAGTTTCCGGAAACATCAAATTTGAATTTATACTCTCCGCGAGATCCAGGCAAAATATTGCTTATGTCAGTAATGAAAAATTTTCTAAATGGAATATTTTATAATAGATGCTTGGTGATGTTCTGAGAAAAAGTTTGAAGAGACAAGTTGTTTGAAAGAATGATGAAGCTGGGGAATGGAAAATGGAAAATGTTGGAGCTGAATAAGTTTGATTAATGTTTTCTCTTTCAATAGGCTAAGGTCATGGCTCGCAGCTTTTTACCCTAGGCGTTCCTACAGGGTAAAAATAGATGATGATGATATTTGTCCAATGACAGTAAGTTCACATAGTGGTCTTCAGATTATTCGATTATCGGTGTCATCACTACATACGGTGTATACGAGCAACAAAATTTAATTCAAAAATATAAGGCTAGTACATGATAACACTAATATACTGTGCCTGGTACAATCCCCTTGGTAATATAATTGTCGACAGTTTTGTCTACCTAGGTTCTCTGGTCAAAGCATACAGCTCAACCAGCCCAGAAGTTCAAAAACGAATTTTGGCCGCTAGTAGATGTTATTTTGGGATGGCGAAAATTTTACGAAGTCGTCTGATATCAAGAAGAACCAAGGTCATGCTGTACAAAACAATCATCATGCCTGTTTTAACTTATGGGTCGGAAACCTGGCCTCTGTCCAGGGCAGATGCCAACAGTTTGCTGCTCTTCGAAAGAAAAATATCAAGAAGGATGTTTGGAGCTGTAAGAGTTGGCGATCAATTTAGACTCAGACAAAATGCAGAGCTGTATCTTTTGTATCGGGAGCCTGTCGTGGTGAAGCGCATAAGAATAGCTAGGCTGAGATGGGCTGGACATGTGGCCAGAATGGAGGACAACGCTATCCTGAAAGACTGTTGTTTGGATTCGTTGATGGAAAAAGAAAACGTGGGCGTCCACGACTTAGATGCTGAGATGCAGCACCATTGGATCCAGAGCTTGGAGAACCTTGGCGCAGGACAGAGAAGACTGGAGGCGACGCTAATTATGTGTTAATTATTTAATTGAAACCATCTAATCCTGGATGAGCTTTATCAAACATGTAAACACGTAAAAAAAACATATAACTGATACGGTCACTATGGTAACAACTGGGATATAAAAATCGGGAGAGTTTATTCAGATTTGTGGTTTTTATTGAACATATTAAAGGAGAGGATTTTATAATTAGTCAGTGAAATATTAGCTTCAAATGTCGTCTCGTATTTTACCAGTGAGGCTGTATAATAAAATGAGTTTGTTAAACAAACAACAGTTATGAAAAGTATTGTTATAATAAAAATAAATTCAACTCAGTTTTTATTCCGGCAAACCACATTTAGTGTTTGATCCTGCGATAAGTATAAAACGACATTTTAACCTATTTTTATTTATTTTATTTGTTCATTTAACGTCACTTTATGCTGCTATGGCTAATCGGGCGATGCTACAGTGGGAGCTCTAAATTTTGCCTATCCAGGTTTAATTAGGATAGGGATTTTTAACGAGTACCTGACATCGTACAGGCTCGGGACCCCTGTTTAACGTCCCTTCCGAAGGACGGCGTAACTAAGGATTTTTTACTCCCTTAAAAAAATCCTAGGGCCACCTGCCGGGCTACAAACCCGCGATCTTGGGTTTAGTAGTTTGTTACGCTAACCACTAGACCACAGGTGACCTTAATTTTAAACCTAAGATTTCACACACTATTTACAAAACTATTTTCTTTAAATTGTTGAATAAAAACCACAAATCTGAATAACCTCCCCCGGTTTTTGTATCCCAGCTGTTACCATAGTGACCGTATCAGTAACATTTAAATGAATGACGTTTGGTGTGCGTCTTTTACATATATTAAAAAAAAAACTGTACCACTGCAACCACTGTAAGGTCTTGAGTGAGATATAACGTAGAGACTGATCTACACCTTAGCCAACGGTTGGGCAGGAATGTAATTCAGTCCTGATCACTCTCAACCACTGAACTCCCCCCACAGCTTCCTACTTTATAGAGGCTGGGTGAGCCCTAGGAAGGCCTGTCTATAGATCTTACCGGATCCATCGACAGCTGTTAACAGATTAAATATTTTATCTGATACATCTGGGTTTGGAACAAGGAACTTAGCAATGATTGCTTTACACACTCAAATACCAATTCATCAAACATGAGTTACACGATCATAAAAATCTAGCACAATTATTTGAATGCAAAGAGATGCAACATAGCACAGCATTTAAGAAACATTATTTTTATGTAATAATAATTATTATTTATTGAGAGAATTTATACAAATGCCATTTGGCACATAATGTATTTAACAACCTTCTTTTGCAAACCTCCCGTAAGGGATTCTCGTGGAAGCGTGTATGTAGAAACCTCCCATTGAAGGCACTCCTAGCGTGGTTCATCTCACTGTAGTAGATCCCTGCTCCAGAGACGTTTCAGTCTCCTTGTCGGATTATGTCAGTAATGTGTCTGTCAGTAATGTAGCAGTAAGTTTGGATGTCCAGTAAGTGAGTCATGACATTTTTTGTAGTTTTTCTTGATTGTGTCAGTAACGAGTGATATGTTCAGTTCTTTTTGTAATGCTTTATTAGTAATAAAAAAGGGACAATGTGCAATATATCGAAGGAATTTTGATTGCAAGATTTCAATAGTCTGTAAGTGGGATGTTTTGCATGTGCCTTACATTTGCGAGGCATAAGTCTATATTAGTTTAAGTAGCATGCTGAATATAACAATTTTGTACGGTCACCTGTGGTCTAGTGGTTAGCGTAACAAACTACTAAGCCCAAGAACGCGGGTTCGTAGCCCGGCAGGTGGCCCTAGGATTTTTTTAAGGGAGTAAAAAATCCTTAGTTACGCCGTCCTTCGGAAGGGACGTTAAACGGGGGTCCCGAGCCTGTACGATGTCAGGTACTCGTTAAAAATCCCTATCCTAATTAAATCTGGATAGGCAAAATTTAGAGCTCCCACTGTAGCATCGTCTGATTAGCCATATCAGCATAAAGTGTCGTTAAATGAACAAACAAACAAACAACAGTTTTGTTAGTTATCGATAGTTTATTTTTGTGGTAAAGTAATTGCCTTAGGATTGAGAGTCAGTGATTCAACCTTTTCTTCAAATTAGTCATGTCTGATTTCCAATTCAGTCTTCTGTCCACATTTTTTTTAAGCAGTAATACATGTTATTTTAATAATAGTTGGCGTGGTTGCGATTGTAGTTAAATAGGCATAAATGGAAGTTAAATGTACCTATCAGATGTAAAGATAGGGCTGCACTAGCTCACTGTTGCTACATTACTGTCACGACAGAGCACTGCCAGCGTGTAAACGAGGTAATTAGTTGAACAGGATGGAGCTGTGAATTAGTGATCAGTTCGCCGCTATCAACTTCGCGGCCAAACGACTTGAATCAGTTAGCAATCGATTATCTTCCCTAGGTTACTAAGCTAACATCCTGTTCCTGAATTATGACATTAATATAACTTGGTCCTTGGGCACAATGTCCAAAGTCAAACAGTTTAAAGCTCAACTTTGGCCCGTTCTAGTTTCATACAATCGTTGATAATTCAAGGTAGAAATACTTTCGTGGAATGAATATTCAATGGAGTCGGTGTTACGGTCCAAAGATCCATCATCAGGTATAAAATTAAATAGGAAGAAGGTGAAGTTCATCAAGAAAAAATATTTTTTTGAATCCGTTAATATTTAAAAAAAATGAACACAGAAAAATCTGATAATACGCTAAGTGATTTGCATATGAGTAATATATAATCAATCATATCCACACTGCAAATAATAATAGGGTGTATAAAAAAAAATGACCGTTTTATCAAATTCCAGAGTTAAAAGTATGTAAATATTTTAATGCTTTTTATTATTTACCAACAATTAATAATCCTTTTAGAGCATTCTCTAAGCTTGTTTACTAACACTGGGCTTCTTAAAAAAAAACCTCAGTTTAGTTATTTATTTCAAAGAAGAAACATGACAGTGTCCTACGAAATTCTCGTAATTTTAAGACATTACTGGAAAACAAATTTCACAGCCGCTGAAGCAATTCGTGAAATTATTAAATTTTAAGGGGGACGTGTCCTTGACCAGCGCACTGCGCGGCGTTGGTTTGAAAAATTTAGCCGTGGATATACCACGTTGGAAAGGAAGAAGGGCTCCGGGCGACCATTAATAGATATTGATGAGGTTCTGAAGGAAGGTGTTGAGTCAAATCCATCCACAAGTACTCGCGAGCTTGCCAGGGAGTGTGGTGTGGTAAAAGATGTATTAGCATTAAAATATTTACAAACTTTTGAAATTGCGGTCATTTTTCTTTATTCACCCCATAATAATTGTTATTTCGTTTTCGATGTTTGTCAAAAACAAAAGTTGTTATTTATAGTGTTACTAACACGTACCTTTCACGTTTTCAGTAAATTTATAATAACCCTGAATAAAGGTTATTAGGTAGCAGTGAAAAACTATTGGCATTTAACATTTGACTTTTCTGTGTCCGATATTTTGATTTGATGAATGAAAAATATTCCTGCGTTTTTCTTTATGTAGATATTGAATTCTTTCACAGTTGCTGAACCGAAGATCGCGGTTTCGAATCCGGCTGAGAAAAATTATTTAATCTGTGATTATACTTCACTATGTTTGCAGTTTGTTTTTAATAAGATTTCTAAAGTTTACAGATAAAAATATGTACTACCAGTTGTCATAAATTAATTAATTTTGTTAAAAGGCGTGCATGAGACCTGTATGAAAACTCTTCTGGGGCACACTCATCCTCTATAAACTGAGTACCCCCAATTGGAGGTGACCCTGAGGTGAACTGAGCGTGATCTTAGACAAATTATCTCGCTGCACAAACGTTAGTCATAACTTTTTTTTGTATTTATTGAAATTTACAACTTCATACTGAACACATCAAGTAAATATAATGAAAGATAAATCATGTCCAGAGATAAAGACAAGTAGAAAAACTATCCAGTTGTAGTACTAAATAAAAAGTTCAACTTAGAAGGTCACGGGGCCATCTTCTTTTCAAACGCCTCGGAGGATTATCGGGAATTGAAGAGGTTGGGAGGTTTGAAACTAGTCGGTTTGAGTGGGAGTGAAGTCTGTCATGAAAAGATTGATATCGGATTCGGGCCAAATCAGCAACAAATGGGACATTAAGGTCATTATGGATTACTTTGTTCGTAATAAAGTAAAGAGCATTGAGAATTGTCATAACTTAAAAACATTACAATATCTACCATCCGTTGTAACCAAGTTTAGATTTTAGAGTTTTTTTTTTTTATTTTTTTAATACAGAATATATTACTATGTATACTACATGTATGTGTTTGTATTTGTGAGGCTGTGTTATATATACTTTTTTATATATATATATATATATATATATATATATATATATATATAAGTTGCTGCTAAACTTAGAAGTGATATCTTTCGTAGTTAAATATTGTATAAGATAAGTTTGACAGTAAAATATAAAAATAAGATAAGTGAAATAAAAACCGGGAATTTATTGAGGTCCGCTTTATCGGCTAAACTTTTCAACAGGCATCGAGTCCTTTACTACCACAGATATGTATCGACTCTTATAGATATTGGGTCATATCTTCTCTAGATTATTTATTTCGAAATTCTTATTTCACTAGACTTTACAAGTAGAAAAGATGTTCATATTCGCGGTGTTAAACGAAGTAATATAATAATGTAATTTATTTTTTATATAGATCGGTTAAGAGATTGGATTGGATTGGATGTCTGGCTTGTGTGCCTTAGTAGTTCATGTGGTTAGAGCACCGCGCTAGAGATGCGGGCTACCCGGATTTTAGTTCCGACCAAGACAAATCGTTTTTCTTCAAAATAAAAATAATATGAAAATAACTACATTTTTAGTATACAGAATGATTTGTTGTATAATGAATATATTTTATTTATTTATTTAATTTTCATTAATTAATACAAGGATAAAATTTTAATTATAGTAGGTATCCTGAATGTACTGTGTTATAAAAGTGTTCTGGAAAATAACGTTGGAAAACATAACTACAATAAATAATAAACTGCATTTACACTTACTATTGATCCCGTTGTGAGCATATATGTTTGCCGAAGTAAGATAAAAATGCATGAAACAATATTTGTTATAAATTATTACAGACATTGTACACAAACAAATTTATTGTTCTTTTCGAGTAAGAAGCCTAGGCGCTTAGTCATAGGAAAAACAACACTTCGAAATCTTCGATAAAAATGACAGAAATGAATTAGAAGCTACAATACACAGTACATACAAATAAATCGGACCAAGATCTAAACATTTAAAGCTTTAGAAATATTGAAAATATTCGGGAGGTTCAGTCAATGGTGTGTGTTTGTGCCAATAATTATTTGGCTGCCATCGGGGCTGATAATAAAATAACAGTGCAATAAAAACAGAGCAACAACATCAATAGTGAAGTACCAAAGAAAATATAAAATGTTTTTAGACGAAAATGGTAGGAATAAAAATAAGATCATGAAATAAACAAAATATTAAATTACTAAATAATTGATAAGAAATTAAAAAAATAACAAGTGTGCATTGAAATATATGAAGATGATAAAAAACAGTAAAATTACATGAGAAATAATTTCACTATATGTAACAAATGACATTCAGTTGGCGAAAATCAAAGTATTTCTGATAAAGCTAAATGCAAAATTAAAAATAGTAAAAAATGTTATAATTGTATGTGGAGAAACAAAAGGATAGAGATAAGTAGAATAAAGGGAAAAATAGGTAATATATTTACGGGAAATTTAAGAGCAACTAAACTAATATTAAACCATACAGGATTTTTTAAAAAATATTTATTGTTACTACCTTAAAAATTAATAAGGATTATGTAACATCATATTAATTATTCTTTAATGTGAAATAAATCTTATTATAATGATTAAACAAAATATAACCTACATAGATATATATATATTATATGCAGAGTGTTTTTTGTGATCCCCTTAGGTCCACAGTGTATATATATGTATATATAACTTATGTACTTCACCAAGCAAAACATAAAAAAAAGACAAAGTCGGGAAATAAACAACTCACTTGTAGGCTGGTTAAACACTGCTTTATTCAAGTTACAATCCTCTATTTATCTTATTTACAATGTTGACATCCACTGTTTAGGATTAGTGTCTATACTGGTGTATGTCCTATCTTAACTCTCCCCTGCCAGTTTACGAATACCCTCGTAAACTCAAAACAAGACAAAACATATTCATAACATAAGAATACAAAAATAATAACAGAAAGAAAATTAAATACAATATCCTTAGATCAATAAAGCTATCACTTACAAAAACCGAAAGAAAAGAAAACTTACACTATGTACAAGAACTCACTTAGCACTTTAACTTAAGATCATTATCACTCTACTGACCTACTTTAACAAACACTTAAAAATACAAAATAATAAAAATACTAAAAAAAAAAAAATACAAGCAATGGTGATCATACATATTTATAGTCTAGTTTCCCCAGCTGGAATTTTCAGCTGTTCAATATGTACCGTTCTACGTTTTCTGGGCTCCGCCAGACTCTGAATGGTGACCAGATTGTGCTCCCTAATCGCAATCACTTTGAATGGCCCCTCGTACCTGAGCACCTCCTTTGCGCGATTTGACACAATCTTTCTGTAAACAATATGGCCTATCCTAAGAGTTCCCAGGATATCCTTCACACCAAAATTATCCCTGGCTACTCTCTTACTCTTCTCCGAGACCATTCTTGTACGCGCTTTTTCCCATATTCGGTGGAGTTTTATTCTGTTCGCGACTAGGGGTTCCGCCATGGTGTCATCTACGACCGTACCGTTCCCGTCCCTACGTCGAGCCCGTAAAACAAAGAGGACCTCGAAAGGGGAGAATCCCGTACCCATGTGGATTGAGTGGTTGTACGCCGCAACAGCCCGAGGCATCGCCACATCAGCCTCCAACCCCTTATCCGCATGGAATATACGAAGATGTTCGCCCAGAGTACTATGGAGCCGCTCAATCCCTCCCCTACTTTTGGGATGCCCGGGTGTATTCCAGTGCCAAGCGACACCGCAATCTTTCATGTCCTTTCGCAGTTGGGCATTGTCGAACTCTCTACCGCTGTCCGAGGAAATCGAATCTGGCATCCCGTAACATTGGAACCATGTTCGGAGGGCGCCACCGACTGCGGCCGCTGACTTCTCTTTCACCGGATGGGCCATGGCTATTTTACTGAATATGTCCACGATAGTTACCCACTTAAAGCCCCTCCACGTAAAGGTGTCAATTTGGAGATCCGTTAGCGGCGCTATAGGCGTACACGTCTCCACTTGCAACCCTATCGGGGGATGGCGATCATACTTCGCGACATGGCAAATGGCACAGTCCCTCACAATCTATTCGACCGTTTTCCTCATCCCCACCCAGTAGTACCTCCGTTTCAATGCTGTTACTGTTTCATTAACCCCCCTATGATTAGTTTTCCCCTGGTGGTAAGCTAACGTGACCTCTTTTTGGTGATCGGTATCCCGGATCGTATCCACCATAAGGCGACACCTAACAAACGACCTATCCAGACCTATCTTCTCTAGTCGCCACAAATTCTTGATTTTCTCCCAAACCGTCGCGTTCCCTACATAGAGATAGTGGGTCACCCCTACCTTTGACGCGTCTTTCAGAACTTGGCATATCTGTTCTTCCTTGACTCCAGGTTGAGACCAGATAGTAACAATATGATGCCTCTCATATCTGGAATATTCCATTTTCAGTAACCCTGTGGTCCGTGTCTTCCAGATTATCTGTCGCGTCTTGTCATTGATCACCTCATCTACCTCCTCCATGTCCGTCAGTCTCTCGTCCTGTGAATCCTCCTGTTCGGGAAATTCCCCGTTGCGGTCTGTTTCTCGCTCTCCTTCCCCATCTGGCGTCCATTCACGTACGAACCTCTGAAGCCCCCCGGACGGTTCCCCTTCTCCTGAATCGATCGCATTGACTTGTAGGGCACGAGATAGCCAATCCGCCACCACATTATCCTTTCCCGGCTTGTATGTTATCTCGATATTATACTGGCTCAGGATCTCCTTCCAACGCGTCACCCTAGCCGACGATTCCTTCAAATTCCCCACCCACAGAAGTGGCCTGTGAACGGTATGAACTTTGAACCTCTTACCGAAAATATAGGGCCGGAAGTGTTGGACTGCCCATATAATCCCTAATAACTCCCTTTCCAACGCGCTGTACCGAGTCTCTGCGTCTGTAAGCCTCCTGCTTGCGTATGCCACCGGCCGTTCTCCCTGATCATACTCCTGCGACAAAACCGCTCCCAGTGCATATTCACTAGCGTCGGTGGTGATCGCAAACGGTTTCGAAAAATTCGGAAATGCGAGGACCGGTTCTGTTTGCAACCAACGCATGCATTTCCTAATGTTCTCCTCGATCTCCGGGGTAATCTGAACTGTGCGCCCCTTTCTTAACAATTCATTCAGAGAAACCAGATGTTCGGCCATCTCTGGGACAAATCTACGATAATAATTGAGGGTTCCGAGTAATCTCCTGATTCCCTTGATATCGTTCGGCATCGCCATTTTCCCTATGGCTTCCACCTTCTTACCGTCAGGCCTAACCCCATCCTCCGATATCGAATGCCCTAGGAAATTGATCTGTTTTTGCCCCAATATTGATTTTTCCTCCGACAATTTCAATCCAAATTGACGGATTCTGTCAAAGACTCGCCTCAAGTCCTCGATATGACCTAACTCCGTCTTACTAAAAACCAGGAGGTCGTCCATATAGACCTGGCACATATTTTCATCTAAGCCCCTCAAGAACTCGTCCATCAGTCTCTGAAAAGTTATTGGCGCATTTTTCAAACCAAACGGCATACGGGTAAATTCGTAATGCCCCCTCTCAAACGTGAACGCTGTTTTACATTGGTCCCTGGGATGCATTCGAATCTGGTGGTACCCTGATTTCAAATCCAACGTACTGAACACCGTTGCTCCGCCCAATCTGTCCAAAATGTCTTCTAGTCTGGGAATAGGGTATTTCTCATCCAACGTGTTGTCGTTGAGTTGTCGGAAATCCACTACCACCCTGTAGCGCTCCCTAGTATCCCTGTCAACAGGTTTCTTCTTGACCGCCCATAGAGGACTGTTAAAGGGCGACGTACTATCGACGATAATTCCTTGGCGTTTGAGTTCCGCGATCTCCGCCCTAATGTGTTCCCGTAACACCTGAGGGTACCTCCGCTCCTTCACGTACGTACTCTTCTCTGACTTTAAATGAATTTCGTGAAAAGTTTCCCCCGTCACACTCAGGGGATCCCCCTCGCGAAAAAAAATATCCGCATATTCCTCCTTTATGCCCGTCCTCCAATCCTTGGCCTGGGCGATTGCACCAACGCACCGCACATCCCTTTTCGCGCTCTCCATCGTTTTATATATCCGCCTCCCTATTTTAATCACCCATTGACCCTCTACATTACGTAGTTTCGCCCCTAATTTCCCGAGAACATCACACCCCAAAATCCCCCCATATTCACGCGGCATAGTCTCTACCACATGCAGGGTTGCTATTCCACCCTTTTCCCCCCATTTATCTAACGCCAGGTCAATTTCCCCCTCCACCGTACAGGGACCACCCAAAGTGACCAACTTACATAAGCACGTCCTAATTTCTGGTTCACTCTTTCCTTTAAATATAGTTTGTAAACTATCTCTACCTATTAGAGTACACGAACTCCCTGTGTCCACCAGACACCTCCACCCCTTGCAAAACTCGATAATAGGCAACCGATCACACCTCTTTATGATAGTATTTACACAAAAATGCGTTGCCTCTCTGCTCACACCATTCTCATTCTCTACTCACCTCCTCGATTCTCCTCCCTGCCCTCCGTTGTCTGCTCTTTCCTCCAGGGGTCCCTCTGCCACCATGCTCGCTGCCCTCTGTCTCGAATCCTGAAGCCTCGGAAGATCTAGACGAATCGGATGGCCTTCTGCTTCTTCTCCATATTCTCTGCGCATTTACCTCCATCGGCTCTCCACGATCATGGTTTCTCCGCCTTATGTATGGGAATTGTATCGCCATGTGTCCCTCGCTGTGGCACTCAAAACAGCGCGTGCGTGGGCACTGGGCCATCAGATGCCCTCTCTTCCCACATTCGTGGCACTTTCTATCCTGCTTTCTCCCATACCTTCTATCTCCGAACGGCTTTTTCTCTCTGGGTATTCTGTCTCTCCTGCTAAAGTCTCCATCCCTTCTTCTCTCTCGGTCTGGTCTTGGTCGATTTCTTCCTATATCATTACGGCGATATGACACCTTACACCATCCTGGTTCGAAAACTTCTCCATCCTCTTCATCGCGGGCACTCACATCCACCATCTCCTGGGCGCATTCCATGAATGACTTATCTCTGGGTAACCCGTCTTTCTTTCCGGTATCCCTAGCTAACTGCACCTTCAACACTGTGGTCATAAACAGCATCCACGTTTCGACCGCACCCGTATCCATTACCTCGCGTAACTTCTCATTTATCTTATTTAGTCTCACCAGCAGTCCTGCAGCATACTGACCATTTGTCTGATTTTGACGTTTCACCTCCCGAAACATCTGCAGCATGTCTTCTTCTGGGGCCCATCGCCCCCCTCCATACGCTTTTTTTAGCCTTTCTTTTATCACCTGCCATGCAGTATCCTCATCTGCTTGGATCAGATTTAGCACGCTCCTTCTGACCCGTCGTGCTAAGGCTACCCGTAGTCTTTTGGCATCTGTTTCTTCCAAACAACCTGTTGAGACCTGGGACTGGATACTGTTCATAATGCCATCTCCGCCCTTGAGAAAATGATTCAATTCGCCTATATCACCATTAAACTTCTCTAAGTCGGATATTTCCCTTCTTAAGTCCTGCGCATTTGCCTTTCTTAATTTCATTTTTTCCAGCTCGTTTGTTTCCTGCGCTATTCTATTTGCCTCCTGCGCAGCTAAGTCAGCCCGTGCCATCGCTAGGGTTGTCGACGGTAACGGCGGGAACTCGGGATTCACTGGTTCTGCCTGTGAAGGCTCCAAAGTTAATGTTGCAGGCCTAAGGATTTCTCTTTCACCATTCATAATGGCACAATTAGTTTTTAAAATTTTAAAGAACAAAAAAAAAATGAAAGTACGTAAACAAAAAAAAAAGCTCTGTAATGAGATCACAATAGTTTCTAGTGTCCTTGAAAGAGAGGAGAGAAAAAAAACAAAAGAAAATATTCTTACTGCACTGCTAAAACGTTTTCCCGGGTTTCGGCACCACTTATGTACTTCACCAAGCAAAACATAAAAAAAAGACAAAGTCGGGAAATAAACAACTCACTTGAAGGCTGGTTAAACACTGCTTTATTCAAGTTACAATCCTCTATTTATCTTATTTACAATGTTGACATCCACTGTTTAGGATTAGTGTCTATACTGGTGTATGACCTATCTTAACTTGATAATACAATATGTTTCAGCCCAAACAAAAGCATACTTCGAAAACAAAAGAACAAAGCATATACTTCTCACTTAACAAATCACTATTCGTAGGCAACATAATCTAGTTATCTGTATTTATTTTATAGTTATTTTTAATTGTGTATTTATTTTCTATTTAATTATTATTATTATTATATTTACTTACTTTATTTAGTATTATTTTTATGTATTTTAAATTAAAATTACGGTTCATTTTTTTTTTTTTTTTTTATTTAAGCGGGTTTTTTCTATATTTTTCCTGCTATTGTAAAACTTACTTATAAAAGACAACTTTAATTAATTAAAATCACTGTTGTTTAAACATGTAAAGGAAGTCCGGAACATGTATTTACACTTATTGCTGCTTGTATATGTAAAACTGTAAATAAAGTTTTTTTTTTTTTTAATATATATATATATATATATATATATATATTTAAATAATCTCCAACTGTAAATCACTTTTTAAAAAGAACTTTATTGAAAATGGCAGAGATAAAGACTAGCCTAATCGCTAACTAAAGCTAATTCTAATGTAGTAATCTACATCTATTAGGGGAGGGGAATAAATAGGAATGATTGTGCTGATCTAGGTTCTGAGAAGGACATCTGCCAGCTTATGCACGTATATATAAATGGGAAAATATTGTTTTCGAAGCATATACATGTTCTCCATCAGTCCAAATAAGCAATACTAGCGTACAGTTACAGCGTAAGGAAAAAGTTGTCAAACCTAACAATATTTATTGAACATTTAGGACGATTACATAAGGTACGAATCAGTGCCAACTAAGTAAAGAGGCCTTTTAGAATCGATTTAGAAGGAATGTGGCATGTGTAACTAATCGATACTCAGGTATCGACCCAGACTGCTGGTTCCCGATGACCAATCGGAGGTTCCAGTGGAATAATTCATTCCTGTTATCGATACATCGAAATATAAATAAACAAGAGTATGGCCACTGAAGTACAAAAAAAATAAATAAATAAAAACTGGAGCTTTAAAAAAAAAGTCTACTCTCTTTTTGAAAAATTAACAACAGCAATGTTTAGAATGGAAATAAAATATTGAGTTGAACTGAGGCCCATATTCGTGGGAGTTTTACTGAAAACAGAACCAGCGTGTGTGTTGTATTTTTTATTACTCAGGCATTTTTTAAAATTATAATTAAACATTACTGAACCAGAATGTTCGATGCGGAGAATACCATCACCGATTTTGGTATTTTATTAATTTAAAAAAATAATCTACAAAAAATATATTTCAATACTATCTTTTAGTGTAATATAGTAAACCACTTTTAATTCTAAGATTTAATTTGTTTGTACAGAAAATACTAGGTCTGCAAGTTTAAAATGTCGTTTATTTCTTAAAACATAATTTAATTAAAAATAAAAAGTATAATATATTTTATTCAAAGTACTGGCCCTCGCTTTCTACACATTTTGTCTATCTCTCGGGCAATTTATGGATACCATTCCAAAAGAATGCTTCATCTTTATTTGAAATCCATTCATCGAGCCATTTTCTTACATCCTCCAAATTGTTAAAGTGTTGCTCAGCCAATGAGTGTCCCATCGATGAGAATAGGTGATAATCAGAAGGCGCCAGGTCAGGTGAATACGGCGGATGGGGTAGGAGTTCCCAACCAAGCGAAGAAATCGTTTCCTTAGTCAATCTGGCTGAATGTGCAGGAGCGTTATCATGCTGAAGAATGACTTTGGCGTGCCTGTGAGCCCATTCTGGGCGTTTTTCGATCAATGCGTGACTCAAATTGATCATTTGTTGTCGGTAGCGGTCGGTATTGACTGTTTCGCCGGGTTTGAGAAGCTCGTAGTAGACTACTCCCTTCTGATCTCACCACACACACAGCATTGTCTTCTTCCCAAAACGATCCGGTCTTGCACTCGATGTGGATGGTTGCCCTGGCGTTACCCATGATTTTATTCGTTTGGGATTCTGAAAATAAATCCATTTTTCATCGCCAGTTACAACTCGATGCAAAAAACCCTTTCTTTCGTGGCGTAAAAGCAGCATTTCGCACACAATTTTTCGTTTTTCCATCTGTCGTTCGTCCAATTCATGTGGAACCCATTTTCCAACCTTTTGAATTTTTCCCATAGCTCTCAGGCGATCGGAAATGGCTTGTCTAGTGACATTCAACTGTTCTGCCATCATTTGTTGGGTTTGGGTGTTGTCTTCGTCTAATAAAGATTGCAATTCGACGTCCTCAAACTTTTTTGGTCGATTTTCTCGTTTTTTATCAGTAACATCAAAATCACCACGTTTGAAACTTTGAAACCAACGTTCACATATCTTGACGGTTGGAGCAAGATCGCCATAAGTCTCAACAAGAATTCAATGACATTCAGATGCCTTTTTCTTTTGATTGAATAAGAAAATCATGACATGCCGCAAATGCTCTTTATTTGGCTTAAAATTAGACATTTTTAACACCAAAGAAAGGTATGATACGTCCACGTAAACGACTTAAAAACAACTGACTTTTGTAAACAAATGACTAACAAACAAAATAGCGTTTAGAGATAAGCAAATCCTTCAATAGGCTAAGGGCGCATTCTATTGGAATTAAAACGACATTTTAAACTTGCAGACCTGGTATATAAAATGTTTTTTTTGTTTTGTTGGAAATGAATTTGTTGTTTTATATGAATCAGGATATAGTTAGAATATCATATAGAATATAAGTGTACAATGACTATTTTTCAAACAGTTAATGTACACAATTGTTACTGTACAATAGTATTTCTATTATTCACATTAGTTATTGTACATACAGTTCCATACTTTTCTGTTACATGTAACCTCTTTAAGTCCGTTATCATACATTTTATATCTTTATTTTACTATTTTTTTTCTTAATTCTTCATGTTCCAACCTTTTTTGTATATGTTAATATTCTCATTTTGTATCTTTGGTTTACCTCCTCTTTTTTGATTTTCCTTTATATTATTTTTACTTTACTATCCTTTCTGTACATTTATTTTCTGTATTTTATTTTATATGCGTTATTTATAATTTATAATTTCTGCTCATTTTCTTTTATTAAATCTGTCTTATTTTATTATATCTGTCATTATTTTCATTTTCTTTTCACTATCATTAATTTTGTTATATCTGTCTTTATCTTAATTTTATTATATCTGTCACTATTTTAATTTCTTTTCATTATGATTAATTTTTTTAAATCTGTCTATATCTTAATTTTATTATATTCTGTCACTTTTTTAATATTCGTTATCTTTCATTTTCATATCTGTCACTATTTTAATTTTCTACATTACTTGTCACCATATTATTGTTACTGTACATTTTTATATTTTTTTGTTCTGTTTGTTTCTCTCTCATAGCCCTGAAGATGACCTACACTGTAGGTCGAAACGTCGGCACATAATTATAAGTTTTTTACTTATTCAGTGTTTTGTTTTTTTACTGCACCCCCCCAACTATCTCCTTTACATATAGTTATAATAGTTTCTTTTTCAGTTTAATTTTTTCTTGTCAAATATTTTTAGTTCCTTTCTTCGTTTAATGTATTACGTGAATAGATTAATAAAGGATTTAAGAAATTCAGGCGTTTTATCTATATCAGGGATTTTTTTGGCTCTTTAGCAACCACTATTATTTTATAGCACATAAGAGATTGCTACATAGACTTAAACATTACAAATTGAGCCAAAAAAATCAGTCAACCTGCTAATGTTGGACATGATACAAATATTAAATTGGTTGGGCATTAATATATCGATAAAAGTAGATTTGTTTAAAAGTTAATTCATGCTAAAAAAAAGTTTATAAATTTATAATTGAAGTCTTTTGATACTTGAACTAATTTGGAGCATTATCGATTAAAAAATAGATTCATATAAAAAGAAATAAGTTTTAATTCAATTTTAAAGTACTTCGTCGCTTCATTCTACTTCAAGACTTACTTAACAAACGCCCTAAGCTTCCAATTAATTACCAAAGGCTCATATGTGCCATCGAATTCCTCTCGTATCCTTACGATCCAAATTCCTTCATAAAATCCTTAATGATCCTTACTTAGTTACAAATAAAGTCATCCATAATGACCTCGATGCCCCACTTGTTACTGATTTGGCCTGAATCTGATACCAATCCTTTCATGACAAACCTCTAAAACCCATTAGTTTCAAACCTAACTATGTATTTATTCAATTCCCGATAATCATGTGATGTGTCTGAAAAGGAGATGGCCACGTGAACTTCTAAGTTGTATACCTACCTAAGTATTGTATACCTAAGTAAGTAAGTTGTTTCTCTACTTGCCTTTATCCATGATATTATGTATCATTCATTATATTTGCTTGTTGTATTGTTATAATACAGTTGTATATTTCAATAAATTAATATTGAAAAGAATTATTATACAACACATTTATATCAACGGAAATAGGGCATTGAATTTTTTGAAATATCTAATAAACCGGTGGTTATAGTTTAAACTGCCTTTTCTAAAGTCCTATTTTCCTATAGTGCGGAAGTAATCAGGTATGAAGAGATATCGATTTATTTCTAGTTAACTATCGATACCTATTAAACAGTTCATGTTTAAAAGGCCGATCTATCGTTAAGGAAGGCCTCGTTCACAGTTTACTAGGAAGTAGTTAGTTCTTAAAGGGCCACTTCAGAGAGAACTTTATTAACAAGAGCTCATAACAAGGTAAATACGTCGTGAAAGCTGTTCTGTTTGTGAAGGCATCACGATCACCGCGAGGCGCCGAACAGTCTTAAACCTCAGTGAGGTAATGAGGCCATTTGATCAGCTTCCTTTGAGGCAATATCCGTTTTGTGAATCTCTTTAAGTTATAATTAATGTTCTAATTTTTTTTTTAATTTTCAACTGAATTATGACTAGACAACACGTAAATTGCAGGAATGAAACATAGTTTAGTAGTGCTCAAATATTAAATTCAATTAGAAAGCTCACGAGGCCATTTTATTTTCTGAAGATTTTAAGGCTTATATTTGAAGAGGTCGCTAGGTTTGTAACTAGTGCGTTTGAGTGGGAATTAAGTTATGAAAGATTGATATCGGATTCACAAATCAGTAACAAATTGTACAACAAGGTCATTATGTATTACTTTGTTCGTAACATAGTAAGGATTATTGAGGATTTTACGAAAGATTTTGGATTGTAGGGATTGGATACGAGAGGAATTCGATGGCTTAGTGGAGCCCCAAAGCTCTATACCGTTAGACCAAACAGATCTTGTAATAGTCATATATAAATGAGTCTTTTGTAATTAATTGGGAGCTTAGAGCGTTTGTCTAGTAAGTGTTGAAGTAGTTTGAAACGGCGAGCTGTTTCTTGTTGTTTCATTCTAGTATGAGGATTCCAAGCTAACGTTCGTCAAGGTGTAGTCCTAAGTACTGGACTTGCATACTGGAATCTGTGGAATTTTATTAAACCATACAGAAGGACAGGAAATCGTTGCAATATAATCAACCTAGATATCAGTAATCACATAACAGTGTATGAATGAATGAAATTTTTCTTAATAAAAACAAAATGTTATGAAAAGTAACAGAATACCAGATGTTGACGGGTATTTTTTGTTTTATGTTTTTTGGGGAGATTTGAAGCTTTTTATTTGCAATTCTTACACTGATGTTTTAGCATATGTTTTATGTCCCTATTGAGTTTTTTTCCTTCTATAATGATAACAGAAACTGATTAGAAGTTATATAGTAGAATTAACTACTTACCTACACGTACATTCTATTACTGACTGTTTGGTTCATCCTTTATATAGTGATGAAGGATTATTCAAAACGGTTTAGAAGTTAAACAATAATCGTTAAATGACAATTTCATTGTCAGGAGATAAATCAAAGTAATTAGAATAATCTAGTGAATATTTGGAAATAATAAACCATTGTGCAATCATATATTAAAGATAAAACACAATATTAACAGCTGAAGAACAGCTGAAGAATAGCAACATTAATAGCTGAGCAACTGAATCAGGTCGCAGCCATTACACGTCCTGATGACCTTTTAGAGGATATTGGCCGATATTAGTGACGTTTACTAGGGCAACTTTATGGTGAAGGATGCTATAAAAGGAAAGATGAAAATGATACCCTGGTCCTGCGGCTCTAGTCTACGAGGACATTGATGGATGAGTTTCGCCTGCTTCTTATAAGTTATACATCGGGATAAAACTTATTGCTATGCATCAAATATATCAATAACTATATTATATAGTTGAATATTATAGAATATGAAAGTATAAACATCGAAAAGGAGACATAAAGAACGAGCGACAGGACTTCTATGAGTAGATAGGTAATGGGAGGAGGCATTAATAGCGTAAAAGGATTGAACAGATTGAACTGAAAAAAATATATTAACTTCCCTCACTCTGCGCCGGAAACCAATAACTTCTTGTCATCCAACATTCCTTAATAATATCCCACCCCTCTAGAACAGGTCCGATACTTCGGACTACAACTTGACAAACGATCTATTTGGTCTTACGGAGTAGAGCTTTGGGGCTCCACTAAATCATCGAATTCCTCTCGTATCCAATCCTTGCAATCCAAAATCCTTATTTTTTTACGAATAAAGTCATCCACAATGAAATGTCCCATTTGTTCCTGATTTGGCCCGAATCCGATATCATTCTTTTCATGACCCAATTTATTCCCAATAAAATCCACTCATTTCAAACTAGCTGCTTCTTCAATCCCCAATAATTTTCTCTGAGGAGTCTGAAAGGAAGATGGCCTCGTGAGCTAAGTTGAATTTTTTATTTGATTACTACCTACGGTTATTTTATTTAATTGCCTTGAACTCATGTCATTATGTATCATTCATTCTATTTACTTATTATATTATAATACAATTGTAAATTTCAATAATATATTATTGATGTACGAAAAGGAAGGAAATAGTATATCCTTGAAGGGAGGATGTAGGATTCTATATTATGTTTCGATACAAAGGAGTGAAGGGAGTGTGAAGGGCTCGTTAGTGAAGATAGCGATCAGGGATCGATAGGAATCAACTTTATTCCTCTTCTTAAACATGTATTACTTCCTATTCATAAGGATCTTCAATAATAATATGTATTATAGTTCAAGTAGGAGGCTGGAAGTTGTAAATAATAAAGGTTTTATTGAAATATTATTCGATAAATAAGTACCTCTCCACAACTTTACATCCCTTCAAGAAAAGCGGTCTTCTTTACGAATTTATTTATTATATTATAATTTATTAAAAAAGTATTACTCTTACTTAACGAGCCTCAAAAACGTGTATATATGTATTTATATGCTGGTTCAACTAGACAATAGTCAATAATAAAGCAATACATTTTACATTATATGGCACAATAACATTTGATACGATCGGGCACGAATGTCCTTGGTTGGGGAGGGAAATCACCTGCTATTTTCCGCGTGGTTAAATAATTCTGATAATAATGGCAGCGATATGACTGGACTCGATTACTTTCTGGGCTTTTCAATGACTCAGGTAAGATCGATAGGTGAATGGCGCGACAATCAAGAGTGACGCATTCCTTCGAAGAACGATCAACCCTAAAGCAGTAAGGAAGGCTCAGTTCAAGCAATGTCTTTATTAAATTAGTTAATTGGAAACATTTAATTAGAATATAGTTTTGAAAGGTATTATTGCTTGGAGCAGAGTAGTTCAAAGGTAAGTGAAAACTTACTGTGCCGAAGGTCCCGGATGGGGTCTTGTGAGATCTGCAGACCTCCTGTGGCTCACCCAGCCTTTATTACGTGGGGAAAAACCTGGTGGTTGAGCACGATCTGGGGAAAATCACCTCCCAGCACAACCGTTGTCCTGGAAACAGTGCAGTCTATACCACGTACCTAACCCAAGCCCTTCATGGGGTATCACTTTTGATGCAGTGACTGATAATTGAGAGTGAGAGTGAGAGTGAGAACTAATAATAAATCAATATCGATCGTTGATTTGAGAAGTAATTGAACGAAAAGTTCATTTAATAGTTGATCAATTGATACAAATAATAAATAAATAAATTCATGCAATAGCTTAGATCAATCACTAGTTTAACTTTTCGCTACCCTTAAAAGCTCATAGTTCAAAGTTACGTTTTATTAAATTATTGCAAATACAAATTATCTAAGCATTGTTACGGACTACTGGGTGTGATGAAATTACTTACAATTAAATTATTAAACTAAGAACAATATTCTAAAGTTTTTAACCTAGGCCTAACCCCTGCATAATTACTAAAATATTATAAGATATTACTAATACTAAATAGCTTAATTATTTACATAAATTTGTATAAATACAATAAAATTACACTACAGTTTACAACTACTAATTAACACTTCCACCGACCGTAAGATTCTCCAAATATGACAAACTGACACACAGTAATAAACAGAAATGGTTTATTACACTCGCGGACCATCACAAGTTTACTACTCACTAGTTTATCACACTGGCACTTACTACTGACTGCCTGGTTCACGGAGAGGGGGTATTTAAATAGGCAAGGTCGAACGTTCTAGACGCGCGGGAGTGGGAGAGGCCGTTCTCGGATATTCCAGATCTTTCTAATCCGCCTCAATCTCTCGAGTCCGCCTTTACCCTTTCAGCCCGTCTTTCTCTCTCTGACTGTAATATTATTGTAGAACTTAACGATAATAATAATAATAATAATAATGCTAAAAATGAAAATAAAGTTCATTTATGTAAATGCAAACACAAGCTATAAGTAATAAGACCAATATAATTTCAATTAAGCTGCATTAATATTTAGTATCGAGATCGTGCAATCCATTATATGCTTTGATTAATAAAAAACTACATGTAAATGTATATATTTATTGTTTGGGGAGTCAGTTTATGTTATAACCATACTAATGTTAAAAAAATAAATTTACTAATTTTAAATTTAAATGATTTAGGCTATAATTGATTCAGAAATTCGACAAAGAACCGTTTTCAGAATTTTTTTAAACAACTGGATGCGATATATATCGATACTTTTCCTATATTGGGACGCCTACAGTGAAGTCAGGTGTTGAGGACATTACCTGGGAATTGCCGACGCAATATTCTAAGGAATGCCAGGATCCAGGACCTTCAGATCCTTCTTTTATACCCTCAAATTGTCCTCCGAACCTCGATATTGTCTTCAATATTGCCAATGTATCTGTCTGTATTCTCTGAAAACTACCAATCAAACATGACTCCAGCGATTAAATTTAAAAAATAAAGCAGTTACTCCATGAATTATTGAAAAGCCGTAATTAGAATTATTAACAGACGTTTATTAAAATTTTTTACAATTGTTGATTGGTATTAACTATTCTAATTTGACTGAAGCCACTGTACTTGATTAGAAGCCATAATATTCCTAATCAAGTTATGAATTCCCATTTCATCACCGATAGTTAAAATTTTTAATTAAAAAAAACAACGTATTATCTTGAAATACTGACAACTTGTTTCCGTTCTGAAATATCGGAACTATGATTACAGCCCTAATAGTACACGATAGAGACTGTACTATTTCTAACCTAAATGATTTTGCAGACCGAAATCACACCCAATGGCCAGGTTTATCCCCTGTTTAAGGGTACTCAATTTACAGAGGTTGGCCAAGCCCTGGAAGTGTCTCGAGATCTTGTCACATTTTGTCATAGATGGTCTGTCACATCTGAACTTGGAGATCAGCAATCGAGCATATTACTTAGTTGCCCCATACACTTACGCAATAAAAAATAAAAATATTATTGACGATCAATTTCACAAAGAAAACGACTTTACACTTTGACTTTTACAACTTATTTATGAAGTTAGATAATTAAAGTAGTAAAGTTGCTCTGAAAATATAGGAATATTAAAGAAAATATCAATAATATTTAACAGTGTATAAAACCTTTTTCGCACATAAATATAAAATCATTGAAAAAATTCAAATTTGTTTAAACAGTGATATCAAAAAATTACTTCAATGTTTGTCTCTTTTTTCATTCCTCATTGCCTCCAATTGGTATTTATGTGTAAGCTAATATCTTTAATATTTTTTCGCACGACGGTATGATATCTCGTGTTTGTCTAAACCATGCCCTTAGTACACTTTTACAGGAGAGAAAAAAAATGCGGTGACTATTGACTTGGCAATTTATAATATATTTTTTATCTATACAATTTTTGAACTATTACTAAAAAGATTGAGGAGAAGTATCAAAAAATCCTATCCTGCCATGTTGCTCACCTCAATACTTCCTTACTAACTCATTGCCTCCAAAAGTTGTAGATAGGCGCTACTGTTTTGACGGCGACGATTTACTTTTGTTACAATTTTTGTTTGTAGATAGTTGCTTCCTTATTTTCTCCTTAAGTTTATTATATCTTTATTGTTGTTCTGTAATTTAATAATAAACTAACTGGAAAAAACGGGAAAATATTTTTAGAACAACTGAAATCTTGTTTTTTACTCATTGCACTTGGTTCTTTATTACTCACTATAAATAGTAATATACATTTTAAAAAAAACGAATATAATATAAAAATAATGTTTAAAGTATAATTTTATTTATTAAAGATTCATTTAAAAATAGTTCATGTTATTAGTTTTTTTAAGTTATTACAGAGTACACTAGTATAATACGAAACCTTATTTTTTTTATGAACCGTGTCTAATAAAGTTAAACGAAAAAACCCAAGTATAATGAAGGTTATTTCGTACAGGCAAGGGTACCTACTTTCATATTAAGGCAACGAAATAAATAATGAGATCGGAGGTAACTGTTGGGTTGGGTTTAATGAATGGGCATTTCCTGGCAATATATCTGCTCTCCCCTGCGTGAGGTTTCTTCTCTCGACCACCTTCAGGTGGAACGGTATCGCCTTAGATTTACGAAGACAGCAAAGTGGGCTCCTTCTGTAACTATAATTAATTGGTCCAATGGGGCAATGAAGGGATGTTCCAACGTGGTGTTTTCTCTCCCCTAAAAAATTATTCATTTTCGAAAAACCTTCTTCCTCAAACGGAAGTAAATCATCACCATTATTAATATTTTATAAAATTATGGCTGTGCTATTGTTAACCTCTGTCAGAATATAAATGCCCAGTCCTGGTGAATATATGATTGTCGAAATTTGTTCACAGGGAATTTCGTTTCCTCCTCGTAGTTTTGACTTGGAATGGATTTTTAATAAAAGCAGTAACCTCATTTCAAGCCAATTCCCGAATTCGCCCCTTTATTTTATACGAAAACTACACGATTCCCCTGCACTAAGCACGTTAAAATCATTTTGGATAAGATTCGACTTAATCATTTATCCAAGGGGGTTGCAGATGTATAGCCTAGTAATATAATGTATATCATAAAAACAAGTTTTAACGAACCTGAAGTATTCTTAAGGAAATCCTCCCACCGACGCCTCGGCCTCACCCTAGGACATTTACCAGTCGACTTATCGCTTATTAACTTTTTTAGGAGTTCGCTCAGCTGTATATATATATTTTTCAGAGGTCTGAAAAACTTTAGAGCATTATAGTAATACTTTCATTGATAATAATTAATATAGTTAATTAACATCAATGACTGACTTGCATATCTGCTGCCTCGGCGAATAAGAGGTAAAGCCGAATTTTGACCTAAATGTGCTTAGGAAAATGGAATCGTGTTATTCTCGTAATGCCTAATTAGCTGTAAAACATTAATTTGGATTGGATTTATTACAAATAATAAAACTCCATTTCAAGAAAAAAGAATATATATATATATATATATATATATATATATATATATATATATATACAGGAATAAAATCGATTTCTCTAGGTACGAGAAACTCTATCTGGACATATTCGATTTAACTACTTCTTCAAAGGGTTGTAGATATTATTATTAATTTATAACTTTTATTTAAAAAAAAATCAAAATGTTTCATTGTTGATCTTAGTCATTTTAATTTAATAATGTATAAACTTATCAACTAATGAATTCCGCTTCGCTGAATAGTAACAATTAAAAAACATCTTTGATTAAGCAGAATAGATTTGACGAAGAAGATTATTCCAAGATTGGGGTCTATGAAAACCCTAATGAAAACTTCGGCCAAGCTAAGTTAATATTTAAGCTGGAGAGAGGAAAGACTAATGGCGATCGATTTGCTATCATCGGCGGTCGGAGGAAACGAGTCTTCTTCAGGTCGGCTTCTTCCCTTACAAATGGATTAGTTCTCATTGGCTCGTTCTAGGACTGCGGTTTTTTTATCGAGGTTTCTCATTGGTCAATGGTTGAAGGACTGTTTATGGAGAGTACCCTAATACCTTTTAAGGATGCGGAGTGGCTCAGTGGTAGAACACTGAGTTGCCATTCCGAAAATCCTGGTTCAAATCCCGCTGCCGGCAAGACTATTATTTAGCCTGTTAGGGGCCGGAGATGGATCCTATAGGATCTAAGACCCTCCTGGGGTTAACTCAGCCTCTATAAAGTGGATACCTAAAGTAAGGGGAGCAAATTGGCGGTTGAACGTGCCCTAGGAGAAATCACCTCCCTGCACAACTGTTTTCCGATAAACAGCACAGTCTCTACCACTTACTGAACCCCCAGATCCGATCACGCGTTGTAGTGGTACAGATGTTTTTTTTTACTAATTTTAGCTGCCATAACCGTAAAAAGATATTCAAGAAGAACAAACAGCGGGAAAACTTTTTTATTTTTCGGTCTTAACATTACTAAACCAGTGGATTGTCTCGAATTTTATAAATTATATTTGATAAAACTAACATATTGTCCAATGAATCTATTGGATCAGTTTCAACGGAATCCTCCCATCTACTCCTCACTTCAACCCTTCGAAAATTACCAGTCGGTTCTGTTTACTCAGCCCAACAACTTTACAAACCCATAGTAATATTCGCGATCCAGTTCACCTATGTCACTTCCATAATAAGGTACATACTCCTTAATTCCGCGGTATGCAATCTCTTAAAATCTCCAGTGGACTTCCCCTTTATTGA
This sequence comes from Arma custos, assembly GCA_037127475.1. NCBI lineage: Eukaryota > Metazoa > Arthropoda > Insecta > Hemiptera > Pentatomidae > Arma > Arma custos. The sequence continues at coordinate 118,743,788 of CM073764.1, read as the reverse complement.
ACTGATTATTGTATAAAATACATTATTTTCGCATATCATAAGATTTATTAGAAGGATACCATAAATAATGGGAATTATCATAGTTTGTATGGATTTTTCAATATAGGTACAAAAATTGCGAGATAAGTAAAGTCGAGGATAGACTAAAAACAACCTAAAAATATAAACGTCTTTCTTAAATTTATGTGTGAATAGATAGAGATGGAGATAAGGATATATATATATATATATATATATATATATATATATAGAGAGAGAGAGAGAGAGAGAGAGAGAGAGAGAGATAAATAGAAAGATCTAAGGCTATTTTTTCCCCGGAGCTAGTCTTCCATTGGTTAACTTACCGCAGCGATTCAGCTCCAAACTTTTCGCTAATTATTCAACAGCTGCAATCTATTGCTAACGGCGCAAACCCTTTATTTATTCACCAAATTGCTACTTTATATTCCATTCCAATAACCAACTAAATGCCATCCAATCAGAAGCGATGCTGTTCCCCCTCTTCTTCCGGCACTTCTTCAACATTTACTCTGAATAAAATTCATTTCGACATTCTTTTTTCTCTAAAAAATAGGCCCCTTTCACAAATTGAGCTATCTGTAACGTGTATTTTTCTCTTATATTTTTATTAATTATTATTTTGATGCTGATAATTTTTAAACATTTTTGTTTTGAAGAGAAAAGATTTGTCCAGGCCGGGATTCGAACCCGGGTCGTCTGCATCTCCGTTGAAGTGCTCTAAATCACTGAGCTGCCAGGGGTATTATCCAAGTCATTCAAATCCGTTCTCTTCATACATCGCAAAAGTTGCTAGAACACGGGATATAGGATCGATGTGAGAAAAGACTTGTCTGACTTGGATACGACCCCTGGTAGCTCACTGGTTTATAGCACTGCACCGAAGATGTAGACAACCCGGGTTCGAATCCCGTCCAGGACAAATCCTTTCTCTTTAAAACAAAAGTATATTTTTCTCGTTTGAAACTTTTTTTTAAACTTAAACAATGTATAAAATAATAATGAACGGCATTGCAAACCCGAAGGCTCGATGCCGATCCATTCTACCTTTATCCCGGCCTACAACACAGGCCTTAACTAGTCGGCTCAACGCTATTTATATTTTTAGTAACACTAATCACAAATAATCTATTAAAACAGTGGTTTCCAACCCAGCAGGGCGTGAAAAGAAGTGGAGGAGGCGCGGGACAGTTGAAAATACCCTTCTCACTTAGTTTCAATTCTCTTCTATTTCACATAGTTATCTTACCATTAAGTCTTTATCTTGAATATATTATAACTTATAATGTTGTATCTTGTGATAGTAGAACTAAATGTTTAGTTTTCGATGTAAGTTTGTTTTTTTATGAAAATTCTCATTCAAATTTTGTGCAAAGGGGTGGAGGGTAGTACAAAAAAGCTTGGGAACCACTGTATTAAATTTTTTTTAAATATTTGTATAAAGGGTAACTTTGTTAAGAACAAATCACAAAATATACATTGGATATACGTAATACACGAGGCGTGTCCAATAAATACGCGAACTAAGGTTGGAAAAGCTTTACTTAACTAAATTTCAATTACATTAATTTTGTCACATTCAAAATACTCTCCGGTTGTTGATAGGCGCTTGTCCCTTTTTCTTTTCCAATGTTGGAAGCATCACTGAAAACCTAGGCAGTTATTTATGTTTTTTTTTCAACAACAAAGAAAAAAGGTAAAGTTGGCGATTGTTCACAATTGAGGAAAGAATTCATTGAGAACAAAACCTTGAGCATACGAAAACAACAGAAAGATCTTGATTAGCCATCTGCTTTTTCTTGATTTGGTTGTTTAGGGCCCGCTTTTATTTTTTCGCTTTTTCAAGCTTTACAAAAAGTATATATAGATTCGTTGCTCATTGATTTGGTCAATTTAAGTTTCGACGGAATGCTAAAACACGCACAACACAGATAAACACTAGAGGCACAAATCGTGCAGCTTCAGTACTCGTCCTACAGCACTGATCGCTCATTGGCTTGTCAACACGTGAATTAGTGGGCAAGAATATACCGGCATATTGGGCCTGTTTGCGTATTTATGCGGACACTAACCAAATATTTATTATAAATATATTAGTAGACAATATCAAGTCCCAATGATATTAGTCGATGAGTTCACTAACTTGATGTTAAAATTGATTTCAACAATATAGAATATGACAAACAAAGAGTGATGAGAGAGATTTAGCTTCACGTGCCCCTCCCCTAGCCTAACCGAAACGACAGGACCAAACGACTACAGTTCTCCTTTCTATTACGGATGTGTTTGATATCGATACCGCCTACATTTATATGTCTGTGTCAAAACAAATCCTTCAGTCGATCCTTAACATTATTCTTCTCCTTTACACCCAGAAAAACATTCTATTTCATTTGGAAATATTTGGGGCTTGCTCGTGTCTAAGAACTAGGATATTCGCTTTATTACTTGATTAAATAATTGAACACTCAAAAATTATAATTTATAAAACTATCACCCTTCTAAGTGTTCATTAAGTGTATGTGGAATGAGATGCAAAGGATAAAAGACATTTTAAGGAATTCGAAAATAAGGTATTGATTAGAATATGGAATTAGATAGATGAGTCCAGTGCGGAATTTAGGCGGTTACACAAGGTGGAATACAATCGTTAGGAAGGTTATGATAGGTTTAACTAAAGTTGGAGGTAACGAAAGAATTCTTAAATAAGTAATAAACTCTGAACTGATAAATGTCGTGTAAATTAGACCGAGGCGTCAATGGGAGGATTGCATTAAAACTGATTTAATTAATTCGGGTTCGGATAGAGTTAATGGATAGTTGTAGTGGGTTGATGACCTGGGGGTCTTTCACTACACTAGTGCTATGCTAGCGGTCTCCTTACCCCTAAGTTATGAGATGTTATTCGTCTTATCAACAATGTAAATTCATTGTCTTCTCCTCTTCTTTTACATGTATAAATAACTAGCTTTAAGATTAGGACAGAAGAAAAGGCAGGAGGAAGGAAGGTAGAGAGGATGTGGTAGTTAGTATAAGAGAATAGTCTCTTAATATGATGTAATACGTTGTCAATAAGTTGTAATGATTGTCAATAACTTGTAATGATAAGAAATAGCAATAAGTCTAATGAGATCATAGGAATGTCTCTTTATATCCGTATTATATCTTTTCAATAACTCAATTATTCTACATATTTCTAACAAGTCCTCAACCGTTTGTTGAGTGTAGTAGTCCGTCAAAGGAACTTTTTAAGCTGAGCCTGGTGGCATCAAGATCGAGATTTTGACAGGTAGTTGGCAAAGCCTTATTATTACTATCATATATTTTTGTTTATTTATTATTATTGATTTAATGGTATACCACTTATCGTAACAATCCTAAAGAAAATTGTTAACTTCTGCCTAAAAATACTGTCTATCCCTGATTATAGATTACCCCGTAAATGTTTCGATAGACTTGTGGAGCTAGATAAGAAAAACTTGACTTTTAACTGGATCTCACAACTTAAAATGGTAGCTGCAACCCATCACATTGAAGAATATTTTGCAGATTTTCATAGCCCCAATGTTTTATTAGCTAATAAACATGTTATTCTTGAAAAAGTAACAAATCATTTACTGTCGAAGGATATTGATAGAGCTCTTAACTCAAATTACAATCCAATATACAGAACTATTTGCACCTATACCAACCCTGAACCTGAAAGCTATTTAAAATTCAAGATAAACATAGAAAAATTAAGAACCGTGAGTCAAATAAGAAATTCAAACCCTGAATGCCTGAAAATATTTTATAGGAAAAACATCTGTGTTCTCAGAACTGATGAAAAATGTCAGTGGTGCCATGGGACCATATTCAATAGTTTGAAGCATATAATATTGCATTGTAATTTTTTTAGTAACACACGGAAACAATTTCTGCAAAAATATATTGTCCAGCATGAGGATGAATTATCACTTCAAAATGTACTCACTATGGACAGCGTGGAAAAATCAAACAACATTTTTTTCTATCTTCGGTTTATATGTAAAAATTCGGAATCCAGGCTTTAATTGTGGTTTATGGTTTCGGGTACTTCAACAATATCTTGATTGTAACGTATAGAAAGAATAAGATAACTGTTACAAGTATCAGCGGGTTAGTACCTAAATACTTTAATTCCATTGTATTGTATTTATCTATTTCCTTAGGTAAATGCGTTATTTGTTTGGAAGATTGTTATTCTTTTGTTATAATTGATACTGTTCTGTTCTGACTAAAAATTTTTTTTACTTATTTATTAAACGAGTGTTGATTATTTAATTATTGTCAAATAATTACATATTGTATATATTATATAACTGTAAATAAAAATAACTGTATTAATATTGAAAACTAAAAAGAGACCTTACATAAATGTTAAGACCGTGGAAAAATTCCAACGAAAAGCCTTAAGTCTCCAAACTAAAACAGAAATTAAATCCAGCTGGGGTCCAGTATCCTTCCTTATGATTCATTAGTTGCATTTGAGCCTTGGAGGTGGTGGGATGTTTCTTGGGTGCATTATTCATGTTTTGTTTTGCTGTTATTCTCTTTCTACCCTGAGGATGCCTGAATGGGCGAAATATTGGACAGATAATTTCTATTTCTGTTTTAGTTTGGAGACTTAAGGCTTTTCGTTGGAATTTTTCCACGGTCTTAAAAAATAACTGTAATTAAGTGACGATATGCTACTTACTAATTACTAAAAATTAACACTAAGTGTGCCAGACTCAATGGCTACAATGTTATACATTAAAGCCAATAAAGCATTTTTTTATTTAATGGTATAAAGGCTGCTGATAGTTATTCTCTCATCTCAAGTCTAAATCCATTTTATCATTATGTCTTATTGTCTTATTATTCTTTGTTTTATATAACTTATTAATTAGGCATTTTATCAACGTTTTGTGTTCATAAATACACATACCAATAACGAGAAATATAACAATATATAACTATTCGATACAATGCCAAGCTTAGTATTCAATAAGACATTCCCCTGAGTAGGACGACGGTGTAGGAACGTGTCGAAGCGAGCAATAATTAGATCGCTAGGACTTGGCGGAGTTCCTCCTCCAGCTAACTCAGGTGGTTAGGATTCCTTCCTTCCGCTCGGTCAGCTATCGACATGATCCTGTATCTCTATTTTAGGTGATCATACGAGAGTTGCTAACGGTCAAAGAGTGGTTTATGATTTTGGAACAGTAGAATTAAATAAATCGGGTGTGTGCATCCCCAGTTTTCTTTTTTTTTAGGAGATCGCAATGACTAATTCAAGGTTCATTCAACTAAATATGTGTCATTAAACGTAGTTTTGTGCCTTACAGATGATTACAGCTAAATTTTATATCAATCATCAATCCTAAAGCAATTTATACTGATGGAAAACGAAAAACGAATTGTTTTTCATATTCTATACATCTGTATCAATGAAATATGCAATGCTCGGTAAATCGTTTTCAATTTATTTTATAACTGAACAAAGGTTTCCATTATAAAGCCTAAGAGATACGTTCGGCATACATCGTAAAATACAATATTAAGGTATTATCTACTAAAATAGATTAATAATAATATCAGTATATTAGGTGAATAATAGTGACAAATAAGCAAAAGAAAAGCTAATTTCAACTGATTTTTTTTTTAAAAGAAGATATTTAAAGTATATAAATCTCTTATAAGTCTATTAGTAACATTGAGTGTAGTAGTGAGCTATAAGGTTAACGTACTCAGTGAAGTATTTATGTACAGCCTGGTAGTAACTTACAGAGTGTGCTTGTGAATGGTGACTGTTACAGATAAACTATCAAAACAGGTACAATAACATGGGTAGTCAATTTAATAAGATCCTCAAGGTAGTATCCTTGGCCCAATCCTTTATACAGTTTATACAGCTGGCATCCCAACTCATCCTAATACTATCCTTACCACGTATGCTGATGATACATATGTATTATCAGTCAACACCAATCCAGTTATTGCATCCCAAAGCCTCCAATCCCATATCACTGATCTTGAAGAATGGTGCCAAAACTGGAGAATTAAAATAAATTCTCAAAAATCACATCAAATCACTTTTACCGCACGTCGTAAACCAATGACTTCCTGCCCTTCAGTATCCTTTAATAATATCCCACTGGTGCCTGTAGAACAGATCCGATACTTAGGGTTGCACCTCGACAAACGATTAACCAGGAATCCTCATACAAGACTGAAAAGACAAGAAACCGCTCGACGTTTCAGGCTACTTCAATACTTACTAGACAAACGCTCTAAGCTCCCAATTAACTACTAAAGACTCATCTACATGACCATCATACGACCTATTTGGACTTACGGAGTAGAGCTATGGGGCTCCACTGAGCCATCGAATTCCTCTCGTATCCAATCCCAAAATCCTCAATGCTCCTCATTTTGTTAAGAATAAAGTCATCCATAACGACCTTAATGTCCCTTTTGTTGCTGATTTGGCCCGAACCCGGTATCTATCCTTTCATAGTAAACTGCATTCCCACTCAAAACCCTCTAGTTTCAAACCTAGCTTCCTCTTCAATTCCCGATAATCCTCCGAGGCGTCTGAAAAGAAGATGGCCACGTGACCTTATTTGAACTTTGATTTGAGCACTACCAGTGGGTAGTTTCTCTACTTGTCATTCTCATGTCATTATGTAACACGCATTCTATTTACTTGTTGTATAATTGTAATACAGTTGTAAATATCAATAAATAAATTTAAAAAAAAAATTAATAAGAAATATTTTTTTTAAAGGTACTACTAAAACCCATGAAGTGTGTTGGATTCAGTACATAGTAGAGACTGTACTGTTTCTTGGAGAACATTACGACCCATTTATGGATTGTAGCTCTTCAGGATTTGGTTTAAGTGAATAGCTGTTAATATATATCGGAAGGGCCGGATTTAATATTTCTGAATGTAACATTCTGTGATAGTTGTATATACATCAATATAGACAGAAATAATAGTTCTATAAGTGAAAGTTGTGCATGTCATATCCTCAACCCCGGGAAAGATGTGGTTAGTTCGGATTTTGTCAGAGTAAGTCAACTTTATTTGGGTCATTTTGTAGAAAATTGAACTTAACCACTTATCCACAGGGGTCGTAGATATAAAGCCGTTAAATTATCAATGATATATAAAATATAATGTAAAAGGCATTAGGAATTACAGGTGAAGTTTGAATAGGTTCCAGGACGAGGAAGAAGGAAGACAGCTGAAGATCCTGGAAGGAGGAGGGAAGCGGAAGGGAGCCCCAACTTCCGGCTCCTGTGTCAGTGACCTGTCCTCCCTCTCCCTCACTCCCTCTCTCTCTCTCTCCCTCGCTCCCTCTCTCTCTCTCAGTCCTCAGGGACCACTTCAACATCAGGACCGCAAGGTGGGCTCCGTCATAATGATCTCTTCTTGTTTCCTTTGTATTTACAACGAATTTGTACGTATACGATATCTTACTTTACTGTCTTCAATTTTAATACATTATTATTTGTCGTAATGGAGTATTTTATTGAAAGAATATTGAATTTCAGGTCGATAATGCTGAGGTTTTAAGAAATAACAATATATCGGGTTGACCGGGAAAAAAGCGTTCCGGCCGAGTTCGAACGCTTAAAACAAAATAATGCAGAAATCACGCTTAGAAATATAGGTGAAGACTAAATTATATACAAGTAGCAAAATATTCCAGAGGTAAACTTTTTTTGTTATAGTGTTGTACTAACCAAATACTAACCCTGTGTTGTATTGCCTGTTATCTATTCTAAATCGAATACTAAAACCTATTTGGACATATGGAGCAGAACTTTGGGGTTCAGCAAAAAAAGTTCACATACACAAGATAAATAAAACACAGTCCAAAATTCTCAGAAAAAATATTAATGCACCGTGTTATGTTTTGAATCACACTATACACAACGACATGAACATTCCAACTATAAAATTATATATTCATAGCAAATACATAACATTCCACTGATCGATACAATATCACCCAAACCCACTTGTTCTTCCGCTTTCCCACTCCCTGTTACCTGGACTTAATAAAAAAAGATTAAAAAGTTATTGACAATTGCGCAGGTGCAAATAAAAAATTAAATAATAATAATAATAATTAATATTTTTGTATGCAAATAATTAGTTTGAATAATGACAATTAAATCTAGAAGGGTAAAGGAAAATAAAATAGTAACGTGACCCGAAGTGGTAAATAAGAAATTAGAAAAAACAAAACCAGAATTGACTTCTTAAGATGCGATAAGATATTAAATAATAAAATTTCCTTGAAATTGGGGAATCGTTAAACCAGCAAGAGATAATAGTAATCGCAAATAATCTGAGGTTTAAGAAAAGTACAGGACTTAATTTGGCCTTAAAAGGGGCTCTGCTTAAGTTCCCTTTAAATAGAAAAATTCTGAAAGAGAAAAAAAGAGTTTTTTTTTTTTTTTAGGGTACTTAACTAAATATCTTTTAAGTTGTGATTTAACTAAATTAATCATTATTTTGGTTATTGCTTCATATTTTATGATAAAAACATAACCTTCTTAAAAATACTAAAAGAATGACTCCTCTGTTGGAATTTGGCAATAGGACTGATAATTGTTATTTGTTTCACATTTGCTGTGAAATCAACAAAAAACATAATTTATACTTGGCGTTCTTTCCTGGCCCTGCTAAGGTAAATACCGCTTATTACTGAAGGATACCTACTCTCCATTTTCTCACCGGAATGGGAAGGTCGAAATTTACTCTGAAATAAGTTATAAGCCGGAGCTGTGTATATATATATATATATATATATATATATATATATATATATATATATATATATATATATATATATATATATATATATATATATTGGTGAAGGTGTTAACTTTGATCGTTGCGGAATAGAACCGTCGGCGTTTAGTTGATGAAACGTATGGACAAGAAAACAGGAGATCTTCGAAGAGGCCAAAGTAATAAGGACGGGGAAAATGCCATTCTCTATAGAAAGTCCTTTGTGACATGAAAAGGATATTTAGAGGAGGCCCTTCCTTCAGATCCTGCATCCTTCCTACTATCAACTCATTTCCTAATGGCCTCTTCTTTCCATTCGCAGGATCACTCTACATTCCTTTACTCCTGGACGCATGCAATGAATGATGTGAATGGCATAAATGCATTTATTTTTCCAATCCTTTCGTCAATTTTTTTTCTTATGCAGCTAAATATTTGTTTAAGTTTTAGAAAAAAAATTAAATACAATCGTCATTGATTATAATATGTTGTTATTATATACATATAATAGACTAGTATCATTACTCTCAGTTAGCTATATATGAAATATTTATTATGGTAATGTAATGAGAAATAAATATATTCAATCTGTATTTTCAACGGCTGATTAACAAACTCAGTGTTTTTTGTGTTTATATGAGAGAGATAGAGTTTGCTAATTCTACTAATATTATAAATGCGAAAGTTTGTATGTTTGTCTCTCTTTCACGCAAAAACTACTGAACGGATTTGGATGAAACTTTACAGTGATGTACGTGCCCCCAGACAGTTTTTTAGGTACTGTGGAGAATCCATTATAGTACATAATTAAAGGCAAATCACATGATAATAGTGGTTAAAATAACAGAAGGAACATGAGTGGAACTATTGTTTTGATATCCTATCAATCCTAAAATTATTACAAATGCGAAAGTTTGTACGTTTGCCTTTCTTGCAGATAGGTTCTTTATATAATTTTAGAAAGAAATTTGGATAATTCCACCACCAAGGGTTTCCCCCTTAATATAATAGGGGTTCAAATATTCAATGGAATCCGTCAGTTTTGAAGTTAGACATCTGAAATTTCGGATGTACGATTAACTTATAGTTAAAAAAAAATTAAATTATTTATTTAAAATGATCTGTGACGAATCAGATCAAATTCCACGCTAGCGAAGCTATATTATAAATGCGAAAGTAGCTCTGTCTGTCTGGTACACTTTTACACCTAACACTACAAACTAATGAACGGATTTAAATGAAATTTGGTACTGAGATAGTCTAGAGACTGAGAAAGGACATATGATACTTTTTAATGCGAAAAAAGGGTTGTAAGGCGTTGAAATAGGAGATGATTTAATATAATTAATTTAATTTGAAATAAGTAATATATTTTAATGATTTTAGATCATGTGCGTGGGCCAACCTCTATCAAAGACCTCAATAATCAAGAATATTATTTAATTAAATAATTAATAAGCTAATTGCAGTAAAACACTTATTTTAATGTATGTATTTTATTTGCAAAATAAGTAGCCTACAAAATTAAGAATGCTGCCCAAAGTCACCATTCCACGCGGAAGTCGCTGGCACAGCTAGTTGACTATTGACATTTTTATACCTGACATAAAAAATAGAAATATATTTTAAAAGTTGGAATTTCTTTAAATAGATGAAATGAACGGTAAATTTGATCATTTTTTTAAATATAAACTAGTAATCATAAAACGAACAAACAAAATTTTAAAGTACAGCAACTGCTATATTTATAATTTTATACCAGATTCTATTACATATATGGTTCATTCAACATTCTAATGTGATTGTTTAATTAACAAATCTGTGATGCAAAAACGACTTTATTTGTCATTTATCAATACATTTATAATATATTTTTTCATTAAATCTCGTGTTTTTTTGCTAGCAGTCGCTAAGGGAGACGGCGCTACATATATGCTAAGCCCGCAACACCGGACGGTCCTGCTGGCTTATCGATGCCTTTATGTATGAATATAAATATGTGTAAAGTTTATTATTCTTTGTATATGTATATATTATTATATCACTACACATTTTAGAAATACACAACATACCTATAAATTTGATAAACCTAAAATAATACACCAAGAGAAAAATAGTTTCAAACGGAATATAAAGGAGATTATAACTATAGAGAAATATAGAAATCGCGCTGTAAACAAAAAATCGGATGTTCAGGGTCTTAGCTCGTGTTATGCAAATTTAATCAATTCATAATATATAAAAATAACAATAATCTAATATGATTCAACAATTAAATAAACTAACTGCTGTTCCTAAAAAATGGATTACTTGTTCATTGATCACAGCAATTACAATACAAACAATTTATGCTGTTTTAAGAGGCAACAGATTAATGAAAAACTGATTCATTCTTTAGAACATGTAAGTACACCCTATCTTACACAGGTCATTTTACATCTATTTTAGTGTGCTGTTTGATGTTTTTTACTAAAAAGCTCATTTGTTCACTGTCAGGGCATGAATATGAGACTAACCAGTCTCGAAACGTCGCCTGAAAAATTAATAAAGAAATAAAAGACTGAAACTCAAGATTTAAACATTATATTATATACATATATATATATATATATATATATATATATATATATATATATATATATATATATACACAACGGAGTGGCTCAGTAGTAGTGCGCAAAGTACCCAAGCAGAAAGTCCTGGGTCCTAATTCCACTCACTAACAGACTTTTTTTTAGATCTGTTAGCGGGCGGAGGAGGATCCTATGGGAACTAGAACTCTCCTGGTGCTCACCCAGACTCTATAAAGTGGATACCCAAAATATATAGTATATAGAGAACATGTACTAGAAGATGTTATCGAACCTTGTCATAGAAACATAAACTTGCGTACATGAACTAATAACATATATAAAAACAGAGATAAGGAAGTGCAATCCTCAAGATAGAACGGGAAGTGCCGATAGCTTCCGGGAGCTGAAGGAGATGCTCCGGTTAATTACTGGTCCCCACAAATTCAGTCAGATACAGCTGCCTCCTTGATACCTAGTTCACTTCGAAACTTAATCAATCTCTTGTGCCAAGTAAGCGAAGTATGGCAATAGCGAAAACATCCAATATTATAATTTTCGGTTCGATTTGCAAAGATTAATTTTAGTAAATAACGCTTATATTTAGTTTCGTACATTCTTTTATGATTAATTAAAAAAAACGAATAATTTGGAAACAAAAAGCCTGTACCTCTACAATCTTTGAAAAGGTCTGGGGTTCAGTAAAGGGTAACTGTATTATTTATTCAAATACAGTTGTGCAGGGAGGTTATTTGTCCTAGATCACGCTCAACCGCCAGATTTCCCCGCTTATTTTAGGTACCCACTTTATAGAGGCCGGGTGAACCCAAGTGGTTCCTAGATTCCTTATAATCCATCCCCGGCCGCTAACGGATTGAATAATAGACTGCACGCGAGCGGGATTTGAATCCAGGACCTTTGGCGTTGCAACTCAGTGCTCTACCACTGATAATTATTATCTTAATTTACAGAATAATCTGGTTTACTAAAATGACTACAATATAAAAATTATTATGTAATGTAAATATTTTTTCATTTTAGCTTTGATGAATCTTAATAAGAAATAAGTGTACGGTATAGCTAAATAATTTTAGATTTTTTTCACTCAGCGAAGCCAATTCAATACTAAAAGATTATATTAATAAAACTTAATGCTGGATTAGCTTTTAGTAACAACATTATGAACAAAACCTTTCTACATGAAATGAGTAGTTACTCGTATTTTCGAAAGTCTATCTTTTTCGTGATATCTAATGGTTTACATTGTAATTAGTTTAAAAATATGGGCGAATGGGCCACTTTATTTATCACTTAGCACTTAGCAGAGAGTGATACTATCAACCATATAAACATATTTAATTTTTTTGAAATAATAAACTAAGATTATTTTAAAGTATAAACAGTTTTTTAAACATTATAATGGACTTAAACTATTTCAAAAATAGAAGTTCTAATCATATAATAAATAAAACTAAAATGCTCAAAGATGTTCTAAGCTTATACATTACAATTGCAACCCAATAATTTTATGGAAAAAAGTTTCACCGTGAATATTAAATGAGTTTATTTACATTTTTGAATAAAATATATAAATCGCTCAAAATATTTACGTACGTTTTGGTGTTTTCACTGGCATATATCAAACAAATCCATAAATTAAAATAACCTTCAACAATATAGTTCTATAGCATCTCGGTATCAAGCGAAGTATTCCCGCACTCGTAGTATTCCCAAAGACCTTACAGCATCACTTAAGGATTTACAATACCTGTTGAATGTGGTTAGTAAAAAGACCACTTGGGTGGCTGTCGATAATATTGACGAGGCTACAAATAGCTTCAAGGAAGCCTACGGAAAGAAATAAAGGAAAAATATACCAATCTATTTGAAAAGGTTAGCAGAGGTCGTCATTTCATTTCATTCAGAAGATTTTATTTCAGAAGTTGTTAGCACACACAGCAAAAACGAGTAAATTAATGCTGAATTTTAACTCGTTTTTACTTAAGTAACTTAAAGTGATGGGGCGACCTGTGGTCTAGTGGTTTGGATAACTACTACTAATCCCGGCAGGTGGCACTAGGATTTTTTAATAAAAGGAGGAGTAAAATATCCTTGGTTATGCCGTCCTTCAGAAGGGACGTTAAACGGGGGTACCGAACCTGTACGTCAGGTTCTCGTTAAAGATCCCTATCCTAATTAAACCTGGAGAGGTAAAATTTATAGCTCCCACTAAAGCATGATATGAATAGCCATAGCAGCATATAGTGACATTAGATGAACAATGAACAAAAACTTAAAGTGATTTTTAGAATAAAAAATAATAAAGGACCCGCCCAAAATAATTATCAATAGAAGGAACTTTAGGAATGTGGATAGAAGGAATGAAGAATATAAGAGGGAGATTTTGAAATCTATTCAGATATTTGAAGAGGCTGATGTGCACAGATTCCGGCCGGGTGTTTAGAGGCACTGGCATGAACTCAAGGTGTGTTCTGTTGATACATAAATAGATAAGACTTTTTTTTAGATTAATTTATTGATATTTACAACTGTAATAATATTAAATCAAGTAACTTTGCTGATATGAACAAATTATATGAAATAAAACACACTTGTGGAGAAACTACACATCGGTAGCACTCCAATAAAGTTCTATTGTAGAAGGTCTCGAGGCAATCTTCTTTTCAGAACATCGGAGGGTTATCAGGAATAGTATGGGAAGCAAGTTGAGAGTCTAGCGGATTCAAGTGTGTAAGGAGTTTGTCATGGAAGGATAGGTATCTAGTTTGGGCCAAAATCAGCAACATATGGGATATTAAGATCATGGATGAGTTTGTTTGTGATATAATATGGAGCATTGAGGATATTACGAAGGATTTTGGATTGTAAGTGTTGGATACGAGATGAATTGGATGGTTTAGTTGAGCCCCAAAGCTCAACTCCGTTTGTCCAAATAGGTCTGATAACTGTCATGTAAATGAGTCTTTTGTAATTAATTGGGAGCTTGATCTCATAGCGTTATATACCTTTCATTCTATTTACTTGATGTGTCATTATTGAACAGTTGTAAATTCCAAAAAATAAATAAATAATTCTAAAATGCACCTATAGGACGTGACCTCCTGCAGATATATTTGTTATATGTTATATAATATTTAATAAGGATAATACAGTAGATCCTAGCCCCGAAATGAAAGAGCCTTGATGAGAACGGCCGACAAATTATATCTGCCCGGAATTGCGGCCTAGCGCTGAATCGGCACACTACGTGCCCTCGCTCTACGTGCTGCCATCTATGGGCCACTTAACGCTTAACCTTTTATAACGCATTTAGTGAAGGAAGTATTTACCAATTTATTATTTTTTTACGATATTTATAATTACAAATAACTAATTGATAAGTCAACTATCAAATGTGCTGTGCTATATTATAAAAATAATTATAATAACAAAATATATGAAAAAAACATTTCCACTAAAATACCAGGCATATGTTCAATTAGATAAACAAGGTGCATGCTACTGAATTCCGCATTAAGCAATCTCCTAAATTCTCCAGTGAACTCAACCTTTCCAGGCCTAATATTCCACACAATACTTTATTTTAGAGGAAAATGAGGCCTTGTTCTTTCTTAAACGCTAGCAGTCACGTTTCCTACCTAAAAGTTTCTTCGTATTCACTTACTCTGAAGTGGATTATTCTCCTTCACAAAAGGCATAAGATATGCATACGCCGTTAAATAATATTGCCGAAACAACAAGCAGGCTAGCCGAAAATTTTAGTGGTCTGTTCATGATTACTCAGGGATCAGTTCAGCAATATTTAATTCCTAGTAATAGCTAAGAGCACTGAGTAGCTATCGGGATGGTTCCGGGTGTGGCATTATTTAATGTTAACTAGTTGATGGGATCTGAGCACCCTCCGAGGGCTCACTCAGCTTCTGTCAAGTCGGCACCCTTAATTGTGATTTCGGATTAATCAGCCCCTCCCCTGCACAACCATTGTCCAAGAAACACTACAATCTCTAGCATGTACTGAATCATGGGTATTATATTCAGTACATTGCTTTTAGCTAAACAGCGGATTTTTATTGTAATATTTTTAAGACTTACGCGAACCCGAAGTCTCGATGCTAATACCACCTAAACCATAGTCTATTAAATCATTTCTAACCAAGTCCTTCCAGCTTCTTTTCGGCCGAATAACATTTATGTGAAAAAAGTGGTTTGTTCTTTAAATATTCAATATTTTAATGATTTATATAATCAAAGGCTTTAATAATTATATTTAATGGCTATAAGCTCATTAAATATTTGAACCAATAGTAAACGTGGATACGAGGTACGGTACTTAGGTCCTTAGCGCCAAGGTCCTGGGTCCTGGGGGGGGAGGACATTCAATAGATATGGCATCATCTCCTGTCGATGCCCGCTCTTCCAATTACTGTTGGAGTCACATGCGACATATCTGGCTTCATAAACCATCTCGTTTGCTCAGTTAAAGGTCAAACATATTCTGAAGAGAAAGATGTTACAAGAGATGGCATTGAGATCTATCAACCTGTAACTCATTCTCACTACGACTAATCATCTATAGAAGGAAAGATGGACAAGCTATATTTAAAAATAAACCATAATTGTAACAGAAAACAACTGTGCTAGTTTTATTTCTGAAATGAAAGAAATGTATTCATACAGCATCCGCAATTAAAAATATGCCACAAGAAAACGGAATTATAATTATTGGAAACCTGATAAATAAATTAATGAAACAATTTAAATTGAATGTAGTATAAAAAATGTCAATTAAATAAAAATTCGGAGTAGAGCTTTGGAGGTCCACTCGTGTCCAATCCCTAGAATCCAAAATCCTTCGTAAAATCCTCAATGCTCCTTACTTTGTTGCGAACAAAGTAATCCATAATGGCCTTAGTGTCCTGTTTGTTGCTGATTTGGCCCGAACCCGATATCAATCTTTTCATGACAAACATTGATGACCATTTGAATTGACTAGTTTCAAACCTAGCAACTTTTTCAATTCCTGATAATGAAAAATTAATTTATTTCATGCAAAAGACGAGGAAATGAATGTGTGATGGAAAAGTGAGATGTGTAAATCAATTCATTATACATTCAATAGTATCTAAATTATTAATTTTAAAAACTAAAAAAAGAACTTAATAATGAAATATAAATTTCGCACAGTTATGTATTAATTAATAACAGTAATAATTAATAACATAATGAACAAATAAACCTTCATTTTGAGAGATATGTTGAATGATTTACTGCTATTTCCGAATGAATTAAGCCAAAATATTATTCTAGTATCGTTTATTATTAGCATGTATAATTTAGTATAAAGACGAGGAGAATATGACCTATATTATTTTTTGAAACTAACTAAATAAAAATTAATATTTGCCTGAATGGAATTTTAGAAGAGAAAAATGGTCCCACAACGGGTCTGATATCTTCCGCTTCGCCGACCTTCCTGAACAAATTTATTTAGAGCGCCCCCCCCCCCCTCGAATATCTTTATCGAAAAAATATCAGAGCCATACGCCATCATAGCTTTCCAAACCTTCATGATTATCTAAAAATACTCAACAGACGTAAAATATATCTGACTCCATCTCTTTCTTAAATAAGCTTTAATTTAACACATTTTAAGAATCAATTTTATAATATATTTTATTCAAAATACATTTTTTAAATATATATATATATATATATATATATGAAAGCTATACTACAAAAGAGACATAAATGTCATTTAAGAAATGTGTGGAAAGGAAATCAATGAATTAGAAATTTTACAATAAATAATTTAAAATAAAATATTTAAATTACCTACTTGGATGGACGCGCGTGTTCCAGAGAGTCTACCTCACTGTTTATTGTAGGAATTTGCGGTGAAGAATATAAAAAATAAAACTTTATTTACAATTTTACATATACAAGCAGCAATAAGTGTAAATACATGTTCCGGGCTTCCTTTACATGTTTAAACAACAGTGATTTTAATTAATTAAAATTGTCTTTTATAAATAAGTTTTACAATAGCAGGAAAAATGTAGAAAAAAAACCGCTTAAAAAAATGAACAATAATAATAATTGTAATTTATAAATAAATAAAAATAATAATAATAAAGTAAATAAATATAAAATAAATAAACAATTAAAATAACTATAAAATAAATACAGAACACTAGATTACGATATCTACGAATAGTGGTTTGTTAAGTGAGAAGTATATGTTTTGTTATTTTGTGCGTGTACCGTCGTAGCGAATGTTTATCATAGTTACCGATTTTTCTGATTAATGGGTTTTTGGAAGCTGGAGTTTTTTCGGAGTATGCTTTTGTTTGAGCTGAAACATATTGTTTTACAGAGGGAAGTTCAAGATCTCTGAGCATAGTCGATATTTTCGTGTAGCGGGGATAATTATTAATAATTCTCATGCATAGGTTTTGTACCCTTTCAAACTTTATATAATTCGTAGCGCAGGTTGAACTCCAGACATGTGAGGCATAGGTTAACACTGAGCGGATTACTGTTTTATAGAGGATTAGTTTATTTTTGGGGCTTAGCCTGGAATTTTATTAAAATAGGGAAACGTTTTGTAGATGGTTTTTTTCGCTTAAGAATGTGGTAGGGTTGGGTCGAATATTAGGCGGGTGTGAGTTCCACGCGATTGGAGCGAGAGAGAAAGGAAGACGCGAATGTTTTGGTTCTGCGGTAACGCGTATAAAGGTCGGAAAGGCTAGATCTTGTTCCCTGGGAGTGGAAAGCGGATTGTAGGAGACTGTAAATATAAGATGGATGTTGTAGGTTGGTGGATTAGTATGAACCTAGGAAATAGAGGATACAGATGGAGGGGAAGAACCAGTTTAACTCGTCATAGATGTGGGGCACATGAGACCTCTTCGGGGGCATCGAAGAAACCCGCAGCGAACAGCAAAGATATATAACACGTGTTCAACGGATTTCAGTAGAAGCACGTTCAAGATACAAACTATATTCAGGACTGTAATAGCATCTTGGGCCTGCGCACTAACAGTTTTCCAATAACTGCCTCAGCCCGCCCTAATGCTTCCTTTAAATGGCAGGTGACTACTCTCGTCTCTATGACAGGACCTGCAGCTGTCCTGATTCGACCTCTTCTGGGGCCTTTCCGATAATTCTTTTATCTTCGAAAGGTTTTCTGTCGGAGAAAGACATCATTTGTAGTCCTTGCGGAGTCTGAAGAAAATAATACAAACCTAACTAACAAATGCGTAGAATCATGCCTGGAAATTGAAACTACTAGGCTCTTTATGGCTTGGAGAATATTATTTTTACGTAAATATATCTCAAATATTTCCTGGAAAGCGCGTTCATATTTAATATGAAACAAATAAATGAAATAATGTAACAAGGATATCTTAAGCCCTTTGTGAAGGAGGAAAATCCACTTCGGGGAAAGTGAATACGAAGAAAAGGGAGGCAGTAAACGTGGATACAAGGTTCGGTACTTAGGGAGGTCCTTAGAGCCAAGGTCCTGAGTCCTGGGGGGGGGGGAGGGGGGGGGAGGACATTCAATAGATATGGCATCATCTCCTGTCGATGCCCGCTCTTCCAATTACTGTTGGAGTCACATGCGACATATCTGGCTTCATAAACCACCTCGTTTGCTCAGTTAAAGGTCAAACGCTTTCTGAAGAGGAAGATGTTACACGAGATGGCATTGAGATCTATCAAACTGTAATTCATTCTCACTACGACTGATCATCTATAGAAGGGAAGATGGACAAGACATATTTAAAAATAGACCATAATTGTAACGGAAAACAACTGCGCTAGTTTCATTTCTGAAATGAATAAATAAATGAATGAAGCAATTTAAATTTAATGTAGTATACAAATCCCAATTAAATCAAAATTCGGAGTAGAGCATTGGAGGTCCACTCGTGTCCAATCCTTAGAGTCCAAAATCCTTCGTCAAATTCTCAATGCTCCTTATTTTGTTGCGAACAAAGTAATCCATAATGACCTTAGTGTCCTATTTGTTGCTGATTTGGCACGAACCCGATATAAATCTTTTCATGACAAACATTATACCCACTCGAATCGTCTAGTTTCAAACCTAGCTACTTTTTCAATTCCTGATAATACTCCCTGGCGCTGAAAATAAGATGGCCTCGTGACCTACTAATTTGAGTTTGAGTACTACCAGAGGATATTTTCTCTATTTGCTTGCCTATGACATCATTATTTATATTTACTTGTACTGATATAATACAGTTGTAAATTTCTTCATAATTCATAATTACTATAATGTGGTATGCGTACACATAAGCGTAAAAAAAAGATACTCAAGCAGATAAATCGGAAAAATTAATTGAATTTTATTAATTCAAATCATTAAAATGCGCCAAAATTGAAGCATTTACCAAATTCCAAATTATGAATGCACATTAAACTTCTATTGCATTCGATCGAATAAGTTGAATCAAAAGGTATAATAATAGTCAATCCCTGATTTTCCATAAGCACCCCCAACAACCCCTAACCACCCCATTAAAATAACATAACTGGAATAATAAATAATTTAATATAAATAGTTTTTTTTTTTAAATTAATAGGTAATAGAAAAAATGCAAATAAAATAAAGTAAGAATCATATATTTCTGTTCTACAATTGATTACATCAATCAGATTTTAAGTAATTCTTAATTTCTGGAATATTTTACATTTGAATTCCTTTTAGAATGTTAAAATGTAAAAATGTAATGGTGAGCTGAACAAAAAGTATCAAATAAAAGGAAAGAAATGACAATAAAAAAGATGAAAGTAAAAAAAAAGAGAAGTATAACAGATGAAATATAAAAAAAGAAAAAGAGGAAACCAGAAATAGAAGGGCGCGCTTGCTTTGTCGCCAGAAGTCGGGGAAAGAGGAAAAGATTACTAAAGATTGTTTTTGTGAGGAGGCATTTAGTCCCGACGTGTTCAAGTAATTTGTTTATTTAACACCTTCATGAACTCTAAAGTGTACCGATAGGTAACAGATGGCTTTTATTGATGTAGAAGCATTTCCCGGTATTTATTGTAAATTTGTATATATATATATATATATATATATATATATATATATATATATATATATATATATATATATAGATATAGATATATTATTTAGATCTTGAGTTTCAGTCTTTTATTTCTTTATTAACTTCTCAGGCGACGTTTCGAGACTAGGTTAGTCTCATATTCATGCCCTGACAGTGAACAAATGAGCTTTTAGTAAAAACATCAAACAGCACACTAAAATAGATGTCAAATGACCTGTGTAAGTTGTAATAGACAGGGTGTACTTACAAGTTCCAAAGAATGAATCAGTTTTTCATTAATCAGTTGCCTCATAAAACAGCATAAAATGTTTGTATTGCAATTGCTGTGATCAATGAATAAGTAATCCATTTTTTTTTTTTTTTTTTTTTTTTTAGGATTGATCACAGCAATTGCAATACAAACATTTTATGCTGTTTTACGAGGCAACTGATTAATGAAAAACTGATTCATTCTTTGGAACTTGTAAGTACACCCTGTCTATTACAACTTACACAGGTCATTTGACATCTATTTTAGTGTGCTGTTTGATGTTTTTACTAAAAGCTCATTTGTTCACTGTCAGGGCATGAATATGAGACTAACCTAGTCTCGAAACGTCGCCTGAGAAGTTAATAAAGAAATAAAAGACTGAAACTCAAGATCTAAATATTATATTATTTCCATAACAGTCAAGAAAAGTAAAAAACCAACATATCTTAGAGGATGTGAAAAAAATGAATTTTAATTAAGTCACAAAGTTAATTTATAAGATTTTAATAACATAAAGAACATGAAGGAAATAAAAAAAAGGAAGATTAACAATATTAATTACACAGTTCTTTAAACTTGTTTATAATGTCGTATACCTTAGAACAATATCAATAAAATCCAGAATAAAATAGAATAGAAAAAAATATTTATTTCGGAAATCGTAAATTAAAATTAAAGCTCATAAAAACACAAATGATAGGGGGGCGATTGAAAAAAAAAAATATTTTTGTGAAGATATAAAACAATATTTAGGGAAAAAAATTACCTTAAAAATTCTTAGCCACTAAAATAGATACATGCATCTACTGAAAGGAAAAACAAATTGAACATCTTAAACCAAAATAAGAAATTTTATAGTCAGTCAGCCAATAGGCTCGTGAAGTAACATGTCAAATTTTCACACCGGGTACGCCCCACCTCAACAGCCCCGAAGAAGACCAGCAAAGTGTGTCGAAACGTTGGCTATTTAATAAACATTTCTTCCTATCGAAGAGAAATTTATTGACCGTCACTCGGACCTTTCTCTTCCACAAAGCAATTTTAACTTTCGAAATCTTGATGAGAATAAAAACAAAGAAAATGTTGGAATTATTTTTTAAGTTATTCAGTTATAAGTCTGAGTTGATAAACACTAATAGATTAAGAAGAACAAATAATAAAAATATTTAAGAATATTCTTGATTGTTATCGTGAACCGTTATTTATTACTGTATGAGGCGTTTGGTTTCAAAATCAGGTTCATCCATTTTTTTCGAAATGTATTTTATTATCTTTTTAATAACTTTTTAATGCCAGAAATGATGTATAAGATGTGTTTGTTTCAAAACCATCTAGTTCGTTTAAAAATCAATGTCAAAATATTCCATTTCCTATCAAAAGTGATTACATCAATTAAATCAAATGAAAATTTTAGACTAATGAAAAATCGAAACTATGATGATATATTGTTTAATTATATTGATTAAAGTGATTTGTTTATAAAAATGTCTATTTTATTAATTTAGTTTTAACAACCATAAACTTACCAAATATCGATATTTTGTGATCAAAGGTATATTACATCTAATATATTTTTTATATTAAATGGACATTAAAAAAAGAAAAGATGATAAAAAAATTGTCAGTAATTATTGTTTGAATTAAATTGTTAGCAAAATTATGAAAAACAATATGTTGAATTAATTTATTTGAATTGAATCTTTTTTGATCAGTCCTGGAAATGGGTGGTTTTGATACCAAACGGCTCATATAATATAATAATTAGAAGAAGAAAGCATAAAAAAAGTTGTATGTCGATCATTAACTCTATATTTTATAATAAAAGAATATAAAAAATATTTATTGTCCGTTTCTGACCTTTATTATTTATATAAAACCAAAGTCCTCAGCAATAGAGGCGTAATGACAGTCGAAGTGGCCCGGCATTGACAGAGATATCACGATGTCTATTGTGGACTGTTCTACACAATCGATTTCTCTAGAGGATTGTTCTCTACAATCGATACCTATAGACTTGTATGTAAATCGATAACATGCTAACCACTTCACATCTCTGCTTCATCTGGTCCAAATCCGACTACTCTGCCTTTGGTTCAACTCTGGTATTCAGAGGTGAAATGGGCAGTATAGAAAATATTGCTAGTAACAATTGATTATGAATAAATAAAATGGTTAATTGTACTTACGAAAATGGTTAATTGTGCTTAGGTATAGGCTCGATAGACTAATTAGCGAAATCATTACCTGCAAGAAAAGAAAAAATTGTATTATAATAGAGATAAAACGTAAAACATAAACATTATTTATTATAAGAGAGGAAAATAGTTGACTGGATGATCAAATGTAGAAAGGAGATAGTTGGGGGGGGGTGGAGTAAAAAAAAACACTGAATGAGTACTAGACTTATAATTATGTGCCGACGTCTCCTTTCTACATTATTTATTATACATAAATAATAAATAAATAAACCTTTATTTACAGTTTTACATATACAAGTAGCAATAAGTGTACATACATGTTCCGGACTTCCTTTACATGTTCAGACAACAGTGATTTTAATTAATTTAAGTTTTCTTTTATAAGTAAATTTTACTATAGCAGGAAAAATGTAGAAAAAACCCGCTTAAAAAAAAAATAAATAAAAATAAATAAATAAATAAAATAGATAAAAAGAAAAGAAAAATTAACCATAATAGTAATTGTAATTTAAAATACATAAAAATAATACTAAATAAAGTAAGTAAATATAATAATAATAATAATAATTAAATAGAAAATAAATACACAATTAAAAATAAATATAAAATAAATACAGATAACTAGATTATGTTACCTACGAATAGTGATTTGTTAAGTGAGAAGTATATGTTTTGTTCTTTTGTGTGTGTACCGTCGTAGTGAATGTTTATCATAGTTACCGATTTCTCGGATTAATGGGTTTTCGGAAGCTGGAGTTTTTTCGAAGTATGCTTTTGTTTGGGCTGAAACATATTGTTTTACCGTGGGAAGTTCAAGATCTCTGAGCATAGTCGATATTTTCGTGTAGCGGGGATAATTATTAATAATTCTCATGCATAGGTTTTGTACCCTTTCCAACTTTCTATAATTTGTAGCGCAGGTTGAACTCCAGACAGGTGAGGCGTAGGTCAGCACTGAGCGGATTGCTGTTTTGTAAAGGATTAGCTTGTTTTTGGGGCATAGTCTGGATTTTTTATTAAAATAGGGAAACATTTTGTAGATCGTTTTTTTCGCTTTTTCTGTTTTCCTGTTGATGTGCTCAGTGAATGTTAAGGACCTATCTAGAATTAAACCGAGGTATGTTACGGATTTAGACCAGTGGATGTGCTCGGAATTTAAGATGATATGCTGATCTATGTTGGGTCTGCGTTTTGTGAAGATTATGGCGGCCGATTTTGTTGGGTTGATTTTTAGTTTCCACTTTTGACAGAATTTATGGATTTTATTAAAAGCTTGTTGTAATCGGTTTACTATTGTATCGATTCGGTATGATGCTGTGTACAAAGCGGTGTCATCTGCGTAAAGCGATGTGGTTACTTTTGGGTGTTTTGGGAGATCTGATATGAACAGATTGAATAGGATTGGGGATAGGCAAGAGCCTTGAGGAAGTCCAGCTGGTAGGGAAAGTGTTTTGGAGCTAGCAGTGTTTATTTGAACATAGAATTGTCTATTGGAGAGGAAAGAATATATGACATGTATTAGGTATGAAGGAAAATTGTACAAGATTAATTTATAAATAAGACCGTAATGCCATACTGTATCGAAAGCTTTTTCCAGATCTAACATAAGCATGCCTGTATGTTTTTTATTATTGAATTCTTGTGTTATGAAGTCGGTAAGACGAGCTAGTTGGTCTACAGTGGAGTGGTGTTCTCTAAAACCGAATTGTTCATCTTTGATCAGTTTGTTCTCTTTTACATGCTTAACAATTCTTTTTAAAAGCAAGCGTTCCAGGATTTTGGATAAAATGTTTAGGAGGCTAATTGGTCTGTAACTTGTAAAACTGTTAGGATTTTTATTTGGTTTAGGAATAGCGATTGTTTTGGAAATTTTCCAAGCGGAGGGAAAGTAATTGAGCCTTAATATTGAGTTAAACGTTTTCGTTATATGGCAGATGGTTTTCCTGCTCAGGTTTTTTATAACCTGTACAGGGATGCCATCGTCCCCTGAGGCTTTCTTTGTTTTTAATTTTTTTATAATCTTTCCGGTTTCTTTGGGTGAAATGGCGGGAAAATTAATTTCGTATGGCGTTTTTAAGTAGTTCCGAACAGATTTGTTTATTTTTTTATTGTTATGATTAGAGCCAAAATTCGAAGTGGTAGAGTTCGTGAGTTGGAAATTACGGGCTAATAAATCGGCTTTGTCTTTGTCCGTGTAGACGTAACTATTGTTCTGTTTCAGCGGGGGAATTTTAGTAGAATTTTTGGTTAGAATTTTATGTATTTTCCACATTTTATTTTCACCAGGTTTACATGACTTTAAAGTTGTTTCCCAGTTATCATTTCTCCATTGATTGATACGGAATCTAACGAAGTTGTTGAAATTATAAAAAATTTTCTTTATATGCATGCTTTTGTTACGTTGGTATTTTTTTCTAAGTCTATTTTTAATTTGTATGAGCGCTAGTAGAGAAGGAGGTAAATTATAGTTAAGGTAAGACTGTGAGGAATGTTGAGGGATAGTTTCTGTCATGGCTTGTTTAATTAGTAGATTTAAATTATTTATATTTCGGTCAATCTCGTGAGAGTTATTAATTATTGGGTTGTGGTTTATTTTAGAATCTATTATTTTCCGAAATTTTTGCCAGTCAGCCTGTTTGAATGCAAACTTACTTCTTTTCGGGCTATTAGATAAAGATGACCCTAAACAAAAAATCACGGGGTTGTGGTCCGAGTTAAGGCATGATAATGCGATGAGTGGGGATACGTTATGTATATTTTTGGTGAGAGCTAGGTCTATTATGCTTGGTTTGTAATCGCGTTGCGTGGGAATGTGGGTTGGTTCGTAAGGGCTGTGCAATTCTATTTGGTTGTTTACTATATAGTTTAATAAGAGTTTACCATTTTTGTTTGTGCTATGGCAGTTCCACTGTAAGCTTTTGGCGTTCAGATCACCGTATATTAATATATTTTTATTTAACCTAAACAATTTAGCAATATCATTAATATTTAATTTGTTTGGAGGTATATAGACTGATATGATTGTAGTAAGTTTATTATTTATTGTTGTATTAATGGCTACTGCTTCGGTAAATTCTAATTTTGGCACTTGCATGAAGTGGTGTTGAATATCGGAACGCACTAACAGCAAGACGCCCCCTCCCGCCCTGTTACGATCTTTACGATAAATGTCATATCCCGGAACTGAAAATCTATCCTGCTGAGCCAGCCGGGTTTCACTTACTGAAACAAAGTGAGGTTTATTTTGTTCTAGAAATATTTTAAATTCCACATCGTTACCACGAATAGTTTGTGCGTTCCACATCATTAATTTAATTTTTTCTTTATTAATTATCATATTATTCTTGGTTTTCAATTGGTTTTAAAAATAAATAATCGAGATAAAACAGCAGTAAAGAAACTAGTATAAGAGTTTGTTTACTATGTACTTTACTATGATTTACTATGATATATATTGTTATATTATATATCATATGAAAATATTTATTTACTATGATAAAGAGCGGAGACTGTAAGCAGTTTGTTTTGAGGGAGATGTAAACTAGTGGGGCCTTGGCCTTCGAGATGAGAGCAACGAGAAAAATTCTACTGATAAAGTATTTATTGTCAAGTTCGTGATTGTGCGAGATTGGTGAAATGTTATTGTTGTGCCAATTGTGAGTAGAATTAGAGAAGTCCAAGTACGTACGTAATTCTACTTCGCTACAGTTTATGAAATGTAAATACATGTAATTATTATATATATTTATATCATTTATCATGATTATTAGTCTATTAAAGAGAGTAATCCCTCTATTAGAATAAATACTTTGGACATACCGTCATCTGCATTTTTTAGTTGTACTAAAGTGTTTTTAAATTTAGTAATTATCTTACCTATGTTAAAAGAGCTAAAAAAGTTTTTTATTTCTTTGAAGCAGTCTGTAAATGAAGGTTCACTATTATTCTGATTTTGATTTCCTGAGAAGGTGTTTTGAGGCCATTGTGATTTCGGTGTTGGTAGTGAGGGAAATTCCTGTTCGGTTGTTTTGAAATTTTTTCGAGGAGCTGCCTTTAGAATAGGTTTCTTTTTGCTTAACTGCAATTCTAAATTTCTTCTATACTTGATGCATTGTGGTGAATTGGAGAAGTGTGCTTCGGAGCAATTACAGCATTTCGGGGTGAATCCGTCGATTAAAGAATTTGGACAGTTTTTGGATAGGTGTTCTTCCGAGCATTTTAAGCACTTAGGTTTTTTGAAGCAATTTCGTGCTACGTGATTAAATTCTTGACAGATGAAACATTGTGTTATTTCTTTGTTTGATCTGTATTTTTCCCATTTTATAACTATGTTACAGCAGTAATTTATTTTATTTATTTTGTTCAATTGTTCTTTATTTTCCAGGATGACAACTGCTAGTGGTAATTTTATGGGCCCATTTTCAGATTTTTTTTCCATAGTATATATTTTGAAGATTTCCAAACCTTGATTCCGTAGATCGGCTGTAATCTCTTCTGCCGTGGTTTCTGGTGGCATTCCTTTTATAATCACTTTAGGCTTAACTTCATTTTTAGGAGTATAGGAATGAAATCCGAGGTTTTTTTCTTTCAATATATTTTTGATTGTTGTGAAGTCTTCGCTGTTGTATACATAGAATGATGTTTTATTACCATAACATTTCATATGTACTTCACTGATTTTTGATTTTATTTTATTTATGCTTTCTTTGATGCTATTGTAAGTGCCACTGACTATTATAGGTGGAAATTGATTGTTCTTAATGCTCCTAATGTTGGCGGCTGGTACGTCGGTGATCATTTCTTCTTCATCTAAATCTGAAAAAATGTCGTAACTGTTTGAAACGTCTATATTGTATTTAATGCGGTCACTCCTTTTTCTTTTTGGATTGTTAACACCTGATGGACCTGGTGTGGCCGCATCCATATCGGTTTCTGCCCCCCCTAGGGGCATTGTTTAGGATTTCTTAGTCCACTTATAAATAGTGAGTAATCACTTGTTGAGGTTAAAAAAAAAAAAAATAACGAAAAAGAAATATACAAGACTAAAATAATGAAAAACTGTGAAAGAAACTTTTAGTTGATTAAGACACTCCCGTACACTGCGGCTGCTACTGAGAGACTCTGATTATACATTATATATGGAGCCCTGGTGTAGAAGTGGTTAAGTCGAATTTTGCCCAGGGAGAGTTAGATGTGCTGAGGAAGTTAGAGGTGCTGAGGAAGTTAGAGGTGCTGAGGAAGTTAGATGTGCTGAGGAAGTTAGAGGTGCTCAGGAAGTTAGAGGTGCTGAGGAAGTTAGAGGTGCTGAGGAGGTGCCTGTCATTCTCCAAGTTTTGGGCTTAAAATTAAGTTTTAGCCAACGGCCATACCACGTTGAACACACCGGTTCCCGTCAGATCACCGAAGTTAAGCAACGTCGGGCGTGGTTAGCACTTGGATGGGTGACCGCCTCGGAAAAACAGGCGGTAGCCATCTGGGGAAGAACCGCGTGCAGTTGGCATCTAAATAAACAGTGCACTAAATAATAATATATAGCTGGCTGTATGGATGAATGAAAGAATCCAATGCCAAAAAAAAAAAAATAATTAAGTTTTTATGTAAGCGATAACTCCATTTCAACCCAATGCCTGACTTAGCAACTTACTACAAGAATCATATTAGATACAAGAAACTCATTTTCAAGAAAATTCGACATAATCACAATCATGGATGCTGTAGGAATAATGTAAGTGACTTAATGTACGTATGTAGGCTAGGTCGGGGAAAGAAGACGCACTTGAAGCTTACTCTCCTCCCAAATGGTTTAAGTGATAATTAATTGACCAACAACTAAATATTGTCCCAGTATTTGAAAATCAGATGACGTTTTATTTGCGTTGTTCTCTTAGATAGAACATGCTTAGAAAAATTATATACGAAAAAATTAGAAATGGGACAAGAGTTCGACAATCTTGGAACAAAAGTAAGCAATATATACTGCTCAAGATTTTATTATAACTATTATATATTATTATAACTATTATATATTATTATAAATATTATATATTATTATAACTAAAAAGTTAATATCAGCTGATTTTAGCAATAATTGTTAATGAAATTCACCCCCCCCCCCCCCTCAGCTACCTTGGCATTTACCACATTGAATCCAGTTCCCTTCCGATAGTTCTCTGAAGTCCCCACTACATTTACGCTAGAAAAAATTTACCCCAAGCAAGGATAATTATCTTTACAATCCTTTTCCTTGGAATAGCTTCAGAGATTCCCAAGCACTTGGATGTTTTTCTCTTCGACATTCCAGCGCCAAATAGCTGTTAAACGGTCTTGAGCATCTCACTAGACATCTCTAGGTCAGACTTTATTTTATAAGTGCTTAAAAATAATGTACCGTGTGCAAATGAGTACGAATACCACAGTATTATTCATGGCAGATGTCGCCACTCTTGCCCTTATCCAAGCGTCAGAATAATAGCTTCATCATCGTCATCACTGGCTCTACAACCCGGTACGGGTCTTAACGGGGGCAATAAGGTGCGGGTGAATAATAAAAGATTAATTAAGACAGAAAAACTTGAAATTTCAATACTGTCACTACAATAGAAATGCTTTACCAATGTCCAAATGTTTATTTTTTATACTTATCTGTTTTAATTTTGACAAGACATGGAACTTTAAAATATTGAAAAATTAGGTTTTTGATTTGTGACATTGTTCTTTTAAACGATCGATATATTTAAATATATATTGCAGGCCTTAGTTTAATACCTTGACTTAGAACCATATTGCTGTTACATCTAAATACATCAAAAATTAACTTTATAAACTTGAAATATTAACAATGTGACACGATAAATATTAAGTAATTTAACGCAAACAAATTATAAGAGCTTGGCTAAATGAGAAGAGCAGCTATAGGAAGAGGAGGTAAAGGCTGGAGTTGGGTAAACACACTTGTTCCAGATAGATTTTGGAGGAGCTTCATCAACCTTTTTCACTATTAAAGTATACCGGAAAATTAGAAGATACTTTTTCTAAAATTTCTCTTGAGTATAAAATTGGTATTTATAACTAATATTCTGTTCAAATAACAAAAAAAGAACCTTGAATAATAATAGTTGACTAATATATTTGAGGAAGACTATAGTTAAATGTAAGAAAAATTGCTTTTAAGTAGCGAGGAATGTTTATTGGAGAGCCTCTTAATATCCACAATACTTTTTATTTATAAGATTGATATATCATGGTATAAACAGTATCTAAAATGGGTCTTATGAAAAGGGCGGCCATGAAAGTAATATCTAGTTATTAAAATATATTTTTATAACTAAAAGGCTGATACGATTTTTCTGTTTAAATTGTCAATATATTATAGTAATATGTAAATGTAAATAAGTTGATAGCTTAAATATGAAAATATATTTCCAAGACATCTGTATTTGTAGTATAATAAAGTTTTTAAGTTACCGCTAACATTATAATCAGTTTCCCTTTTTTAATTAATATAATATAAAACAAATATAAATATAAAGCAACAAAATTAATGAGGAAATTATGAGGGCCTCTATGAAACTGGAGCATAAATAATGGAAAACTGGCTAAGGCACTCTATGTCATAAATTAAAACTGTACCTTTTGTTAGATTTCTGTCCTATGAAAAAAAATAGTATGAATCCAATAATTTTAAATACGATATTTCATTATTATTAACATATGTAACAATTTTTGGTTTCTGATCCGATATAGAATTTATTCATTTTAACGATCAAGGTGTTATTTGATGTACATTGCTTATAATGTACTATAGCACTACTTGAAATAGTGTATATTTTATTGTAATATTATTATTGTGTTATTAAAAAGTAATAGTATGAATTGTATTGAAATTTTATCTAGTTACAATGTTTTGCATCTTCATTTTCTAATTTAATCATGAATACATTTTTGAATGAAATTTTATTTTTAAATCAGGTGTATTACTTTATCTTTTATTTGTTCAGAGGATTTTTCTAAAAAAATAGGATTTTTTCTCAAAACTTATTCATAACAAGTTTATTCATACAGCAACAAGTAACTCTTATATTTAGTTACTTCTCTCAATAACTCATGTCTGAAGCAGATAATTTTTTCATTTGGTTAATAACTGTGATAAAACGCTTTGTAATCTGAAAACCCTTGTGCTCGCCCAGGCAATTATGTGGGGAAAAATTGAGACACACGAGGGAGAACCATGTCAAATCATTTTTTTCCAACCTTTGACTTAAATGCGCTTAACTTAAATGGCACTTAGTGAACCCGATAATCTGCATGGGTTGTAGTTATTCGGGTTATTTTTTCAATAGATAACAGTAAATAGAGATAACAGTTACATAAAAAATATATAGCACTACTCATAGTCCGTTAATTCAATATACATATAGTTAATATTGATAATGAAATATAATATTGAGATCTATCCTGTGATGTAAGAAGATTAGATCGAGCAGATGCTATACATTAGCCTCAATCCATTTTCATCCCATTTTTATCCTGATTCACTTCCCTTCCTTAAAGCCACACTAGGTAAATTAGTAAATTTTAGTATGAAACGAAAAAAAAATGTTTGTTTCTTTAATTAATCTAAATAATTTCATGAAGGATGAATAAGAGATCATTTCTGTTTGTTCTGGATGCTTGGCTATGAGCCTTACTTGCCCTTCAATAGAATGTTGCCAGTCTATTTATAAATACAATTAGGCACGACCCCACGTGTCTCGCTAATGGATTCGTTATTTATTTAAGGAATTTCACTAGAATTGAAATTATGGAAGTTTAGAGCTTATATAAGTTTTAATTAAAAATTATTATTTACTAATCAAACTTATTAGTTTTAGAGCTCATTAATAAAAACGAAAATAAATATAGAAATATTGTTTTAATTTTATTTATTAAAATAAACTATTAAAACATTTTCAATACTATTGAAATAATGATAATCAAAGGAAGAGATGTAAGATATTTCAAATTATTTAATGCATAACCTTTCATTCTTTTTCTTTTAATATTCCCCGAAAATAATCATAAGTTTTAGTATGCAAAAAGTGTAATTATAGAAATATGTATATTTCGGTAATGTTTTTTACCCACAAAGGTCCAAGATCACGCTAAAACGTAAGGTCTTTCGAACTGTTTTGAGTGCTCACTTTACAGTGGCTGGGTGAGCCCAGGAGAGTATAACACGTATCGTTCAACAGATTTAATAATTATTAAAATTATAATTTATCTGTCACAGACTTGAACCCGGAGCCTTCACAATATTAAATCAGGACTCTCTAAACTGAGCTATCACGATCCTAATTTATGAAAGTAATTTTTTTTAAAATTCTGTTTCGTCTTTAAAAAAAACTGATAAGCTTATTTTTATTAAATAATTATTATATTGATTATAATCAAGATAGATGATAAAGAGACAAAATGCAGGCGCTGAGGTAGGCTTCAGCCTGTGTGAGCGTTCGGTGTTGCGGGCTTAGTGTGGTCTCCAGCGCTGTGCTGTTGGTCGCTCTCTGAAGGCGGCCTTTACTAGTACGTTTGCAAACGTACTCTTCCACATAACTCTTTGTTATTTATTAATAAAAGTAACTGAACTAAGTAATAGTTATGTATATATTATAATAATTAGGACCAAGGTGGGCAAAAGGAAGGTATATTATTATTATATATTAAAGAGAACATCTAAAATTGAAGAATGTAGTCTTAAATTCTGTGGCCACATCAGGAGGCTAATCCTCCACACACTTATCAAAAGAATAGTAAAATACGCAGCATCCCTAGTTAATGGAGGGGAATGGGTCAAAAATATTAAGTAATAATATTACTAATTAGGAAAAAGTTTTAAACTTAAAAGTTGAAAAAAGGAAGGTTCAGCCGGAAACAAAAATGTAGCTAAGAAAGAAAAGCCGAATTCTCGCAAAGAATGAGAACCAGGTTGGCAAATAAGAAGAGCAAGAGGCCCCGAACGTGAACCATCTTTAGTTATAATAATATATATGTTAATGTTTTTAAAAAAGTTACCTTGCTTTACTACGTACAAATACTATAATACTGCGTACAAAAGTATAATATTAAGAAGTAGGTACGTTAATTTTATTAAGGTGGATATGAAGTAGGACTTACTTATAGAATTAATATCATAAATATTTTCATATATATTAATTATTGTTTCTTAACATAGTAATGATATTTTTCAGTTTTTTCTTGCTGACAATTTTGAAAATTAATTTAGGTAATTTGATGTAAGGGAATTAAAATATTTTGGAGCTATCCCTCTCAATCCCGTTCTGATTATAGCTCCATTTAACAGGATCTTTCCCAAGGATTTATAAATACTTTCAATTTCTAAATAGGTTCCACGTGTCTTGAAAATAAAAATTGTTTAATTCATGAATCGATAAATAATGACTGGAAGTTTAGTGTTTATAAATAAAGTATTAATAATAGAATATTATCACTAAAATAGAGCCAAAAACTCAAAAAGAAACAATATTATTTATTATAATGCAATTGGGAAAAACCACAATGCAAAGCCTTATGTTTCAAAAAATACACCTACTTACCAGTCGACGTTTCGCCTTTTCAAGCATTATCAAGACCTCTGATGCATTGTGGTTTTTCCCAATTGCATTATAATAGAATATTATTTTATTTGAAAAAAAAAATTCTCAATATCAATCTTCAAGGGTACTGGACTTTACAGATATATTTTATTCCAAGGGTGTATAATAATACAAAAAAACCTTTAGTCCAAATTCATATATTGTATCATTTTCTATAAACGTTTTCAAATTTTCAAAACACGCTTCACATCACCATTTAGTCAGTCCAACTCAATATTTTTTCCAGTAGACTAACATTAAAGGAAGCTGGGTGAGGTCCACCCTTAGTCAGGCACTGCAACTACTTTCAATTTATAAATAGATTTCACGTGTCGGGAAAATGAAATTGTTTAATTCATGAATCGATAAATAATGACTGGAAATTTAGCGTTTATAAGTAAAGTATTAATAATAGAATATTATTTTATTTGAAAAAAAATTCTATTTGATTATTATAGATTATTATTAGTATAAATAAAATTATAATTCATGGTGCATGTATGTGTATCAAAAATGTGCGCGTGTGTGTGTGAGTACGACTGCGCAATATGCAGTGAAGAAAACTGAAATGAAAAATAAATTTCATTACAACTGCGTACATTCCTACCCCTACTAGTTTTTGTCAATGTTTTGTGTTGTTTTTTATCCATTTACATCTATCGCCGATTCATCTACACTTGGTTTACTTAATGTAGAACAGTTTCAAGATATGAATGGACGGGCTGTTGAAGATATATTTGGTAATACCTAATTTTCTATAAGAAATTCGATATTATTGTAGGAATCCAAAGCTACAAAAATTATATTTAAAATTATGCAAATAAACCAGGAACTGAGTTTAGTGCTTTACCAATATAATCGGAAAGATATTTAAATAAAAGAACAAGAAAACAATATTTTATTTTTTACATTTTCTTGAGATGTAAAAAGTTTATGAAAATATAATGGAGAGTTGTAAACCCTGAGTATGACAATTAATATATGTATTTGGGCTCGACAGCCACCATCATATCCACAAAACAATTACACGCGTTTTCAGAACTCGTCCCATGGGCGTGTGTTTCCTCTGCCATTGTTTCATGCGAGTTCCAACGTGTAAAAGTTTATGTATTACGAATCGGATGGAACAAAAGGTTGACTTTTCGAATGCTCGAACTTTTTCTATTCAATCCACACAGCTGAAATTATAAATACAAAAATGGGAAGTTTAATTTAAAAAGTAATATAAAATTTGAAACAACTGCCCAAAGTAACACGGGTTTGATATCAGTTGCTACTAATAATTTTTAGTTTTATTTCTGAACGGTAAGATTACAATAATATATCTAGTGAAATTATTAAAAATTTAAAATAAGTTTAAAAGAACGCCTAAAATTGGAAGTGACGTATCTAGAAAATTTATAAAATAAAGTTGTAACTGCAAATAGATAGTTGCATGTTCATATACTTGAAGTTATTACTTAGTTATAATAATAAGCCATTATAAGTATAATGGAAAGCTACGATGTAGTTGAAATTCAGTAGTTGAAACCTCTTTCAGTAGTTGAAATTCTCTAAATAGTTTAAGTTAATCAGGCCCAAGCATATTAAGTAACAATATATAAGTGATAGCTAAGGTGAGTAAATTCACAAGTAATGGCATCAATTTAGATTTAATAGATACTGTTTAGCCGCGGACCTGTATTACCCGCCAGATGGAACAAATCGATCCTTGCCTCTTCGATCGGAACTATACTTTACCGCCAAAATCGAGGGAGAGGGGGGTGACGCTTGGAGTGCGGCACTTGCTGTTGGAACGCCGAGCTGGACTGTCCTACCAGATCTTCGCAGCTACGACCGCTTGCCGCTTTCAAGCCGATATTCTTCATTGAGAACGTCCAGCGTCCAGGAGGTCTTGCAGCCTGTCACGCACAAGGAGCTCGGCTGAGACACCAGATGAGAGGATAGTTGGTATAGAGAAAACACAAATCGTGAGTCCCATTTCAGTATCATAAGGCCTCAAATCGCCGACTAATACGGCTGCTGATGATCAACAATTAATTGTGTTATATGAGAGCAAAAGACAATTCACGCTAATTAATCGTATTAACCCTTCAGGCCGTGATCACTTAAATTCTTCATTATATCGTTCATATTTATTTGTTATATCTTGGCCATAATGCTAGCATGGAGCAATATCTGCTAATGTTTATTATAGCTCATATTCAATGTTAATCTTTAGTATTAGTAATTAATCATATTTGTTCATTAGATCGCTATTTTGCATGTTTAGTCTGTAAGGTCTTCTTGTATAATTGCTCCCATTAAGTTCAATCATTCATCAATTATTGCTTAGTTAAGAAAGGGATATTTCATATATCCTTAAAATTAATAAACGCTATGTTAATATCTGAGATTTCATTCAAATTCCCGTGGTACTTCTATTTGCTTCCTATTAAATTTCATTCAGTCTAATCACGCCCTAACAGATACAAATAATCTTTAATAATAAATTAATTATGTATACTGTTGGTTTAATTTCGTATAATCCTTTTCTCGTAATTTGTGTAATAATGACCGCCTAAGGACTGGACGTGTATTATGTAGTTAATTTGGTTTCCTCTCAGCCCCATATTCTTTTCATCTTCTCTCTCATCACATTCCTTTCTTCTTCTGTCCATCTTTTCCCCTGTTTCTTCTTCTTATCCACTACAAGGATAAGAAGAAGGACTTGTATTTCTCAATAATTATCTGTCCTGGTATTATTTTTCTATAAAACCCATTCTTGTCATTTCATATTCTATGATATTTTCGAGTTCCATCACTTTTTCAAAAATGTATGTTGGAACTGTTCTCATTCATTCTTTTCAGGCAACCGTAAAAAATTAGTCTCATTTTCCTTATTGATATTCCTAGGATTTTTCTTTCCCTTTTTAGGAATACTCTAACTAAGTCAATCCTATTGTTTCAGGCCAGTAAACTAGGTAATATCATTAAATAGTATTTTCAGATAACGAATTAATAATAATATAATATAAAATATTTAATACTTTTTAATTTACACAGTATTTTTATTTTTATTTACACACAAAAAATTATTTTCTAATCCACTACATATATAAGTAATGCCTTAGAGGTCAATATCGGTGTTTTCTCGATTCGGTAGTTGTTTTTTCAGGTTCTTTATGCTTTATGCCTATTTAAATACAATTAAGACGCACTTTTAGTGAATTTACAGTAAATTTCTATTAATATTAATGCTATCACGACTCAGTAATTAGAACGCAAAACCTTGTCATTTACTTATGTACAATATTCAGGTAATATTAATATCTAAATTTTGAATTGGTTAGGATATATGTTGCACTACACTACTCAATAACTATAATTTCTAGCTACACGCTTTACGAGACTTATTCATAATGTACAATTATACGGAACACGTAATACAGCATATTTCGTCATTAATTCGCAAGTAAAATTATATTTTTACATTATAATATATATGTATATATATATATATATATATATATATATATATATATATATATATATATATATACGAGCAAACATTACATAAGTAGTTTAGCAATAAAAGAAAGGTATAATCTGGCGGAAGTGGCCCTCTACAAGATTCTCAACTCCGGAAGTTAAAATTGGATTAGTTGAAGAAGTAAGAGGGCAGAAACTGTTAGCCGGAAGCTGGGAAAGATATTGAAGCTGCCAGCGCCCTCTTCTCCACTTCCGTTGTCCTTCCGAGCTCTGACACCACTCAACTCTTCACGTAGCATCTCACGTTTCAAAACAGGGACTACTTGCCAAGGAATTCAGGCTATCTACTTGTCTAATAAAAAAGAAGGAATATTATTTACACTTTTAAAGAGTGCTTTCTAGTCAACTTTTCTTAGATTACTTTTTCTAGGCTGGGGTTCAATAGTTGTAAGACAATTAAAAAATAATGAATAGATTCAAAAATAATTTAAAGTTAGTTAATATTTTAATAATATTTATAAATTTAATTGTTTCACTATTTAATATTAAATAATTAATATGAGACATTAAATGAAAGCGTACCTTGAAAAAATAAAAAAGTCGCACAAGTTAGTGAGGTATGGCCCCACAGACCATAAGGCGTTGCTTATATTTTGTGAACAAAGTTTATAACCAACCTTCCACTTTCATATTCAATCAGATACTAGCAAACAGGAAGATACTGAGTGATACGGGATTTTCTATAATCGGAAAGGTGGGATATCCCAGAAAATAGGTACCTAAAGATCCTAATGTCTCAGCTTTAATCGTCCTTTCTTACATTTAATTCTTTGATTCTTCAAGCCACCATGGCCGCAACTATAACTCCACCTAAAACCTCATGTTCCGAAACAATGTTTGTCTTAAATATAATTCGTAATATTAATATTAGCAATATTAAGGAAGTAACATTATTTAGTCTTTTCTTAATATTTAAATTTATTTATTCATATATTTTTCTTGTGACATCTCCATACTACATTTAATTCGACACATTACTTGATAAAACTACTCCAATTTTTTTTACAAATTTAAGGATTTCTACAAGGAAATATAAATTATTACTGATTTTATTGTTATTTCTCATGTAAATATTTTTTAAAAACCTTTACCACCGATGAACGTTTTACTGACTGAACTGTTTTAGGACAACAGTTTTGCAGGTGCTTTGCCCAAGAACACGCTAAAACGCTAGATTTTTCCTTTAATGGAGGTACCAACTTTATATAGATGGGGAGAGCTCCAGAGGGGTTCGCACATCCCCACAAATTGTAAGGTCTCATTTAATATGTAGTAATTTATTTTTTTTGGTGCATGATATATTTAATTATTTTTCATTGCTACCGTTTCTGTCAATAAAAGCGTTTTATTTACATCTTTACTGATTGGTTGATATTGTTATCCTGTTTTTAAAGACTTGATGATTGCCTAAAAGATAGGCCGAAACTTTGGCAAATGCTAAATAAGTTTGACTTGTGTAAAATTCATCGACCTAACCACCCCTCCTGACTACTCTCTGTACAGCTCGTTATATGAACATATCTAATAAACCGCGGAGGAAACTGAGATTTGCTTCGATTCAAAAAAGGAGGAAACTAAGTGAGTATCGAACTGTTTAAGGAAATGAAATATGTAAGAGGGAAGGATAATTTGGAGAACAAGGAATACGATGGAAGTGCGAAGTGAGGCGGGTAATGATTGCCAGCCAGAGCCTCATCAATATCTCATCTTACTACCTCAGCCTCACAAGTCTCTACCTTAGCGGAAGTCTTTGATTTTTTTTTCTTCTTTCATTAAAATTGCTTTAAAAATTGAAATATTCTTTATTTTTTTTATATTAACACTTCATTGAAATATTACAATCTGCCACTTATGGGCAATAAGTAATAGTGCTGTGTAGCTTACAGTCATTCCATAACAAAACAATAATATAAACAAAATAAAATAAATAAATATATACATGCGGAAAAATATATACATGCGGTAACAGAAAGAAATTAATGCGGTAATAATAATAATAAAGTAAAATAAATAATAAAGTAAAGTAAATAATAATAAGAATGCTAATAATAAAATAAAATAAAATGTACATATTCCTACCCTAAATTCTTTATTAATAAAAAAAACAGTACTTGCGATTTATCAGGTCGTCATAGATTGAATTCCGCTATTTTTTATAAGCTGAACACTGGTAATTCTCAGTTACTGACAACACCTATCTTCTTAATCACATTATTGGGAATTGAAAAATACGAATTGTTTTTTACGAAGCACTTTCGACGATAATCTATGCCAGTAAAAATCTATTTTATGAATTTTCTCCTCGTAATTTGATCTTCGGAATTATTCTGAACTTCTGGGAGTATTTTATATCTTCTTCTTTCGATGTCGGCTATTCCCAAAGTGTTAGTCTGTTCACTTTAAATAGGCATAACAGAATTAAAAAGGCAAAGACAATAATCATAGGATACGAGCGATAAGACGAGATAAGAAGATAGGTTTCATGTCGATCTGCTAAATTACAATGATTAACACCACAACACC
This sequence comes from Arma custos, assembly GCA_037127475.1. NCBI lineage: Eukaryota > Metazoa > Arthropoda > Insecta > Hemiptera > Pentatomidae > Arma > Arma custos. Next base: position 118,704,145 of record CM073764.1, on the reverse strand, counting down.
AATTTAACGAACCATGAAGGATTCAGTAGGTAGTAGAGATCATACTGAATGTGCCGAAATCACGACCAACCTCCAGATTTTTCCAATAGATTTTTTAACGTCACTTTACGCTGATATGGCTAATCGAACGTTGCTACATTGGGATCTCTAAATTTTACCTATCCAAATTTTATTTTTAACGAGTGCCTGGCATCGTTCTGGCCCCCCGTTTAACGTCCCTTCCGAAGGACGGCATAACCAAGGATTTTTTACTCCTTTTCGAAAATCCTAGGAGCAGTACTAGCCGCGATCTTGGGCTTAGTACTTTGTTATGTTAACCACTAGACTTCACGCCGCTCCTTACAGTGGCTACTTGAGGCTCTGGAGGTTTTTCACACGGTCTAAATATTTATTTATAATTATCCACACATCCGTTATTTTAAAAAAACGCACATTTTTTGTTAGCGTGAGCATATACGTTTGAAGCATCATAAAATTGTGGCAGGTAGTAAATGTTAAGGTTGTTCCATGTTAACATATTATATGTTCCTCATACCCGTGACTTTTTCGATATCGATATTATTACACCTTTACAGAAGGTTCTATAACAGCCGTATCGATTGGTCCTGGATGGAACGCTGCCACGCTATCGAGGGGGGTAAACCTGCTCCACGTGACAGTGATAATGTCCTTGGGGGTGGGTGTACCCTTTTAGCGAATCCTTCCGGACATTTAGTACCAAGCTCCAAGTACCTGATATTTCGGCAGGAGACTGGGGTAGTAAAGACCATGTGAACACCAACAGCAACTTACTTTAATCACAATGTCGTTGATGACCTTTCAGTGAATATCGGTGACGTGTATGAATTGAGAATCGAACTGTTATCACATGAGGAGTAACAATATTATGAACTCTTCAATAACCTTCCTGATAACATGTACCACGACAACACGTGAACGGGTCCGGGTCAGTTCATATTTGAGAGTTGTACTGTTTCACGGACAGCGGTTGTATAGGAAGGTGATATTTCTTAAATCACGCTCAATCCCCTGATTTCCTCCCCCCTATTTTCGGTGCTCTCTTTATGGAAGCTGGGTGAGCCCCAGGAGAGTACTGGATCCCATGTGATCGATCTTCACTGCCAACAGATTAAATGAACGTCTTGCCAGCAGCGGGATTACCACTGAACCACTTCGCCCCTTTCTCACGTTGTAAGCTGCTGACCTAGTTTTTTGAAGGAGTGAAACGGTATCTTGAAACAGTTACTCAAGAAAAGAACAGTAGCTAGAAAAAAAATTTTCAAAACACTAGGATCTTTTTTCAAAACAAGAGGGAAAGAATTGAAGCAAAAGGAATGGTGACAAATGCTAAAAAGAAAGCATTGGAAGATTTGGATATCAAGATGGAGGCTGATTTTAAGAACAATCAGAAATGTTTTACAAGGTCATGAAAGGACTAAGGTAAGAAAGAGGTAGATTGCCAAAGCAATTAAAAGACAAGGAAGGAAATATTCTACGAAAGAAGGATGAAATCATGAATTTTTCGGAGAATTTTGGAAGAAAGTACTAGTCTAAGGTAGTAAGTAGTCTTGAGAGGAGAGTTTGGGAAGAGGACGCCTACATAGGCGAGGAGAAATAAGATGATGCTCCATCAGAAATGACGCTGGGGAAATCAGATGAAATAGATGAAATATCTCCCGAGATGTTGAGATACATGGGTCATAAAGGGCAAGTTATGCAATACCAATTTAACTTGGTATGGCAACAGAAGGTGCCCAAAGAATGGGATATAGTAGTCATAGATTAAAAACGGACACAACAGGAACTGCGGTATCTTAGATGAATTTCCCATTTAGGTACGTAAATTTTACTTCAAGATCTTCGAAAAGAGAATCTCAAGGTCTGTTGAAAATAAGCTGAAGGAAGTACTGATTTCGTACTGATCGAAGCACTCAGGATCTCATTTTTACCATGAGACTAATCCAAGAAAAGGTATTGGAGAAAAGCAATCTGTTTGCCTCTTAGATCTCATCAAAGCATTCGACAGGATCCAGAAAGGAGGTGTCTCCAAGTCCTTAAGATAAAAGGATGTGGACACAGGACATATATTGGCGGTAAAGAGATATTTAAGAAAAACAGAAGTGTTCAAGTAAATATAGAAAAAATTATAACGCCTATGAATGTATTGAATTCAGTACATTGTAGAGAGTGTACTGGCCATAACCAAACAGTTTTCGCATCACTCTAGACCGCCTGGTTTTTAATCATATTAAGTCTACTCATATTAATAATTATTAACGATATCTAAAACTTCTCATAAAGCGACACACCCTGCGAGGTTTGCTTAAGCGAGATAAGCTCGATTTATGAGACAACTGCTTGCACAGCAGTTGCTTAGCTAGGCGTAACTTTATTCGTTCCGAGTTCTATTTGATACTTTACAACATTAGTTGTTCCAATTTAGAAGCTCCTCTAATGCTATTTTTCGTTATTTGGATAATCATCTCTAGCTGGAAATAAAATCCTTATATTTATTGCAACCGCGCAACTATTTTTAGTCCATATTTAAGGTTTCAACTGAATAATTTATAACAATAAAAAAACATACTATTGCAACCCATGTAAATTTTTGTGTTTCAAAGTGAACGGGCTTGCCGAGTGATGATATGACCTGGATCACGCTAAACCGCAAGGTTTTCTTCAAGATTAAAATTACCCGCTTAGAGACTGTATGAGCTTCTGCCCGGGTCCAACCGCAGCTGATAACAGAAACAAATAATTTATCTGCTACAGTCAGTTTCAAAGTCGGGGCGTAGAAAGCATTAACTCAGCTCCCTACGTACCATGTTAGTATTTAACAAATATTATTTAAATTTAAATTTGATAAATACTATTTAACAAATTAATATTTAAATTTAAAAAAAAACGTTTAACTCAATTTTTTTTATCTTGTAAAGATTTAATAAGTGTAGCCATGTTGCAGGGAATGGACATTAATAAAATTACCTGGCACTAAGACACGTCACTTTAGGTCTTCTCCTGCAACGTTGTCTGTAAACTGACATCAATAGAGATGAAAGAAAGGCTATTGTGACAGATTCTCTATCAAACTAAAATGAGATTTCACTGGGTCGACCAACAGCTAATAACAGAATAAATAATTAATTTTCCTATTCCGAATCCGAGACTTACAGATTATTAATTCAGAGCTCTTGCTAATCACTTATAACGACTGAAATTCATTTTAGATCATTAAATTCCAATCCTTAAATATATTATATATTAAGTAAATTGGAAATACAGATACGTTAATTGATGAAACTACAAATTATTTTTTAAATTATAACTAAAAAATTATACTATTGTTCATTTAATTTTATTACAGTAGTTAATTAACATTTTAGTAGAGGTAGAATCGATATTATTCTAGAAATGAAAGTTCAGTTTAGTACGATTTAGGTTTCCTTTAAAGTTGAATAGTAATTTATAATTTGTAAAAATAATGCCATAATTTTATTTTGCTTCATTATTTGCATTAAAAAAAAAACATTCCTGGAATCAAAACATTGGAATAAGATGTTGCTTGTTTCATTTAAGTCGAAGAATTCAATTTTTTCCCTTTCAAATACAAGAAAACTATTATGTTTAGTGTAAGGACTTGAAGAAGTATTTGAATAGTATTTTTGTGATATTCTAATTTTTAAAAATATTTATAATTTAACAAATCATTATACGAAAAGCAGTTCTTCTTCTGTTTCTTAAGTTCTTCTACGATACACAATAAAACGATACACTACTAAAAACTTGTTTATGCAATGGAGAGATCCAAGACTTGAGGTTAAAATCGGATAAAAGCAATTTTTATAAATGCAAGAGGATTGTGTTTATATAAGCATATTACATATGCAAGTACAAGAAATGCACGAAAATTATTAATGCTAAATATGAAATTATCATTATAATGATTTATTTAATTAGTTATATCCAAGCTTGTTTTGGATATTATCCTTCTTATTAAGGAGGGAATGCGGGTGTTTGCAGGCTGGAAATTTGCGGCTTGTCCGTGGTTAGGACCAGAACCTGTTGTGGCTTCTTTAGGCGAAGAGCAACTTGTGCTTCCTTCTTGTGGGGGCATGATTCAAAGTGGTTCGTTGAAGAGAGTGAGTATGCTTATAGTCGTATCTCCTTAAAATTCCATAGAAAACGATTATTTATATCCTTTATTAAGTACTATATGTACATAATAAAAAGATATGTAAACTTAAATCGGATAAGAATAATAAAATAATAGCGAACTCGAACGATCGTTGCCGATGCCTCTAATCGGTTTGTAAATATATATATTAGGATATTAATGATTGCCTTAATTTCTCCCTTAATGGTATTTTTTTCTAAACAACTAAACTTGCTGAATAAACCACATATCTCAGCCATAAATAGCATGTGCTTAGAATGATCTCAGCTGGTAGGTGAGAAAATATACTGCCATAATTGTGTCCCGTTAGTTACTGTAGCTATCGAGCAGTAACGGGGCTGTGTAAGTACTGAATAACTTCCTTCTTTATTTTACGGTTTATAATTGCAGAGCTATGTACAATTTGAAAGGATCAATTCTACTTAAAGGTCAAGGATATAATTAACTTCTAACTAATACTTCATAGATTTTTTCCAATTAGTTTAATTGCATCACATTAGTTATTAATCCACAATAACTCTGATTCAGTGAAATGGGGAGGAAGATGCTAGGCCTCATCAACTTTTATTACTATTTTGAAGTGAACAGATGCCTGTAGTTGTGTCCTTTAAGACATGGAATATTTGTTATTCTTTGTCTCATTATTATAAAAAAATATTGATATTATTATTGAGGCCAATCAAGTTAATAGTTCTACTTGTGTGGCTCTTTACTACCTTCCTTATTACCAGGTTTAAAAAATTTGAAATTAGATTAATTTTTTTTTTAAGTTAAAATAAATCCATAGAAAAATATGTCACGTTAGTTACCTCGACAGATGGAAATTGATATTTTTTAAAATAATCCGTATTTAGGAACGAAATTAAAAGAACAGCTCCATTCAAAACTACGGGCTTTTGAGTGCCAGGTGCGAGCGAAAAATATCTGTTGTACAAGTGAAAACTATCTATGTGTAATATGAGTAAACAATTAATTAGTAAGATGCGTGAGACAAAAAATCTAGACATTTTGCGAACGTTATCAGCAATATGACGGGGTATGGAGATACTAGGGCTCACCTAGCCTCTAAAAGTTCAGGATCAAAATCGGATAACTCAAAATTTCAAAAAGTGAATTATTCACATATTTCGATAGTTCATTCAAACAATTTTATCCACCCGAAACTTCAGGTTCATAACGGGACTAAAATCGTGAAAAATAATACGGTAAATTGCCATGTTAAATAAAATTGTTAGACTTAACTAGCGAAAAATGTTAAAAAGTCAATTTTTGATATTTCGAAGTCATCGTTTATGACCCTGTTAATATAATGCTGTTATAATAATAATAATAAAAATATTTATTTCAGGAATCATACAAATACCATTTGGCACATATTGTATTTTTGGTGTTCTTCGGAAAACCTCCCCTAAGGGATTCTCTTGAAAGCGTGTATGGAGAAATCTCCCATTGAAGGCACTCCTAGCGTGGTTCATCTTATTGTAGTAGATCCCTGCTCCAGAGACGTTTCAGTCTCCTTGTCGGATTATGTGGTAATGTGTCTGTCAGCAATGATTGTACCAGTAAATTTGGATGTCCAGCAAGTGAATCATGAAATTTTTTGTAGTTGTTGTTGATTGTGTCAACCACTAGTGGTATGTTGAGATCTTAGTTTAATGTTTTATTAGTGATGTAAAAGGGACTATGTGTAATGTAACGAAGCTTTTAAGTATTAATTAATTAATTTAAGAATTCCGATTGAAAAATTTGAATGGTCTGTATGTGGGATTTTTTGCATGATCCCCACACTTGCGAGGAGTAGGTCCATATTGGTTTAATTAGCATGTTGTATATTATAATTTTGTTTGTTAGTGATAGTTTATTTTTGTGGTGAAGTAGTCGTCTTAGAAGTGAGAGTCGGTTTTTTTTTTATTCAAATTAATTACGTGTGATTACCAAGTCAGTCTTCTGTCCATGGTAAGGCCCAAGTATTTTGTCTGTGTATTTTCTATGGTGTATTGTAAGGTGTTAGCGAATGCCTAAGTGTAAAAGTTACTTGGTTGGATTTTGGTATGTTATTTTTTATTTTCCACTTATGGAGCCAATTTTCTAATGAATACAGAACCTGTGTCTGTAGGTTCTGAGAAGCTATATTGGGGTTAGTACTGGTCGAAAGTATGACAGTATCGTCCGCATATGTACCAAGTAGTGTTTCTGATGTCTGTGGGATGTTGTAGGTGTATATAGAGTATAGAACTGGACCTAGAATACTGCCCTGCGGTACTCCGGCATTAATACGGCAATAGTCGGAAATAATGCTATTATAGATGTTGATAGATAGATTACAGATGTTAATAATGAGAAGGAAACAGATGACATTTCATTAAACCACAATAAGATTTGGCCGTGAAGTATTAGCTATAGACTAATAGAGACAGATGGATGCCAGATGTTGTAGACTCGAACAGATCTGAGATAGCTGGCTAGATCTACCTCTCAATGTGATTGTGGCTTGATTAACTGTCTATCTTCACTGTCTATATCTCTTCAATTTGCTCCAACCACTGCCAGGTCTATATTCGAACTGAAATCGATTTACTGATGTAATACCCCCATGTACTACACCGGTAATACACTATGTAATACGGGCTACAAACGAGCTCATTTCTTCTTTGCAAGCAATAATTAATTTATATTCAATATCGATATTAATATATAGATGATAATAATCAATATTAATTATCATATCTAGAGCCCCACTACAATAAGTAGTTAAGTCTAACTGTCTCTAAAATGAGTTTCTTGTACTTAAGTAAGCGGAATCGAGTTATTTTCGTAGTGAATTAGGGGCTAAGTAAGGCATTGGTTTGAAAAGGAGTTATTGTTTATATTACAACTCTATTTAAATCCAAAAACTACGACAATGATACGATTCCGATTACCTGAAAGCAGTCTCTGGACAAAATCCGATTTAACCACTAAGATATATTATTATTGCATTCTTATATGTTCCATTACTGAGATTATAATCCATCTTGACTTTCGATATTTTCCCTCTCCAACCACTATTTAATCGATAATCGAACTAAAATCGACTTACAGGCTATATCCTAGGTTTTATTTAAATTTTATTTTAGAATTAACAACAGGATTCAATAAAAGAACATCATCGACTATTTTTCCTTACTTCTATAGGGTTGTGATAAAAATCATAAGAATTATAAAAATCGAATTACAAAAAAACATAGCCTCCAAAGCAATAATATTCCAAGTGTGGAAAGAGTTAAGCTTACTATTTATGGTATGTTCGTAATAATTGTGAGTAATTTTATTGTATAATGATGCCTTAAGTGGAGGAAAAGGTAATATCTTGTATAATATAGATTATGTACATGATAATAAACATAATATGATAATAATTTTAGTAATAAAAAACTTAGTGAACTTTGTGAAGACTCGAAAAAAAAATCAGTAATCGCTACTTTTAATCTTCTTATCACTGATTACGAATCACACCCAAACCTCGTATCATCATCCTTAAAGTAATCATCCCATCTACGCCTCTCCTTTGATATTTACAAGAGGCTCAGCACTTGCAACTTGTAAATAAATTGTAATAAGTTAGGCTAATATGTTTCACTAAAATTATATTTTATAATAGTGCTTAAGTAGAGAATGCTCCCTGATTTTATGAAGATTTTTTCCAATTGCGATAATTTTACATAATTTATATAACTTGTTTGCATCTTGAAAAAAGCGTAATTAAAATTTTACTATTCTGCATATGTAAAAAACAAAAATATAAAATTGATAAATAATGCTATTTCACTGAAATTACAATTTTATAAAATGTTGAGACGTTGATGTTATGTTCATTCGTTCATTCCACAAGATAAAACAAATTAGAAATAAAAATTTTCTTCTGAGGATGGGAACATTATAATAAAGATACATAAAGATATTGAAGCGGAAGACATTTATTGCACTCGATTTAATACAATTGATATTTCCAAGCGGATTCTGGGGCGGAACGGGCGAGTGCTGAAGAGGCGGGGGAGATGAAGAGTACTTAAGATCCCAAATGGCTGAAGGAGCAGAAGAGAGCATTAATAAAGTGCTTTCGAAAGTAGGACAGTCGAAGGAGAGAGGGGGGTGATGAGATGAGATGTGCGGAGGGTCAGGATGTTTTGGTTAGGGGAGGTTATTGACCCCGGTATATCTGGGTCTCTGGGGGATTGTCAGGATTAACAGGATCAGGGGGTGTGTTCTGTCGAGCCAGGATCTGCCTTCGGAGGTATTACTTCCGTCAACTATATCCTTATTATTATTTCCGGCCAATTATATATTTCTATAACTTAACAGTACGCTTCTTACAGTATGTAACTTCTATTTGTAACTTATTTTGATCATTAATAATGAATACACAAAGTAAACTAAGATAATGCATCACTTGAATACAATTCAACACTTTCTGACAGTAAACCAGGAGGAAATACATTTACAAGTTAGGTATTGACAGCGTTTGCTGTCGCACTCTAAGAGTCATATATTGTATAGCGTTAATAGGCACGTGCGAAAGCATTGAAAATTTCATTGTTAACATTCACCTTGTAAACTGAAATGCAATGCGTTGAAAAATAAGACTCTCTTTTTTACATTTCGATTATATCTTATCGTGTTGTCGTGACTAAAAAACACTTAATATAAATATATATATTTATAATATATTTTTTTTATTTAATATTAACCCTGTGTATGCCGAGCGGCGGGCCAAGCGCTACTGTAAGGAATGCATAATTGTTCAAATCATTGCATATAATGTAATAAAACTGACGCCTTTTTATCGACTGCGAGGAGAGTGTGATTATGAGTTCCTCATATATCTTCCTTGGAATATGGACAATAAATAATAAAATTAACCAGATTTAATTCGAATGTTTAAATTAAACTAATTTCGAAGATAGGATTGCCTAATTTAGCAGAGGTTTGGTTAGAGACTAGAGCACCTTCCCTCTCTAAGCTAAAAGAGAACGATTAATTGGCCCATTCTTAATTAGTTCTTCTGGGACTCATTTAGAGCCCCCGATAATTTCCTGTGCTATTCGAGTAATTTTAGCAAGAATTAGCTTAAATAATTGATAACATGTCCAAAGGAATGAGTTCTATGCTACTTATTAAAATCCCTTCTCGTTCCATCACTGTAGACTAGCTAAAATCTTTATGTTCTTCGCTTCATAACGCTATGAATTCACTTACCTTAGAATCTAAAGAGTTTATATTGATTTAAATGAAGTGTTTTATTGATATTTTCAATTTTCACAAGTATCTTTTCTTATTGAAGGAAATATTTGAAATATTTCTAGTCTACTCTACTTTAAAAGGGGGTAAAACGCGAACGAATGCATTTGATTTTTCTCAGTCATGGATCGCATGAGTATAGAAGTTGCTATGCTTTACATTCTTAAACATGTTTTAAACATTCTATTTGATTTTGGGTTGTCAGATTAATCATATAAGATGATTAATTAACAAAATATTATTTCTTTAAACGATCTAACTTTATTCTGGATTGGATTCTTTTCCAGAGGCTGGTTGCGAGTTTACCAATTTACTAATTAACTAAACCATCAACATATTATTCATAAGTATAGTGCATCTGGGTTAGGTAAGTACCAAACAATTATAATGAATACCTACACTTTATTAATTCAATTTGAAATACGATTAATGTTTTTATATACACATTGAGAAGTACGCTTAATGATTCAGATATAATAGAGGATTGTCATAAAATACAACAGAACTAAAATTACAACTTATCTTGTAAAACTGGGTTAAATCTAGAGTTCCATGCCAGTTTCCCCATCTTCGGCTACCACCCCCGATCTCTCTTCTTCAAGTCCACTTTCCTCTTCCTGATCTTTTCAGAGAGTACCTTTCTAAAGGTGGAGTCTTGGACCCACCCTCTTTCTTGTTGTTACTTCTTCTTCGTATTCTATTATCTTCACACTATATTTCTTTTTCCTCTTTTTGTACCATGTTGAGCCTGTTTCTTTAACCTTTTCGCACTGGAATCCTTTCATTTCATGGAATTTTTCCATTTTGGAATTTATATCCAATTTTTTCCAAAATCTCTCTGTCTCTCTCAATTGCACCTTCTTCAATATGATTCCATTACAGATCTTTATTAACTTTTTGAGTCTATGATTGTTGGCTTCTTGTTCTAAAGGTATTGATAATCTTTTTGAATAGTCAACATTTTATTTTTATTAATTTTTTATTTGTGATTTGAAATATTCAAAATATATTCTTCAATATTCAATATGAATAAATAATATTCAAGATATGCTGTAAAATATGTAATTTTCCAAAAATGTTAATAAGATTTGAGCTAACTGGTAAACTTCCGATAAATATACCAAGGCTTAGGATTGCGTTAACGGAACGGAATGTATAAACTTAGTTGCTACAAAGCAATTGGTGGTATCGCTAACCAGCAGTCGGGCTCCAATAAGCATTTCACTATTATTAAATGCGGCGTTGGATAGTTAAAATGCCTTTAGTAGCCATGTTCGAAAATAGCAGGTACAAGTAAAGTAATAAATAATATATTCTTTTAAAAACTATGGATCGACAATATAGGACCTCGGGCTCACCCAGCCGCTACAATCATAATGTGTGCTCTCTGAAATGGGGAGAAATCCAGCTGTTCCGCGTGATCTCAGTAAAATCAATTTTGGGGACAATCGTTGTCTTGGAAACAGTAGAATCTCTAACATGTAATAAAGTAATGGGCCATTGTCATTCGCGGGTTTTAGCGGTACTGTTTTTATTTTTTTGATTTTTTTTTTTACCACCATGAAGAATAAAGCTCTATAAGTATCTCAGAAAGATGAATCGAAATACAGTTCAGCATAAACAGGACTCTATTACATCTCACAGCGATGTTCCCCAATTTTAAACTAACAAAACACAACTGGAGAAGGTAGCAATGCACAATAACTACTGTATATATCTACAGCCTTGGTGAATAAATGGCTAAGTCTAATTTTCTCCTAAATGAGTTTCTTGTTCTTAAGTAAGCGGAATCGAGTTATTTTCGTAGTGAATAAGGGGCTAAGTAAGGCATTGGTTTGAAAATGAGTTATTGCTTATATTATAACTCTATTTCAAGCCAAAATTTATGATAATGATACGATTCCGGTTACCTGAAAGGAGTTAACTCTTAATGGACAAAATCCTACTTAGCCACTTATCCACCGCAGTTATTGTTTATGTATTACTATATATATATATATATATATATATATATATATATATATATATATATATATATATATATATATATATATTGTATGCCTGGCGTGGTATCGAACTTGCACGGGTTCTAGACCCGCCCACAGCTCGTTAGTACGGTCTCTTAATTTGGACTCCTCTTCCATTTAAAAAGAAGACTTTAAGCTCCACCCCGAGATCGCGACTCTTGACATTATTTTTTCAAAAGCTAAAGCTCCCGCCTTTCAATGCGGCCAAGTTAGCTAAGGCGGATGAGCTTACAGGAGAAACCTTTTTCCCAGATATCTCTTCAGGCACGTGAACTTTTGTAAATTTTACTGCGAACCAGATTTTATTTTATTAAGTTATTAAGTTATTAAAGTCCACTTATTTCCCTCTGTATATTCATTAACTCGCACATCTATTCATAATCAGCAAGTATTTTTAACGAATAAAATTTAAACTTTATTCCATTTAAAATATCTGCTGATTAATACATATAACATTTTTTTTTTAAATTTATTTACTGTATTATTAATCCAAGTAAATATAATTAATGATACATGCATAATATACATATAATATACGATACATAATGTCATCTTCTGAAATAAACATGATATTTTTTAAGTAAAAGAAAAATCAGATAATTCTATGAAAAAAACTAATACTACAGGTGATAAATCATAATTAATCTCTACTAAATAAAAAAAGCTTTTTATATGCAATAAATTTAAGTCGTGCGGAATAGTTTAGCCACAGCGCCATGGAGATTTATCGCAACAGAAATATCTTGATTCTAGTTTATTATACTTGAATTTACTTATTAAGTTTTATGATATCTAATAAAACATTCTGTAAATAAGCGGCATGTGTAATAAGGTTTACTAGTTTCAACCAGGATTTATATTTTATTTAATATATCCTTTGTTTGTTATAGTATAACGGCCCTATTAACTCCATAAACTCAATTAATTATAAAATAAAATTTGTTTCATTAAATCAAATGGCAATTAATAATAATATTAATAAATTCTTTATTTATTCTGGGACAGGCCCCTTTAGAATAACAATACAGGTTTTTATATAGGGTATTATTATGTATTACAGTATAATGTGATTGCATTTAATTAATTAATACAATTAAATAAACAAATGAGAAAGAATTAATGAAACAAAATTGCGAATTACCTCCATTCCACATTTAAAGAATATAAAGAAAAAAAACAAGAGACAAGAAATAAGAATAAATCTTACTAATATTATAAATGTGAAAGTTTGCATGTTTGTCTCTCTTTCACGCAAAAACTACTGGACGGATTCGGATGAATCTTTACAGTAACATAGGTTATACATCAGAATAACACATAGGCAACAGTTTATAATGGTTTTGTGTAATTTGATCATAATATAACGATAAATATCATTAAAAAGTTCTAGGTTATTATAACACATTCTCAATATTACCTCCAACATATGATCAGTAGGTAATCGCAGTTATTTAATTTAATTGTTAAATATTTTAAATATTGTTAGTATCGCTACAGGGACCCCCCCCCCGAGTAGCCTCCTTATAAACGCGAAAGTTTGTGAGGATGGATGTATATTTGTTACTCTTTCACGCAAAAACTAATGAACGGATTTGGATGAAACTTTGCAGTAATATAGGTTATGCCGCTAAATTACAACACATCGATAAATTACCTACATATGTACATTATTCTTATCTTAAATATCTTTTAATTTCTCGCTGCTGCCGTGGGACAACTAAAACCGTTATACTAAGTAATCCTTTTCAATAAATTCAATAGCATTAAATAGTAATCCTTTACTGACCCGAATAACAGTACACGAAAGTAACTTCTGTCCATCCCGTTTATTAATCAGTGTCAATGTATGTTTCACGGCTGTGCTGATCCGTCTGTGATGAAATTTGATATGGATAATCTCAAGCCTGGGGAAGGACATAGGCTACTTTTTATCAACACACCACACAGACGAAGTTTATATAAAACTGTAACCTGATTGACTAACACACCCAGCGGTCAACGCACAGCAGAAACCACTAAACTTGGCATCTTGAAATTCGTAGATAGGTTCTTTGTGTAGCTTAAATGAGCACTAAGAAAGGAATTTGGACAATTCCAACCCCAAGGGTTTCTTCCTTAATATAATAAGGGTTCAAAGATTGTATGGAATCCGTCAGTTTTGAAGTTAGACATCTGAAATTTCTGATGTACGAGTAACTTATAGTACAAAAAATTTATTTATTTATTTAAAATGATCTATCGCGACAGTTAATGTGGCAGACCGAATTCCACGCGAGCGAAGCCGTGGGCAATAGCTGGTTAATTATAAAGAGAGAAACAATAGATAATTACATATTGATGCAAATCACAATGTCAAGTAGAAAAAACAAAGCAAATAATGGAACACAAATACAAACAATATCAACTAAGACAACTTGTTTTTAAAAATATCTAACTGGATGAGTGAAGCGTCAATGATATAAATAAAACGCTAGTTGGAAAATTTTAATCTGAAAACTGAGAATGTTAATTTCGATTTTTCGGGAATTGTAAGGATATAATGTGATTGAATATACGGAATTTGAAGGTTGAAAATTAACCTGCTTTATTGAAATAATCTCAAGTTTTGTGTAAAAATAAAAATAAAAGCTAACACTGTTGTGACAAACTATAACATGTTTTTTTTAATTTTAACTTTTATCAGTAAATTTTGAAATAAATTCGTGTAAAACAATTGTTATTCTTATAATTTTTTTTCTTTCTTTTTTTAAACTGGATTTATTCTTCATTTATTTAGGATAAGAGAAACAAAATAATAGTTATAATAACCAAACCATATAACCTACTAGTAGATCTTTAAAAAATGTTCCATATATTTCATAATTAATTAATTGATTTGATAAAATATTTTTTAAAATTATATATATAAAAATAAATATAATAATAAATAAACGTTTACATTTAAAAAAAAATAAAAATAAATTTCATTTAAAAAAAAATATTTTTTACTTTGTATTATTTTTGTTGATGTGCTGTTAGAACATAATTTGTTATTTTATACTAAAGTCTAATGATTCATAGAAATGAGAAAAAGGATCTGATGGTTCAAAGATCAAAATTTGGTCTCTTAATGCAATATTATTTATTGACCATGGAGGACTAATGATCTCCTAAGAATTTTTAAAAGTATGACTTTCCAGGTATTTATACTTATAGTGTGTTATCTTTGGACATTTATGTTAAATTATTTATAGTATTGTAATTATTGTTAATTTATTTATTAAAGTTAAAAGATGCAGGAGAAGAAAAGATTGAGAATGACACCATAGTGTCGAAACGTCTCTAAAGAGTGAAAATTAATGAATAAACAACAACTGGAAAACGGTTTTATTTCTCTTACCCTAAACTATTATTATTTAGAAATACAGTTAACCTTAATGTCCCTTGCTTCCTTCCATAGATTAAGTTTATATGTTGAGTATGTTTCGTTATTATCAGGATATAGCTGGTATTGTATTCAGACTAAAGGTGCTAAATGTATTATATTCTATCAGTTATAATTATCCATTGGAATTTGTGATTACTTGTAAATGATCAGGCTCCGAAAAATAACTGGCACTTCATTAATTATACTTCATTAACTTCATTAATCATCATAATAACAAAACACACAAGACATCTATACCCGATGTATAGAAGAAAGAAGGTAACATTGAGGTTATAGATATATTTTTATTCACGTGACTTTTTTAATCTTCTATTTAAAAAAATTTTATTCATTTATCTAGCTACTTTGTAAAATGTACACCTCATTAAGTATAAAATAACACAATACGTTAGATTAATATTTAATAATGGATCTGATAGGTTGATGTAGTTAAATACAACAAAACATATTACGAAATAAGTGGTAGAAATTGTTTTGTTTTAATTCTCTTGTTTATGTTACTGGAGTACATCTTTTTGAGTCATTCGTTCAAGTAAGTAAAAAAAATCTTTTTCCAGTCAAACATTTTTTCTTTATTTAATTACGTTTCAACATTCTTCAGTCATTTTCAATTTACATCTCTTATAAGTCCTTTTTTTTTATTTAATTTAAATATATTTTTTAAATACTTATAAATTTGCACATTTTTAATCTTTTAGTAGATTGTCAAATAATTTAAAAATTTTCTTATAATACTTAGAGTTTACTATGTACTCCATGGTCATTATTAACATTTATAAGAGACGTAAATTGAAAATGACGGAAGAATGTGGAAACGTAACTAAATAAAGAAAAAATGTTTGACTGGAAAAAGGTTTTTTTTTACTTACTTGAATGAATGACTAAAATTGTTTTGTTTGAAATGGAAGAAATTGTTTAAAAATATAGCTAACAATTAATAACAACATAAAATTAAATCGTGTATGTATGGAGCACAGTTTTTATATTATTCTAAAAAAATAAAATAATATATAAACATGATTCACAACATAAATTACTATCCAGAATTAGGGAGTTTTATTTTTCTTAAATGAATTTCATTTTTTTAAAAATAAGATATTCAGAAATTGACTAAAAATTAAAATTACACATTGAGAGGTAAATTGATATTCAATAGTGAATGTTTGAGCGTCAATTTCACAATTGCGAAATACATTCTCTCGAATTCCTTAGGTATTTAGTACCAATAAAACTGATTGCTTTCCTTTTTGTTTTCCAGTTGGAGACAATCCGGAAAAAATTACCCAATGTCGTATAGCTAGAAATACCATTGGTCGTCTGTCATTGGTCGAGATATACAAGGGAGAACGCTATTGGTGGAGATATACAAGGTAGAATGCTATTGGTTCAATAGATCAAACCTGGAAATGGGTAGAATAATTAAAGTGTTTCAAAGACGAGCATGCGCAATCGTGAATCAACGGTCAAACCAAACTCCTGCCTCCTCTCAGGTAATCATGGATCACAATTGCTGCTTGATCAATGTCCAAATTATAATTGTTATGCATCATTATTCGTATCAAGTAAATACTCATTTAAAAGCATATGTATCGTATTCTCTACTGTTTAACATAACTATTTCCAGTTTATTTTCAGGATATTTAAAACGTTACACCGAGTAAGTAATTTATATGAATAGCAATGTTTTTTTTTATTACATATTTATATTCAGAGGTACAAACATTAATTTTATCATTGCATTAATAACCCGATCATGAATTAATTAATTAATAACATCAATTAAAATTCGACTATGACTTAGTATATGGTAAGAGTGCAGTAGAGTTGATTTTGATTTATTTAAATTAAAAATTATAATGTAAAAAAATATTACATTTTTTCAATGTTGATAAACACTATTAATACGAATCATTTACATGACAAAAGAGAAGTCAACTTCAAAAAGTAAATGGTTTTGTAAATACACTTAAAATAATAACATTTGAGTGGGAAATAACTGAGTGGATAATTTTAATGATTGTTTGAAGTGGTGAGGTGGTGCAGTCCATGATAACACAAAATAATTGAAACTTATTTTTTAATTTCGCCAACGTTTCGGTCTATGATGTAGGCCATCTTTACCGCAACCAAATAGTGGGTTAACTTGATACGAATAATGAACCCACTATTTGGTTGCCGTAAAGATGGCCTACATCATAGGCCGAAACGTTGGCGAAATTACAACATAAATTCTGTTTATTTTATGTCATCTTTGACTGCACTTCCTAACCAATGCGATCCATCATAAAAATTATGTTACGGATAATATAATGCTCCGAAACGTGAATTGCTGATGTTTTAAGATCAATTCACCGATGTCTTAAAATAAATAAATATTAAAATAATATTTTAATGTATTTATTACTAAATGGTTTTATGTGATTCTATAGGTACCGTGAATATTTCCATTTTATTCAGATACAATTATTCAAACAACAATGGTGTTATTTTTTACGATTTAGTATTTTTCTGAGAATTTCACAAATATTTTTATGAAGATTACAATAATTATTAAAATAAACTATTCCAGTTACTTTAAATATGAAGTATTGTTCGGGTTTTTAAGGAATTTTGTGAAGAAAGATGAAACAAAATTTTGTTTACACGAAATGGCTCAAATATTACACAATTTTATGACATTAAATTGCCGTTAAGCCAAGGTTTGGAAATGAATCCTTGGTTTATTGTTTTTGTTTTCACATTAATGTATTATTTTTTAAAATTAAATAGTGTTTTAAAAAAATAATTTGGTTTATCCATAGCTTTCTTGCTCGATGCTGATATACAACGTGTTGAGTGAAATTTATGATAATTACCAATTTAGATTCACAAATATCAACATTTTTACACAAATACCAACACTATTAATGAGTATATATTCATTTTTGTTTGAAGTTTTTAATCAAGATGTCAGTCTAAAATTATTTTTTAGGGAAATTAATAAACTTCGCCGATTTTAATGTCATAATATTAAAAACGAATTCAGAAATAAATGCCTTTATTATATTTTTCGAAAAAATTAATTGTTTGCAGATTAAAGTATACACTGTAGAGATTGTAAGAGTTGTAAAGTTGTCAGAAGTTATTCGTGAGCCAGGCTCAGGGAGACTTTAACTCGTGTTTTTTTTTTTCAATTCAATGAATGAAAAGTGATCCGTATATTTAATTTCATAAAGTTACTGTTTGGATTTAATATTTTTATTGTTACTATTATTAGCAAGTCATTAGCATCAAAATAATAGAAACTGGTTCTAATAATGTAATGATGGCTATAAAATCATTCCGGCATCAGTTCCGCATGTTTTCGCTTCGAATATAGTCACAACAAATTTTAACTTGTTATTAATTTCTTTTTTATAATATGCTCGGAAATAATAATAATGTTATTACTGACAGTAGATAGATTAAAGAACCGACCTACATAATCGGTTAAGTTAATATCTAAACTGGTAAATAACATATACTGGTCTATACTTCAAAATGTTTGTTGAAACCTTCATTTCTTCATGAGATGATTACCCAAGTATACAAATTTCCCATAATTACACTAATTTTCCTATACTAAAATCTCGATTATTTTTATTTTCGATAATATTAAAAAGGAAAAGAATGAAAACTTAAAACTTGTGACTTCATTCGAAGCGACAACTTGCGGAATTGATACCACATTTTCCCAACATTTTAAACAGTGAAAGCTTTGTTTTCATTTTTGGTTTTCGTATTGCATTCTAAACAGATTTCTTGATTTAGATATATTTATCAGTTTTCTATTCCGAATTTTATGTAAACTGTTAATTTGAAGATGGATAATTCGTTTAAATAACTCAAAACTAGTTTATGAAACTAGTAAATCGAAATGCCAAACTTGTTTATTCATGGATTTGTAGAGAATACAAAATATACAATCCTGAATTACAGAATATGAACTAACGTTGCCAAAAATTGTTATTTAAGTCATATCAATGCGATTGTGTAGATATTTTTTTCAATTTTCCGTTAACCGAAATTCGTGCTAATTTTTATTAAAAATAAAATTCGTTCAAAACACTCAACATTAGTAAATGAAACTAACGAATTAAAATCAAAACCAAACGTATACTTTTTGGTGTTGCTATAATTGTAGGGAGGTGCAGAGGTTCACCATTATTTATTATCATTGATTATTTAGTTTAATTATAATTATTTATTTAATTATTTAGTTCTTCACACTTCCGAATTTTTCACCTACTGTTTTATGCACATTATCATCAACATTATTTTTCTTATTACTGATACAAACCCGGAAGTTATAGAAACTGATCATGATACAAGAGATTCTAAAGGGACTTGTCCTATAATAAAGAGAGACTTTATTATCATTAATATTATTATAAATGATGAATATATATTCATGGGGCGACATGTGGTCTAGTGGTTAGCATAACAAACTACTAACCACAAGATCGCGGGTTCTTAACCCGGCTGGTGGCTCTAGGATATTTTAAAGGGGGTGTACAATCCTTGGTTACGTCGCTCTTCGGAGGGGACGTTAAACAGGGTATGTCAGGTACTCGTTAAAAATCCTAACCCTAATAAAACCTGGATAGGCAAAATTTAGAGCTCCCACTGTAGCATCGTTCGATTAGCCACAGCAGCATAAAAGTGACGTAAATGAACAAACTGTATATTAATTAAAGAATTTATTATTATCGTTTATATTATTTATTATGTATAATTATTTTACCGGATAATGCAGCTATTCTATATTATAAAACATCATTGAGAGTTGCTACCTTGGTATCCTGTCGTAGGAGTCCCAGGAAGTGAGGCAGTTGTAGGAGCTGTACCGGGACGAGCCGGCCATCCCGGACTGACTGGTCCCTACCCCCTCCAGCGCCCCCTCGTCCCCACTCCTGCCTCAGTGGCGTCATCGATGACGTCACAGTTATGACGTATCACTTCCTCTATGTGTGTACAAACATCCGTGTCGGGGCAGACTGCCCGTCTACCGGCCCTTATCTCCTTGATCTTTACTCAATATTAATATTTTTAATTATTTATTTATTATTATTTCATTAAAATAAAAAAGATACATAAACTAATTATAAGTGGCTGGAAAGATAAAAAAAAAAATGATAATATAGGATTTTATTTTTTCTTTAAAATATCCCTCCAAATAGTTAACTGTGCATGTTTGTTGGAGTACTGACTTTTATAAATGTAAATAATATTAATCAATCATTCAAGTGAGTAAATTAAAACCTTTTTCCAGTCATATATTTTTTTTCTTTATTTAAAAACGTTTCAACAATTTTATGTCATTCTCAATTTACATTATTTATAAGTCCTTTAACGTTATTTAATTTTAAAAATATTCTCTAAAAAAATTTTTTTTTTTATGAATTTGTACATTTTCAACCTTTTTGGTTGATTGTCATATAATTTAAAATATTTCTTACAAAGCTTAGTATCTTAGTATAACTCTAAGCTTTGTAAGAAATATTTTAAATTATATGACAATCAACCAAAAATGGTTGAAAATGTACAAATTTATAAAAAAAAAAAAAGTTTTAGAGAATATTTTTAAAATTAAATAACGTTAAAGGACTTATAAATAATGTAAATTGAGAATGACATAAAATTGTTGAAATGTTTTTAAATAAAGAAAAATAATATATGACTGGAAAAAGGTTTTAATTTACTCACTTGAATGATTGACTAAGAAAGATGTACTCCAGTTACAAAAACAAGATAGCTAAAATAATATTAATTAATTAAGTTAATCGACCCCCTTTCAAACAAAAATGCATTTTGCTACTTGGAAATAATTTAGTCTTTATTGAGATTTCAATGAGTTTGTTGTTTGTTCATTTAACGTCACTTCATGCTGCTATGTCTAATCGGACGATGCTACAGCGGGAGCTCTAAATTTTGCCTATCCAGGTTTAATTAGGATAGGGATTTTTAACGAGTACCTGACATCGTACAGGCTGGGGACCACCGTTTAACGTCAATGAGTGATTTTCACCTAATTTTGTTTTGTTGTTGTTCAAACTTCACCGGAACGGACAGAAATATCAACAAAGTCTGGGGTGAAGGCAGTATAAGTGAGTGAACTGTTCAACGTTGGTTCCAGAGATTTCTTCAGGGAAACTTGAGCCTTGAACTCAAAGAAGGCCGAGGAAGAAGTCCTGCCCCTCTGAGCTTTGGTGGAACAAAGTCCTAAAACGATTGTTGAATGGCAGGGACCTCGAAATCAACAAATCAACCGTCGATGACCATATTAAGGCGATTGGGAAGGTGAAAAAAATTGAAAGTTGATTTTTCACGGCTTCCAAAAAGATGTTTATATTCAAATATGTGCTACTCTACCTGCCTTCGCCCCAGACATAGTCGAAATTTCTAGCCGTTCGAGTTTGAGCTGACAAGAAAATTCATAAATATATATTCAACTCAAGATATGCCTTAGGAATGCAATTGAAAAATAAAAATAAAAACTCTAACTGCTAGGGAAACATATTAACCAGTCTTCGTTTTACCAATTCATGTTATCATCAAGACAACATACACAAACCAAATATAACCAACGTAGGTCAAATCTTGCATAACTCACATCAACAGTGCAAACTAACTCATCCATCAAGGGCAGCAACCTCGTCTCAAGACGTTCAATCAAATATTAATTAAAATACAATATTTGAGTCTAACTAATATTATATGTGTTTGTAAAACTGTCTTTATTACAATATGATTAATTGTTTTGTGGTTATTTTCTGTTAGTAGCAATAAAACATATTAAATTAGCGTTAATCAATTGTTTTGTTTCTGGGTATTCTTTATGATAATCGCTTGATCTTATGCCTATTGTCATATCTAGTACGGTTATGTTTTGTTTTAATTTAGCCCTACTTCAACTGCAAATCCTGGTTGGTACGGTGTGAATTTCAGATACTACATAATTATGATCATAGCATACAAGTCGGCTTACATTAAAGCTTCCGATTTTCGTATTACAGTGGAACGTCGATTATCGGAACTAATGTTGGCAGGGGTGGTTCGGATAATCAAAAATTCGGATAATCGAAATTCATTAAAAAATAAATACCAACCAAATAAATAGGATGAGATTCAGATAAAAAAATGAAGTTAACTAATTAGGTTTACAGTTCTTAATAAACATATACGTATTGAATTCTAAGTTCATTTTTTTGCTATTTCCGAGAAATGATTAGGGTCCCCCCCCTTATTGACATTAATGGAAAAATCATTTTATTTTTCTTCAAACGTTATTTAAAATAAAAATAATTTTAACAATACAAATAAGTAACTGGATGATCTGATCAAATTAATTAAAATTACATTTGAAAAAAAAAGTTCCGTTAATTGGACGTTCGGATAATGGACCCTCCGCTGTATCTGTTTTGATGGTCTCTGATCAGGAGGTATGGGGAACTTCATGAGTTTAATATTTGATAATTTCAATCAAATAGAATTTGTATATCATACAAATATCATTATATTTGTGATGTAGTTGATAATCTGGAAGTGACTGTAACATGTAAAGTAAAGTAAAAGAGCATTCCTAAATAGGCCGAAACGTCGGCACACAATAAATAAGTTACACTTATTAAGGTGTTTTTATTGACTGCACCCCCAACTATTTCTTCCTTATATTAGAAGTTACAGTCAACCAATTCTTCTCTAACATATGTTTTGTTGTTCAATAGTGCCTGCTAATTCGTGTATGTTTTTCAATATTCCCTTTATACTAGTCTTTAATTTAATTCAGAGGATAAACCTGTATTATATGTATAGTTATTTTCGCCATTTATCAAGTCCTCTTTAACAAGTCTATAGCTGAAACAGTACGAATTGGGAACAGTAATGTCATCCCTATTTCAAACCTTCAAATGTGTTTTTGCCCCGTATAGAGGAAGTACTGGATTTTACAGTGTTTGATTAACAAGCAATCAGTAAATATAATGTTGTACAATTACCATGTTACCAGGGGTTTGTCGTACAATTAAGGCTTATAACGTAGTGTTGTAGGTGGGATAGCTTGATAGAAAATTATAGCAGTCGTCAAATTCAGATCCATAGTTTGAAGTAATACATGACATAAAACTGAAATGTAAGTAAATTACAAGAAACGAGAATTTTGAAGTGAAAACGTCTTGAGCTTTTGGCGATTTTTAGTGGAGGGATTCGGGTCAGCAACATGCTCGAGACTTGAGTCACCTAGCGCCCTATGCATGAGTTATACAATTTCGTATTAATAAACTTTAGTTCAAAGCTTAGATTTTCATTGGTATAAGAATTTACCTACAACGTCGTTTAATAGTTGTGAAATTGATACTAATAGTAAAAACTTTTTTTAAATATTAATTTATTGATATATACAACTGTAATAATATTACAACAATTAATTTGCTAATATAAACAAATGGCATGAAAACAAAAAACACTTGTGGAGAAACTACACATCGGTAGCACTCCAATAAAGTTCTATAGTAGAAGGTCTCGAGGCCACCTTCTTTAGTAATAATTTAAAACTTCAATAACTTTATGCATCACTTAAAACATTTAATTCATTTAAATGTCTTATTTTATGAAATCATAAAAAGTACAAGTTATAAATATTATTGAACTTCTTTTGTAATTACAAATACAAGCTATAAATAATTTAACTGTATACAGATTAGTATTTCAATTAAATTGTTGATTTGTATTGAGCTTCTAGAGACCATAATATGTTATGATTAATATATAAACTACTTAAAAAGTGTAAATAATTGTTGTTCGAGTATATGTGAAAGCCTGATTAATGTTAATAATTTAAATTTAAAAATTTAAAATTGAAATAATTCAGGCTATAATTTGATTTAAAAATTGAAAAACTAACTCAGTTATTCCAAATCCTTTATTTTTCACTTCTGTCACTTGTCGGGAGTCCTCATGAGAGCCGATTTATTTTTGTTTACTTTTGTAATATTATTTATTATTGTTTGTATATTGCTATGTACCCTGTAATAGATAGTGTTAATTCAATAATATTTTATGAAGTAAATACATATATTTATTTTATTTTGATTTAGAAATAAATTTTGGGCTCATCAATTGATAGTTTAATATTCGAATAAGGCAATCATTTGTTATTCATGTAAGACATTTTAGAATGAGGTCTCCTTTATTCGAAACTTTAAACCAGTTTCAGTTTCTGCATGAATATATTTTTTTTTTTTGGAAATTTATAACCAAACATATATTTACGATCAACTAACTTCTAGGTAATAGAGTACACAAAAAAAAATTACAGCTATGAAACATACAACGCCAATAAAAGTGGGTTGTTATTCACTGATAAATAAAAGAAAATTTCATTAGAGAAAAATTCAATCAACGAGATATTTTTCAAAACCTGATTTTCAACTTTAATCCTCAGAGTTTTACAGGACAAAAAAAAAAGCATCCCGTTGATATTCATAGCAATCAAAATGTCATTCTTCATAACGAATATTTCTCGTTCGTTGCTAACGAAGAAAAAAGTAAAACTTCTCGTTCTAATTGACATTTCCCAGTTTCGCCTCAAATTTTGAGATACAATGCATTAATTCTTTTTTACCCGCTAAAACAATTTTTTATAAGGGAATCCTACTAAAATGTACAATAGTAAAATGTACATTTAAATTATTACATCTCAGTTTATTTAAATAAATATTTTTTAAGATGTGCACATATCAAGAGTATTTAGCAACTGAGTATTTTTTAGGAAAGTTGAATACCGATTACGAAAATTAATTTATCCATAAAAAAATATTTTTTTCTATTATTGATATTCAGTAATTTATTTTGACAAATTATCTTTGATTCTATACGTACTAAGGTATATAATGCGGGTTCTTTGAAAAAAAAAGCATAAAAAAGTCATTTCCCTCGGGGTGAGAACTTTTCTCAAGTACATCCACAATGTATGCCGATCCCTGGTAACATTGCCAGTGAGGTTGACGAGCTCGCTGATCAGGCACCCGAAGATACGTCATAAAATAGAAACAACAGATTTATGACAAGTCATGTGGGAAGAAAGCCATACTATAAAATTAGAATTTATTAAACAAAAACCAGTAAGGGCACGGCCTACACCCTACCGCAGCAGCAGTACAGAGGCTGCCCCGGCCCGCTAGGGAATAGGCCATGTTAGGCCAACTCTCTCATATAGGCCTTCTTATTCATTCCAATCTTGTAACACCATTCTAACATTTAAAAATATGTTTGAAGGACATAATCTATATTTTAGCACAATAAATAAGATTGAGCTAAGATCCTTTATGAAAGAAAACCATCTCGTTGATGTTCCATTTTTATTGAAGCACATCACTTACTTTCTCATCATATTTTTTCCTTGACTATCTCCATTTTTCTGCGTGTATTACTGACACAATAAATACCAAAATTTTATAAAGCAAAGCCATAAGTGTTGATGACTTAATAGATTTACTCCTTTGACCACGAAAAAACAAAAAAACATTTATCAGTATTGTAAATGTTACTCCAATCATATTAGTAATGTCCATTGGACTTATAAATAGTTATAGTAGAATTAAAATAACTTATTATTATTATATTATTAAGCACTAAATTTCATTAAGCCTATCAACTATTTTTCAAACAGTTATTGTACACAATTGTTACTGTACAATAGTATTTCTATTATTCACATTAGTTATTGTACATACGGTTCCATACTTTTATGTAACATGTAACCTCTTTAAGTCCGTTATCATACATTTTATATCTTTATTTTACTAGTTTTTCTTAATTCTTCATGTTCCAACCTTTTTTTTAAATGTTAATATTCTCATTTTGTATCTTTGGTTTACCTCCTCTTTTCTTATTTCCCTTTTTATTATTTTTACTTTACTATCCTTTCTGTACATTTATTTTCTGTATTTTGTTTTATTTTCGTTATTTATAATTTATAATTTCTGCTCATTTTCTTTAATTTTATTAAATCTGTCTTATTTTATTATATCTGTCATTATTTTAATTTTCTTTTCATTATCCTTAATTTTATTATATCTGTCTTTATCTTAATTTTATTATATCTGTCACTATTTTAATTTCTTTTCATTATCATTATTTTTTTTAAATCCGTCTATATCTTAATTTTATTATATTCTGTCACTTTTTTAATATTCGTTATCTTTAATTTTCATATCTGTCACTATTTTCATTTTCTACATTACTTGTCACCATATTACTGTTACTGTACATTTTTATATTTTTTGTTCTGTTTGTTTCTCTGTTAGCCCAGAAGATGACCTACACTGTAGGTCGAAACGTCGGCACACAATTATAAGTTTATTACTTGTTCAGTGTTTTTTTTACTGCACCCCCCCCAACTATCTCCTTTACAATAAAATAACTTATCTATAATATTTATTCTATATATATCGTACAAGCCATATCTCTTTGTGGATATATATTAAACATTATTCAAAAAAGTAGTTGTATTGATTAAGTATATTCATTATAATTATTTAAAATTATTTCAAAAACACTATATATCTACGAACACGATATTAATGATTTAATTCGGGTTTTAAGTTGAATGATCAGTAAATTGGTGAATATACAACCAACTTCTGGAAAAGAATCCAATCAACAACATTAATCTAATGCCATAAATGATATAGATAATAAGTTGAGTACTCATGGCATCCCAACACAAATAAATTACATAAATAGTCTCTGAAAGGAAAGAATGAAGCATTTATAAAATGGCAAATATTTATTGTGAAGACAAAATAAATGTATTGAAATATAATATTGATGAATCATAAATATATTATAATGCTATTAACAATTTAGTGCAGGTAATCTTGTCTTCAGAAATTATTTGTACATTTTAAAAATAATAGAGATATAAAATCCCTCGAAAATGCAAGAATATATTTTGTTTCCCCAACCCTCTGTACCTCCCCTCTCTTGGCTCAAGCTAATTACATTTATGTTCCCGCTGGGGAGGTTTACAAGTCTCTTCCATTAATTTTAGTACTCATTGTTTTCCTTACAGGATAATTCCCTAATCCCTTGTTATCCTTAAGGAAGGGATGGAACGAACGAAATCGTCCTTAGTAGTTCAATAATTCCTTAGTAGTTAGACGTTGGCTTGTTGATTTACACTCTATTGGAGTTGATCCAGCTTCGTTAGAGAAGCTTCCGTCAATAGGGAAAAACCCTAGCATATCAACATTTTCTCGGTCAAATGTTCTTCTTGCACTATCGTTGGTTTGGAAACTATTCGGCCTTTAATATCATGTGTTCTAATTCTTTGTTGTGAAGTCATTGATCTATAAACCAGGGAGTTAACATGATACGTTTAAGCATAAGTCGTTCTCATAATCTGAAACGGATTGGTTTGTCATCTAGAATCTTATCTTATCTTATCTTTTTGAACACTACATGTTCGCCAGAAGAGGTACTTTAAGCTGTAATGTAATAAAGTAAAAGCAATATTGTAAATAAGATGCAATGTATTGTTGAAAAAATTCTGGTAAGTTATCGAAGTTGCTACTTAATCAGTTCCCACTCACAAATTTAATGCACTTTATAGATTCCTGTAGGGGAAACAGACGACTTTCGTCGTGTTTCGAGAAGAATATTCCCTCTGGAAGATTGATTCTATCGAATGCCTCCGCTAGAGCGCAGCAGCATACATAAGAGTACTCATTATGTTTAGGACAGCGGGTATTAACCTAAATAATCAGCTAATTATTTTCCGACCATGCATATTTTGAAGACTGGTAACCTCGGCGAGAAGTGTCTTGATCTGAGCGGAAGAAAGATGAATTCTGAGAATAGAAATTTTTTTTCTGTAGTCTGACTATATTTTGGATGAAGCAAGATAGATGTTCAAATTGGTAATAGAGTTTAATGCCAGTTATGACAACCAAATATTTTTTTATCTTTTTTTTGGCAACATCTCGATCATTAACCAGATTCGCTTGATATTCTTGTATTAGTTTGTATCTATTAATATCATTATTGTAACCTTGTTACAATAATATAATATAAGCAGGTGTTTCTCGAGGTCTATAGGTCGTGTGATGGTCATTAGATGAGTCTTTTGTAATTAATTTGGAGCTTAGAGCGCTTGTCAGTAAATGTCGAAGTAGCCTGAAATGTCGAGCGGTTTCTTGCCGTTTCTGAATTATATTTAAAATTTAATATGTTATGTGCATTTATATAAAACTGTAAAACATTAAATTTATTATTATTCCGATAGATTAGACTCTTCGTAGCTATAAAAAACTTAATTTATTTTTAAAAGTCTTTTTATCGCACTCCATTATAAACTTGGTCTTTACCCCCCTTTTTGCGGACAAATTCTTAAATTAGTTACATTTTTATCAAATTTCTTAATACTTTTAGTAACTTTATGGGACCTCTGAGCTGCTTAAAGGTAGTTATTAGTTGAAGGTGTTGGGAGATATCGGTAGGCCTTCAAGAATAATGTACGTTAGTTTAATGTTTAATAAGAACCTAATAAGAATTGTATCACATTATCCAAGGTACAATTCCGAACCATGATGGACATTAGTATGCTATAAATATTAAATAAATGTTTCATAAATTATGTTATAGTTAAGATTAAGTTTAAAAGTAAAAACTGACTATGGACTGAGGAAAAAAAGGTAATACACTTGAAAGGGCAATAAACGACAATTAATAAACGTAATTGTCGCTTCGTCTTATAGAAAAAATAATAAAAAAAGTAATAAAAAATAATAAAATAAATAAAAAAAGTTTGTTATCCATAATAAACGTTAGAATTTATGTAAGACTGTATTATTATCAATAATTCAAATCCAATTTCATAGAGTATTTTAACATCAATTTAGATACAAATATTTCGAGGCTGCTTCAATGTTCATGGTAAAAGAGGTTTGGATTTCTAATATATTTTTCGCAAAATAACCATTTTTCAAGCGTTTCTGTTTAAACTTTTCTTGGTTAATAATGAATGATATGCATTTAATATATTTGTAACCACGAGTGGCATTGCAATAAAAAGAGAGTGACAAAAGATGTCATTAATTAATTGATATCAGTTCGATTAAAACTCC